>JAWNNV010001047.1:507500-882500 GCA_035044485.1 Scaptomyza reducta
TATATCTTTCAGAATTTTAGAGCAAGAGTTTTTGTTAATATTTATAATAAGAATATGTAATATGTAGCTTTAATTAAATGTATTTATATATATATATATATATATTACATTGTTGTACCTCTTGTGGACTGTATCATCACTTTTAAGAAAGCCAGTAATAATAAGCTGCATGGAAATTGGGTAGTATGATTTCTGAAACTGACTTTATTTCACTCTTATCAAACTTATTAAGCTAATTTCAAAGTATACCATTTTGAAAAAAACCGACAGATTTGTCTACTTATGTTCTAAATCTCTTTAGCTTAGACCACACAACTTTGTTATAAGCTCTTTATTGCATTGCTGCTCAAGTACTTAAGCATCACTCTCATCGAATGTCAATCACTCAAATACAATTATGCAAATACATTTGTAGTTTTATGCCTATACACATTAACACAAGCACGCGCGTGCTGTAAAAATAAATGCTTATAAAAGTGTTTTCAACATGCTCAAATCGATTTAAGTGGCGTAAATGTGTGGAAAGCTTAACACACTTAGTAGTCTTGCACACCCGCAAATTTTGCATATGACCATTACATCCATATATATACATATATTCCCGAGGATCCAATCCTTCTGCATTCTGCATTGTTTCAGTGCAATCGTCTGTGGCTAATCTCGTGCTATTTGCTCTGCCGTTGTCTATTTGTTTGGGAGGTGGAGCTCTCTGTCTGGCTGGGCCTCTGTGCTTTCAGACACGGGCCATAAATTAGGTAGCTCCACAGCCCCAATGGCTAAGTGCTTTCAGTGTTTGGGTTCCGATTGCTCCGAATGCTGTCGACTGCTTTGTCTCCAGCTCTAACTACTGCTCTCCTGTTTTGGCCATTGTGCTTGCTAAAGATTTATGCTCGCCAGTTCGCACTTTCACATGCTGGCATTGAAGTGGTTTTTAAAATGTCAAGCCACGTCTTTACGTGAAATTTCTATTCATTTCTATTCATTTCAGCTTGTTCCATTTTATTTCCCTTTCACATTTGAACTGCTGTTTTGAATTCATATATTAACATTAACGCATGACCATAAAAACTGCCATCTATTTAATCCATTATTCTATGTTGTACAAATATATTTATATTTTAAATGTGACTGAAATCTGATCACTAAACATTTTATTTTTAATTTAAATCTTTTACATTTTTCTTTCAGCTTTAAATTGTGTGCAAGCTATCACATTTTTTGGCAAATATGATTGTGAAATGATTTTTAAAAGATATGTAGAAAAGTTTATTGAATTTCATGCATATTTTCTGCTCGTTTATTTTAGTATTTTGTTTGGCTTTTTACCCAGCTGAAGTGCAATTAGTAAAATGATTGCAACTGGGCAATTTTAAGTCCTTGTTGAGTATATTGAATAGCCTAAAACTCAATTATCACATATTGAGGCCAAGTGCTCTTCACCTGTGGAACTAATTTGAAATCATATTCTGTCTGTTTTATGTTTATGTCCAAATGTTAATTAAAACGGCCAGCTGTATGCCTGGCAACTGGAAAGACTTGACTGAACACTGTCATTATGGCACACATTCGTTTATTTTACTTGCCTGACCTTTTCCCGTGTTAGATAACTGTGCCGCTGTCCGGCTTATAGCGCTTAAATAGGCCACATTCTCATACAATAGAAGCCGCCAGCCAGCAGCAATCAGTAAGCCAGCATACAAGTAAACTAGATAGATAATTTTTCTGAAAATACTGACACAAGGCTTTGTCGTCCGGGACTCTCACAAGCAAAGAAGCTTAAAAGCAAACAGTGTGCAAGCTGAGAGATCCCAACTCGTTGATACCCTTTATAGAGCGTTATTCATGGGAATATGCTTGAAACCTTTTGTTAATTTAACGATTTGTTTGGTACACACGCGGATTGAATAACAAAATGTGCACATAAGTGTCCCGTATGGATCGTTTTGATTTAATTTTAATGAAAACACGAAAAATTAATAAAAGTCATAAAATTTCAAGTAAGTGATCAACTGACAATCCATGTTGGTCTTGTGTTCCAGACGCGAACCTCATGAAAGTTGTGGGGTATTAATGAAGAGTTATAAAATATTATTCGCTACACAAAGATTTCTTACGCAAGATGCATAGCTAAATTTATTTGGATTTTATATCGTTTAATCATGTTGCATTCATACTAATATGCTTTTAATAATATTATTAAATGTAATTAATAATTAATTAATATTTATAGACTAATATTTTTTAATTAAAGCTCTGAGTGAGTGTCGGGCAAATATACTCCAAATAAATTTACAAAGTAATTAAATCTTTTTCGTTTGAAAATCACTCCCACATAGGGTATATGTATTATACTCATAACTAAAAGCCATCATCACATTCTTTGTCATTTTTGTTTTCAATTGTTTTGCTGCTGATGTACACACCTGCACACACATACTCACACACACACATATATATATATATATATATATATATATGTATTTATATATATACATATATGTACATTCTTTTACGCTCGCAAAAACACACACACTTTTAATTACACTGCACATTTGCACTTCAAGTGCAGGGCAGGTTGACAGATGGTCGCAAGGCGAAGATGTGTGTTGGTGTTGTGGGTGGGGGCTAACGTTCATGCCACGTTGCACAAACACAAATAAAAACCGCAAGCACGCAAAGAGTGTTCAACATGTCCTCATCGTCATTCAAATCCTTGCGCTAAAGCCTTGAATTGTCATTGTCTGTATTTCGAAATTGAAAGATTTTCAAATTTGTACGCGCAGAAAAAAACAAATTTGTTTTCCTTCGTGACTTAATGGTCGCACCTGCGACTCGCTTTAAATTCATTCGTTTTTTTTTTATTTTTAAACTTCTTTATGAGCTGTCGCTGTCGCTGCCGCTGCCGCTGCTTGTCTGGCTGCTGGCTATGCGCATTTTTCTTAATATTCAACGTTTTATTTTGATGAGGCTTCATTTATTTTCATTGCTCCCCAAACTTGTTTGCTGGGTGTATTATTTAAATGAAAATGAAAATTCGATATTTACACTGACCAGCTGCTAAAACCAACTTAATTATTTGCACTAATTAAATGTTGTTTGGCACAAAAACAGCTACTGAGTAAGTGATTTAAGGGTGCACACCCCTACCTAAAGGCACGTGCACACACGCACATATTTGGCAATAATACATCGAGTCGTAGTAGCACAAATGGTCGCCAATGAATCCAAAATCCACCTTAACTAAGCGTTTAATCTTATATAACGCATACGCCACGTGAGACAAGAAAATGAATTACAATTTTATGACTTTAAGTTTGAGGACAAAAACACAAATATTAAATGATTGTTTAAAAAAAATAATCAATATCACATTGTGCTGATATAAATCAAATAAACCAAACAACTGAAAACAAATCAGAAGTATACGAGAACTTATATTCAAAATTTTCTTAGTTCTTATAGTCGTTGATATCGACGCGTTCATACAGATGGACTGACGGACATAAACTTCTTTGAAATACTAAAAAACATACATGTTTGGCTTCCACTTTCTTAGCCCTAGAGCTACAATAAGTTGTTAGTAAAGTCGAGTTGGATATAGCTAGATTGCTTATGTATGTGGTTGCACGTAGCAACAACTATGCAAAATATCACATTCCATAACACTCCTTACAATGCAAGAGCTCCTTCAATGGTTAACTTTTGCACGTTTGAAATTCATGCAACAATAACTGCTGCAGCACATAATCAAAATAATTAAACACTATTTAAAATAAATGAACGATTTTCGTTACACACACACTTTATTCGAGTAGTTATTTTTATCATTATTACAATAAAAAATAGAGTATAAAAAAAAAGGAAAAAGAGTTTTTTAACAAAAAAAAGTGAAATATGACAAAATATCTCTTATCTTTGAGTGTGCTGGCAGCTAGTCAACCTTTGGCAATTGGCTTCGCAGCACCAGTAGTGCATTAGTAAATTGAAAGAAAAGTGCGCTGTCTTTATAGAGAAGTCGACGAACAACAATTTCTATGTGTGCAGTTGCAGAGAGACATAACTGTAACCATGTATACATATATATCTGTATGTGTGTGTGTCTAGCTAGACATCAAGTTAAGTATACGAGCTGTAAAAGCTTTTCAGCTCATTCACCATTCAATCAAATCAAGCATCAGTCCTCAAAGCCACTTGAACTTTGCCTTATGCTTTAGAGAACACCTAAGCCTAATGATGTGCTTATTGACCGCATTTCTACAGGTTATATCTATGAATATATTGTATAAACCTATAATGCAGCTGTCTTCATGGAAATGCTTACTGCTAAACCTAAACCTGAATAAATTAAAATACTTTTCCCAGTTATAAAAGAAGTGGCGTAAAAAATTTAAATTACAGCCTCACTTTGAAAGTTAGCAGCTTACGCGTTTTAGCGCAGAGTTTTTGGGGCATATTTAATCAAGTGTGCATAATGGGCTTTTGGCCCAACAATCCTTAAAACTTAACACTTTATCATTAGAATTGAATGCTCATAAAATAGAAAGAAACAAAAGGACGGAGAGAAACAAGAATTAATCAAGCAAGAAAACAAAACAAAAAAACACCGCCTTGGATTTTTACAGCGTCATTAGATTTCAATAAAATAAATTTCATCTAGATTTAGATTTAAATTAAGTCACATCCTGGTTGTGGTTCGAAACCCGGTTTCGTCGAGTTTTAAAATGGCATTTATTTTCTTTTAATGGGAATATTTTCATTTAATTATCGGTTACTTATTTTTATGCATTAAACATTTAAATTAACTTAAATTTAATTTCGATTAATTATATCTTAAAAATGTTTTTATCCTGAGACACCCGACGACACGAACTTGAGAAAATGCTTTCTCTATAGAAGTTTATGTTGCCGGAACACAAAATTATAAAAACAAGGTTGTGTCTGTACACTCAAAAAAAAAAAAATAATAATAATATTAATAATAATAATAATGTAGATCTGTTTCTTAGTGCATGCAGAAGTTAGTGAATGATGCACTGAAAAATTGTTATGTCATCTTCTTTTTGTATATATTACATCACGAATGTATAAAGTAAGTAAATAAAAAATCTCTTTTAGTATATGGCATTATTCTTAACTATATTTTCAGTGCCATTTGCTGAAATGAAAATGGTTTGCTTGATACTGACAATTAGGCGAACCAGCCAGCAGATAGCATGTTAAAAGAGAAAATTGTGTTAAACGGCAAGGAAAGAAAAAGGGAAAATTAAATGGCAAAAAAATACTTCTGTTTCCCGCCACGCTTTTACCTAATGCCGTTGGGAGGCTGAGCATAAAACAAATTGGAAATTTACAAGGCTTAGAAGAGTAAGGGTAAGTAAGGTCGTATTATGGAAATTGTTCTTTGCACTTAGATACGTGATAGGAAAGGATTTTAATGCGCATTTACGTGCAACACATTACGTCGTGAAATGGGAAAAAATAATAAAATGAACACAACTTTGTCAACAAGTTAAATTCCGTTTTAAATAACAATCCAGAATGTGCAATTTCTGTTCATTTTGTAGTTGTGAAATGAAACGGTCAAGCATTAAATAAGCCTGAAAGTGAGACAAAAGGGTCACAGCAGGGCAGCTTCACAGGGCAGGCAGGCAGCCAGCCAGGTCATTCAGTTATTTTGGCAGCTTTGCAGCAAACAATAAATTGAACTTTATGGCTACTGACAGCTGACGTTCGTGTCATATAGCAAATACGCACAAAGCACAGCTATTCATTTGGAAAACCCAATTCATAAGCTCTGACACGGCAATCTCAGTACTAGAGGTTGTTTTGGACAGCTGCAAATTACACAACGTGAGCAGAGCAGCTTTCGATTAATCCACTAGTATGACTTAGCAAGTAAAAGCTTTCAAGGATTGATGTATACTTACACATATTTTGAAAATCTCTAGCTTTTAATAATATTCATTGCACTAAGTTTACAATAACAAGTTTTCACCATCTGTTTCGCTCCAAATTTTTATTTTACGTTATTAGTGGGAAGTGTGAAGAACTATAAAATACATTTCCAATTCAAGACTTGAGACTTTAATATCTAGAGACTTAAGATTTGATAATGTAATTAATGTTTACTTAAAATTATTGATGACTTTTCGTTTTTGAAAACGTCATGGAAATCGGCTAGGAATCACCGGAGATATCGAAGATTAGTTAAGTCAACCTTTCAGTACTGCAGCTTCCAAATTTTGTAAAAAGATGCTACTGCATCAGAACCGAATATTTTTAAATGTTATGAGCTAGAGTCAACAAATTCGGTCTCAAGTTAACCGGCGATGTCCTTCAAAACTCTGCATCAAAAATTTGGCTGATCTCCTCGTTTAAAATCGGAAATGCCTATATCTTCGACAGGTTTTAAGATAGAGTCTGAATTTGGTTGCATTTTGAATAAATTTAAGCACAATAAGAAGAAAAACAAAAATTCCTCATTGAAAAACATAAATCGCACATCAATCGACCTACGGGCATTTCTTTATAATGAAGTTCGCCATTTTTAAACTATTTGCTATTCATTTTTAAAAAGAATTTTTAATTTACTACACTACGCAAGAACATTTTTCTTAAATTAAATTATTATTTAACAAATTTCTGGCACTCACCTCCAAAGTGAAGTGCCGAAATTTACCATAATTTGCAATGTGATTTTGCAACAATTTGTTATGATATTGCTGGGCAAGGCAAGGCAGAAGAAAAAGCCACAGCCGGAGCTAACGCTGTATGACCACTAAGCTTACAGTGAGAAACTAATAATAAAAAATGTTAAGATAAATCTTTTTAGCTTTTCCGTTTGCCCTTTCTTTTCTTATATTTTTGCAATTTTTTTGTTGTGCGGTGCAGCCAAGTTTCAATTTCTCGCCCTTTTCAGGCTCCCACTCTCTTTCCTTTACTAACTGTCTCTGTTTGTGGGTTATAAAGTATCTCAGATTTATGCTTTGGCTGTGTGTGCATCAGGCGCTGATTCTATTGTGTCTAGGATATGAACAACCCTCTTATATTTTATGCGCATAATGGCCAACTACAGCAACAGCAACAACAACTATCAAAGCGCACTCACAAATGTTGCTTGTGAGCGCTTTTAAGGTGGTTTGGGGCTGGCTTGGCCAGCTAACGTTGCCATCAAGCTGACGCTTGAACCTGGCCTTAGGTTATTTTTGTTGTTTTCATGTTATTTACACAAAATTGCGATAGGGGTCATTCTCGGTATCTGTCATTGAAGGTGTTAAAGTTCAAATTGTGGCCTCATGTGTGTGCGTCTCACTCTCACGGCAAGTCACTTCTTACGCTGGTTTTGTGCGTGTATTGCTGTGTGTGTTACGATTACATGTTTACTTAACATGCATACAAAAAAGAAACCAGCAAAGTGCTGACTTTTATTTTTCATTTCATGCAAATAGTATCTTACATGTAAGGAGCTTACATAAACAAGTAAGAAGGCTCTAGTTGAGAAATCCCGACTAGACTATACCCTCAACCATACATTTTACGCGTACAGTTACAGAATAGTGCATACTTTTAACTTGAATGCTCCATATCTCCGGTGTTTTTATTCTGATTTCAATAAAAATTACACACATTGTCAATATTTCGTCGAATGTTTCAAACACCTTCTTAAAGTTTTCCAAATTCCAAATTATGTTGTTATCGATCACATGTGTAAATCGGAAACGGAAATTTTGAAACAAACTTGTACTGCCTTGGGATTAGGCGAGGAGTCTCTAGCTCTTATAGTCTCTGAGATCGACGAGTGCATACATACGGACTGACGGACATGGCTATATCATGATGGTCATCAAGAATATATATACTTTATGGGGTCGGAGATGCTTCCTTATGCCTGTTACATACTTTTGCACAAAATCATTATACCCTTTTTACTATTATCAATGGGTTCAGGGTATAAAAATCATTTGACAAGAAAAATCTTTAAATACAGGTTGCAATAGCCGATTTAGAACTAGTGCATTAGAGCAAAACTTAAACAGCTGATCAGAAAATACTAAAATTGAATCGTACTTCATGGTGGTTCGTACCTAAATTATCAAATACAATGTATTTAACATAACACAAATTCTTTTTTTCGCCGTACAAATGGCATTATAAACTGGATTAACGGAAAGTTTTTTGATTCATACTCTTGATGAATTAAAGATAACTAAAAGCCAGAAACGAACAAAATTAACTTTTTTGAAAAATCTACTTATGTTTTTAAGATTTTTTAAGCTAAAAACATTTCGGCAGTTCATGATTCTTACAGCAGTTGCGGATTCAGTTGCTCCATCCGAGCACATATTTGTACACCATGCATATTGATGTGTATGAATGTGTGTATATTACATGTATTCACAGAGTTGCGGAAACGGTCATCTGTGCTGTATTAAGGGCCAATTAACGTGTCCGGTCATGAAGCTAATTGAATTGATGCACATGAGCGCGCCAGCTCTTCCATATATATTTATATTCACATTTAACACATTTGCAACCCGCGTTGTCTGATAGCAAACGATCAAAAAGGAAATGCATAAAAATTAAAAACTTTCGTAACATTATATAAAAACAAGTAAGAAGGCTCTAGTCGAGAAATCCCGACTAGACTATACCCTTAACTCTATAATTTACGCATACAGTCAGTGCTAGCAAGTATGTGTGAGTGTGTGTATGTATACGCGTATAGTGCATACCTTCTTAATTTAAATACTCTATGTCTCTGGTGTTTCTCCACCGATTTCAATAAAAATTTCACAGATTGTCATTATTTGTCTAATGTTTGAAACTGCATCACTAAGTTTACCAAATTCAAGATTTTGTTGTTATCGATCACATGTGTATATCGGAAACGGGAAGAGTAATCGAAAATTTAAAACAAACTTGTACTGCCTAGGGATTAGGCGAGCTTATGTACCAAATCTGGAGTCTCTAGCTCTTATAGTCTCTGAGATCGACGCGTTCATACATACGGACGGACGGACAGACGGACGGACGGACAGACGGACATGGCTATATCGACTCGGCTGTTGATGCTGATCAAGAATATATATACTTTATGGGGTCGGAGATGCTTCCTTCTGCCTGTTACATACTTTTGCACAAAACCATTATACCCTTTTTACCCATTTTCAATGGGTTAAGGGTATAAAAAAAGATAAAATAATATTTTTTAAGATGCCTCTATGCTGATTTAATTAACAGAAACTTCATACTACCGCAACGGTTTTGCCAAAGGTGTTAAAAACCTTTCAGCTCAAGTTCCAATTTGATAAAAAGAGACGAAGCATCTTGAAAAGTGGACTCTGAATATGTGCTTGAAGTATCCGGCTTGAACTAAATTCTTTTATTTCTTTACCTAAAGTCAAGACACTTTATTGCATACCCATCAAACGAAAACGATAAGGCGTGTTATATTTAACTGTGGCAATGCTCAAATCCTTTTAGGATCTTGTATTTTTTTACAACGGCAATCAGTGCGTTTGTTTATTGTACTCAAGCTTAGAAGTTATTTTTTACTTATAATGTATCTTAATTATTACAAAAATGTATATGAAAAACGGTTATAATAATGACTACCTATTTATGAAATTATCCTTTGCATAGTGTATTATAAAATATAGTCTAAAATTGGTCTAAGTGGATCTTGGAGTAAGACTCTTTTTTTACCAATCAATATGTATTTACTTTCAATTTTTGACTGAAAAATTATTTATAACGTGCAAAACCAGAGCCTTAAACAGACAGACATATATACTTATAAATACGTGCATACTTGTACGCAGACTTTTGCCGCTTATCATTTAGCCAGCATTCGTGTACAATTTTCATTTGCAATAAAGAGACCCAAGCGAAGCGCCAGCAAAATTCAAAGAAGAAAAGAGAGATGTGGAGCAGAGACAGAAGGCTCTGTGTGCCAACCAATACTGTTGTGAACAAGAAACGAAACAACGGCGCAAACAATGTAAACAAGCTTTAGTGACAAAAAAGAAGCCAGGCAAACCATGCAAACAAGACCAAAACGAAGAAAAGCGAAGAAATTTTCTTGTTAACAAATTGAAAAACATTTGCTTTTAAAGACAAATTACTCGGTGGCAAAACAAATTGCTTAGCAGCTGCTGCTTTTTGTTGTTGCTCCTTCTAAGCGGCTGTTTCGCCAAGGCGTTTAAACCACATGTAAATTTTTGATTAATTGGTTGACAGAATTGATGAACTTGAACTTGAACACATACGTTACCAACTTATCACACAGTTCCCTATTATATATTGCTTTTTCGCGCATAGCCAAGCCCCTAATTACACACACTATGCTGCTAATTGGCTGGCTTAGTAAAGATAAACATGGCAGATTGACTAATTAATGCGCTTTGAAATGCAAGCGAAAGATGGCATTTACTTTAATCTCGGGTGCGCTTTAATGAGTTTGCAATAAAGAAAATCCACAAATGCGATGCGCAATACCTGGCCCATTGTGGAAAACTGCCTGCATTTCAAATTGTCTGCCAACTAATAATGTAAACGAACATTTTAACATTTTTCCCTTTTTGTTAGCCATTAGCAAACTAGTTAGCATATTTCGAGTCAAGCAACTGTTGCGACGGCGATTTCAGCAATTTGTATCTATGGAAATATCGTTGCTTCAAAGCTTGAGTCCGCTTAATTGAATTGCGGTAGCGGCCAGTCATGTATGTATGAGTTATTTGCAATTGTGGCTTCAGTTTACTATGCTACTCAATACCGGCTTCATAACAGTTTTTAGTAAAGAGTGATTAATCTTTCTTCAAGAATTAATATACTTAAACTTGGTAAGTCAAAATGGGATTCATAACAAAATTCGTTAACCTATTTAATGAAAATAATGAATTCTTAATTTCAGAATTTTTGAATTTTTTTAATACATATTTCATGAATCTATACTTAATCTGCAGAAAATACTAAATTTGAAGGCAGTTTAATTGTTTAATTTTAGTACGAATTGTTAATTTGGGTGTTAATATTTATATGTATTTATCTTTATCTGATCATCAGCTATCTGAAAAATGTGGATATCCTGTTTTTATCGACTTTCAACTTTAGTTTTTATTGATGTTTCAGCTTCTCAGTAAGCATAGTGCCGAATCTTATACCTGTGGTATAAACAAACAAGTAAGAAAGCTCTAGTCGAGAAATCCCGACTAGACTTTACCCTGAACCATATACTTTAAGCCTATAGTCAGTGCTTGCTACTATGTGTGAGTATATGTGTGTGTGTACGCGTATAGTGCGAACTTTCTTCATTTCATGCTCCACATCTCCGCTGTTTCTAAACCGATTTCAATAAAATTTTCACAGATTATAATTATTTCGTCTAATGATTAACACGCCGTTAAAAAGTTTTTTAAATTCAAGATTTTATTGTTATCGATCACATGTGTATATTGGAAACGGAAAGAGTTATCGAAATTTTGAAACAAACTTGTACTGTCTAGAGATTAGGCGAGCTTATGTTCCAAATCTGGAGTCTCTAGCTCTTATAGTCTCATGTATGGCTATATCGACTCGGCTGTTGATGCTGATCAAGAATATATATACTTTATGGGGTCGGAGATACTTCCTTCTGCCTGTTACATACTTTTGCACAAAACCATTATACCCTTTTTACCCATTTTCAATGGTAATAATAATCAGTATGCGACTACACACACACATACTTGCAAGCACCAACTGTAGCATAGGGTTCAGAGTATCTTGTAGTCGGAATTTCTTGACTAGGGTCTTCTTATTTGTTTTATACTCTGATACCGAAGGTTAAAAGTACATTGGTTTTGTGCAGTGTCCGTCATGAAATGTCTGTATGGGAGCAACTTTTTTCGACACCTTTAACGCTCGAAACTAGAGACGTTGCAAAGATCTATGTCTTCGTCAGACATAAAAAATTTAGATGCCTCGCCCACCCATACCGCCCTCTTTTCAAAATTGGAAATGTCCATATCTTTCACAGCTTTAAGCTAGAGCACTAAACTTGGTTTTAATATGATTAGTGACATCTCCAAAAGATCTGCATCAAAAATACCGATCGGAAATCGCCATATCTTTCCTTTTGCCAGCAGAATACTCATCACCCGGTTTTCTACTGGTACCAGAGTATTCCGTAGTCGGTGGCATCCGACTTCAATGTTTTCACTTATTTTTTGTTACAGTTTTGTACATTATATGCAAAGTTATTTGCAACCAAATCCTGCTTTTGTAGCGATCCTTCACTCGTTATATGCACATTGGCGAACCGCATCGACTACAGGATACTAACTAAGTGTTGCCATGGTGCCAGTTGCAGTCCTCTGTTTTACGAATTTATGCGGTTATGGCCATGCACCGTTGCACTACGGTCAAATTTCAACTGCGAAAAACCAATAAATGGCAAAAAAAGACAATTTTAGTTGCTTGTTTGATATCTGAGTTAACTCATAGATACAGACAGATAGATAGGCATCAAGACACAATTTATGTAAAATCATACGAATGTACAACCTTAAATAATAACGTTTTAAAAGGTCATTTAGTAGATATTTCCACGGTGATTATATTTCCGCTATACTTGTTTTAAGTTCTAGTTTTAAAGTTTTATTGGGCAGTGAACTTGATAGAAGTATTCAACTTGTGATGGTGGTATTTTTAACAGGTTCGTCTATTCGTAGTCCCGTTAAATTACAACATGCACATAAATTTAACGGCTAAGTGATCTATTTTGTGTGTGTGTGTTTGTTTGTGTTTATTTGTTTGTGTTTGATTGTTTGTGTGGGTCTACATATTTGGTGTTTGGTATCATTAGAGCATCGAATCGAGCTGGTCCCAAGCAAACAGAGAACCATCCATAATAAACATCTGAGCAGCGAATGGATGTAATATTATGACAGGACGCAAAGCGATGCGTTGCGTTAAAAGCAAATAGCTGTCACTTTCAACACTTTGACCAATTCGTAGAAAGTAGAGTTAAGCCTTTGATATACAAGGCATTAATAAGTCAAACTATGGCTGAATGGCTGATTGACTGGGTGGCGAGTGCACAGAGTGAAAAATTACATGCTTGAGCGCATAACTTGGCCATTGGCTGTGCCTTGCATAATAAAGAGTAGCCTACTCGCCTGAAATACCCCCAGTCGTGTGGTAAACAATGCGGCCGCAATATGCAAATTGGAAAACACTGGTAAAATGTTCAGCTGAATTTACATAATTTTGCGTGTTGCCAAAAAAAGGTTTTTGTTTATTTGTATAGGTCTAGCTGAAAAATGATTCAGCCGAGACCCTTAAAATGGTACTCTAAGGGAACATACATATATATATATATATATATATATTTGATTATCAAGCTAGTTAGCTGATTTGCCTTATAGATTCACATTAACACCCATCACACAAACATACACACACAATAACAACATTTATATTCAAGACACCCTGCGCATACACACTACATAAATATAATTCAGTTTGCGTGTGCTGCCAACTCGTATCGATTTATGCAGCGCACGTGCTTCAAGCTGGCTCCCCATTTTGCATTCGAATAGTCTTCCTGCTGCATCAAGTCACGATCCGCACACTTATTGGCATTTGTTGCACTTTATAAAATCCGCTTAACGCGTTTTTTTTATTATCTTATTGTTGTTATTGCTGCTGCTGTTGTTCGAAATTATAAACGCAATAAAACTAAAAATACATCAACATTAAGCTTAAGCCACACGTCTTTTGTTTGCAGTTGAAAGGCCGCATCAGACATTATCATTACATTTATCACCTGCCTCACATTTCCATCCCTAACACATACATATGTGTCCAGCTCTTCTGTAGTGCCATTGAAATATCAATTATAACGAGCACACAGCGCACATGCAACATCGAGTCGAGTTGCTGCACAAGAGCAATTCTGGCATTAAAATTCAGCTTAATTGTATTGCACGTTCAGGTCAGATATTTTACATATAACACCACTCTTAAATTTGTGGATATTTGTTAGTGGAATTTGGTTTATTTCGATAAAAGTGAAATGCTATTTAATGTTTTAATAATTTGGTTATTTCTTATTTCTAATATTACAAAGAGAAATAGAGAGTTTGCAAAATTATTTGTTTTATGAATATATCCCATATTCGCTTGTTTTAAAATTGAATGATTTTTTTAAGATATTGGAAATATTACAAAATATTTCCTTTTTGCAAGCTCTCAAAGATTCAGTAAAGCACACGTTGCAAAAGTAGGAAATCCATTTGTTGATGGTATTACCATCGAACTAACACTAGTAGATTGAATTTGGTACAGAATTAAGTAAGCAATTGTGCTTCGGTGTGCTCATAATTTGCTCAGTTTAAAAAAGTTGATTGCATACTTACCGGCGCTTTCAATTTAATAACAGCATTTAATTATTGATTGTCAATTATGTAATACCTTTATCGCAACTGTCCGTAAAATATTCCTCCATGCATCGACTGACCAATTAAACCGATTTTACAACTTCTACATACGGACAGACGGACATAAACGGACTAAATCGACTCGGCTGTTTATGCTGATCAAGAATATATATGCCTGTTACATACTTTTGCACAAATTATACCCTTACCATTATACCCTTTTCACCAATTTTCAATGGGTTCATGGTATAATTATTTTATTGAGCACATGCTTTAATGAAGGTAGATTTTGTAAACATAACGATTTTAGCGAAGAATTCATTTTTGGTGTCATTTATTTTTTTTAATGTTCCAATTATCATATCATTAAAACACTACTTTTAGGGGAACATACAAAACGTTATGTGTGTCTTTTGGTTGTTAAAATATTTTTATATTTTGTGTTCTTATACTGTTAGATAGTTTTCAATTCTTTCTGTTCCTTCTATCTGTCTATTACATACACAAGACATTCCCTCAATGTTTTCAGAGTATAATAAATAAATGTGGTCAAGTTGATTTCAAGCTTATTTATGTTGTCTCTTTTATTTATATGTTTTTATTGGGTTTTAAGCTTAAGTCTTGCAATTACATTTATTATGACAGCTAGAGCTTTTAAATCGAATATCCCCATTGATCTAATATAAATGGAATTTTACCCTATTATTATTTTCATAACTGAGTATGTGACTCGACGGTTGATGTCATTTCGATAATTGTATTTGCAATCAATTGTGAGTGCATCACATCGATTTTTCATAATAACGTTGCTGCCTGACAAAGGCTACAATGAGCAAATTCATAAATAATTCCATATTACAGTCGATCTGGAACTTTATACTTTACACTTAATCATCACATTTAATAAGTGCCACGTGCAGAGTCAGAGACTTCGACTTCGGAGAGAAGCAATTCAATATAAACTCGTATCGTCAATCACAGACAGGTTATGGAGGGGCGGCGACAGAATGTAGACAAGGAGGCGGACAGATCGAAGGCAGGCAAAATAGAAGCCGAACAATGGCGTTGCCACTTGACGGGCATTATTCAAATATGCGAGCCAAGTTCTCTCGGTGAGTAGGGGAAATCGAGTGAAATGAGAAGGAACAAAATGGAAGGAGAAAAAGCCTGTCACAGCCGCCGAATGTCACGCGCACTCTTCAAGTGGCTGTCAGCACAGGTGCGGGCAGGGACGAAGGTAGGCAGAATGGCGGGTGTAATAACAGCGACTGGGTTCTAGTACCATACCATAGATGCTGTGTATCCTTTGCAACGTTGCATTTGCAAAATTCTGCGATATACATATGTACTTATCAACTCAGGAGTACACTCAGTTTCCCCCTTTTATAAAAGGCTTATAAATATTATGAATGCTTTGTCAATTTCACTGCACAAATGCGCAGAACTTGTTTACAGTTAAGCAATTTACGGCACTTTTTAAATGCTTTATTAAAAGACATTAGACACAGAAAAGGAGCTTATGAAAAATGAGACAGGCAGACATTTAGAATGAAAACAAAAAATGAATCAAGAAGGCATACTAACAAATACCCTATGCAACGTAAACTCCTTTTCAATGCGTGACTAAGAATGTGTTGAGTATAAAGGCTTCTTAAGCACCCAAATAATTCTTCCATAGAGAAAAAAGACCTCTTCAAGTTATCTAAATTTGCAGTGCTTTGTTATGCCTTCTTTAAGTAAGCAATTGAGCTCGTGAGGTATAAATGGCTATGTGTGATGCAGACACAACACACACACACACACACACACACACACACACACACACACACACACACACACACACATACTCACACACAAACATGCAGCGAATGCTATTTTAAATGAGTTTTGAGCCGAATGCAGAAATTTTCGGCTGGCCAAAAAAAAAGAAGATTAACCGTAGACTGGTAACCTTATTTTAAGTGCACTGGTAAGTTTCAATAAATCAAAAAGGATCCATAAATTAAAAATTTTTAAAGAATAACAGAATCATGAGTGAACCCTTACAACACAATTACACGAAGGTTTTTTTTTTAAATATATTTAAATATTATATTATTTGTATATGTTTTCAAGGCGTCCTTGTAGCCTCAACTATTTATATTGCAAAGGAAAATGTTAGAGAAAAAAAATCTTTGGAGAAAGTTGAAAAGGATCAACTGTGTTCTTTCAATCGACCAAGGTTTCCAGTCTAGGGTTAAAAAAGTGTTGCTGGCTCTAAGTACTTTAAACAAGCGATGAGCGCTGTAAACCTTTTTTTATGGCCCGTTATTTAATTTATGGTTTCAAAAACAAAATGCCAAAGCGCACCTGTTACACATTTACGGCAATAGCAACAGCAACGGCAACAACAACAACAGCAACAATGGCAATTAGACGCCCGCACACAAGCAACAAAAATGTATTCATACCATTGTGAGAGTGCGAGAGTATTTTGTAAGTTTGTGTGTGTTAAAATTGCTTTAAACCTTTTTATACCCTTAACTTAATGGGTAAAAAGTGTATAATGGTTTTGTGCAAAAGTATGTAACATGCAGAAGGAAGCATCTCCGACCCCATAAAGTATATATATTCTTGATCAGCATCAACAGCCGAGTCGATATAGCCATGTCCGTTTGTCCGTCCGTCCGTCTGTCCGTCCGTATATATGAACGCGTCGATCTCAGAGACTATAAGAGCTAGAGACTCCAGATTTGGATCATAAGCTATCCTAATCCCTAAGCAGTACAAGTTTGTTTCAAATTTTCGATAACTCTTCCCGTTTCCGATATACACATATGATCGATAACAAAAAAATCTTGAATATCGAAAACGTGGTTTGAAACATTAGACGAAATTACTTTAAATTTTATTGAAATCGGTTGAGAATCACTGGAGATATGGAGTATTGAAGTTAAGAAGGTATGCACTATACATACACGCACTCACACATACTTGCAATCACTGACTGTATGCGTAAAGTATAGGGTTCAGGGTATAGTCTAGTCGGGATTTCTCGACTAGAGCCTTCTTACTTGTTTTGTTTTTATCAGTTGAAATATGAGCTGCGAGTTTTTGGCAACTTTTTCTTCGCTCGCCACACGCATTTCTCGTTATTTTTATAATTATTTGCTTTTTCGTTTTGTTCTGTTTCGCATGTGTAATTAATTGTTAACAATTCGTTTTTTATTATTAGTGTGTTGAAATTTGTGTGTGTGTGTGCCTTTGCCACACACTGCCACAAGTGGCATGCAATTAAACTTTTGCTCAACTGTTACAGCTTTAGCTGCAAAATTGGAAAAATGTTTAAAATTGTGTGCCAAAAAATATACAAATATGAAAGTTGGTCATAACACACAAACACACACATGCAAGCAAGAGCCACACACACACACATAGCAGCAGCAGACACTTTTGGCCAAGCACTTCTTTGACGTTGAAAATGTCAACGAGCAAGTACAACACAGCAGCAACAGAAACATAAAGAACAAGTCAGCAGCCATTCAGCACTTACACACACACCAACAGATGTACACCCCCAGACACACACACTCACACACACACATAAAGATGTCAACTGCACTGTGCAATGTGAAAACGAAAACTTTTCTCTTTCAAAAACGAAATTTAATAAACGCCAACGTTCTCATATTAAACCCATGCGACAACAATAAACAAGAATAAAAACAATAAAGCATAAGAACTTGACTTTAAGGCATGCAGTAAGTAAATAAAAAAATAAAACACACAAGTACAAAAACGGAAAACAAAAACCAAAATTAATACAAAATTCAATAAAGTTTATTCTCGGGAATTTCTTATGACAGACATCGCACAAAATGCTCTGCAATAAAACCCTATATACTTATAGACAGTAACATCAAGACTTTTGCATCCGATTACCAACACTCGAACACAATAAAAGCGGAAACTTTCTCGAATTTTTGTAATGCTGAACTATTTAATACGCTTTCGACTTGTATGCTTGGATGACTCAAAAAATTAAATTAAAAATATTTATACCTTATAAGAATGAACAAAATAGTAAATATTAAATACTTTGCGAATTTTCTACGTGAATTTAAATGATCAATTTGTTGTTTTAACTAAAAAATTAACATATATGTTTTAAAAAAGATTTAAAAAATATTTTTTTTAACATCTTATTCAATTTGAAAACAATTTTTTTGCAACCTTTTCTTAATGGATTTTTGATTCGTTTTCTTGTCAAGCCTTATGAGTTCATCACAATAGTACATTCACTTATAGAGTATATGAAAGTGCATGCCCGAAAAATCAGCGAGCTCCTTGCGTTTCCAAGAGTTATCCCATTCCGTTATTCGTGCCGCGTTTCACCCATTCGATTTTTGCATCACATCGCATTGAAGCTGAGCATAGACCAAATATCTGGAATTTCATTGTGCGCTGTGCGATTTATGTTATTATTGATTTCGCATAACACGAATCTCTCAATCATTGCCAAGGTGTGTGTATATGTGTGTGTGTTTGTGTGTGCAATTGATTCAAGCAATTTAATATTCATTTGTGCGTGTAAATCAGATTTGCGCATGCAAACATCCAAAATCGACAGCAAATAATTGATTCGTTGAGCACAACGTAATCAGTGCAAAAATAATTTTTCTTTGTAATATTCATCGAAAATGCGTTAAGTGTTGTCAGATTTAAGGCCATCGTTGATTAGACGGCGGGGAATAGGTTAAGCTCAATTCAAGTTTTAGCCATGCGGTGTTCATATGAGTCAAACGTAATCCGTGTTGTTGTTGTTTGATCCTGCAGCCTGCTTCTGATTTATTATAGCGACCTGATTTATTAATCAATTTTAATGCGCCACCCTCAGCATAATCAGTTCTAAGGCCTAATTTGATTATGATTTATGGCCTGATTATCCGAACAATTTCTGTTGTAGTTGGCAAAATAAAAAAAAAGGGCAGGGTTTGTGGCATATAGTTTTGTACTAAACTACAGTTGCGAAACTAACTTATAAACTGCAATTATTGGCCTCTTTATTAATACAAAGTAAAATGTTAAGCCTCTGTTAACTGCGACTCCGCGCCTCTGTTAATGTTAATGTAGCTGTGTTTAGCAACCTCTACGCTCACAGTTAGTTGTTTGTCCAAGTTTGCTTGGATTAAGCGTCAATATGCATGTAAATCAGATGCCGCCCTGCTTCTGGTCTTTGCTTAGTTATGCATGACTTGTTATATTACACATTCGACGGGCTATCACGGCCTTCGGACCGTTGCTTATTGAAAATTATGTGCTCGTAATAATTCCGCACAGATATGACTAAAGATTAGCTAATGTATGTATGTTATACCCCCGTCCATCTTCCGCAAATCCTGCTGGCTCGGGCAATTTATGAGATCTGCTACAGACACTAAAACTCCACTAATTTACCAAGTTCCAGTCTGCCAGGCTTAGGCTCATGCAGGTTTGCCACTTTGTATATGCATAGCGACGAGTGGCGTTTATTTTCGGCTTTATTTATTTGCCTGTATTAAATGTCTCTTTCCTATCCTGTCCTGTCCTGTTCAGTTCTCCGCTTTTCCTACCTCTACCCTCTATAATTCCTGCGCAATCATTCGCAGGACGAAGGCAAGCAAAAAATTCATTTCAATTTCTCCATGAATGTCTGTGTCTGGCCCAATAACAGCCGGCATTAATGCGACTAATACTACGCCAATATGTACGTACATATGTAACTACGAATATTTTCATCTATGTGTGTTTGCATATGTACCGCAGTTAAACCAGATGCACGACATCTTAACTCGCTTAACTAAGTCAACCAAATCGGGCTGCAACAACTAAGACTGGTAAACAAGTTGAAGTTGTGGTATTCTACACATGTGCAGTTCCTATTTCAATTTAACATTTAAATAATAAAAATTAGTTTACATGTGTGAATTTGTGGCTGTTTTTCTCATTAAAATTAAATTATTTTATTATTATTTAAACAGTTTTAAACAATGTCTATCGGTTTACTAGTATAGAATTAAATTTCATTTTAATGCTATATTAATCATTGGTTTTTAAATTTCCATTAGTACTTATATTTGTTTTTTATTAAATCTCTTTAATGATGAAATAACATTTTTTTCTTTCAACTCAATTGCTTTTAATATTTTTATTATGTACGACTAGACGGCGAAAAAAGAAAAAATAATACCTATAAGTTTCAAGGTTTAAATTCTATAAATAGAAGTGAAAATTAAAAGATTTAGAATTAGGTGTTTGAATTAAAAATGGATTCATTGGTGCAAAACCGATGGAGGATTTCATCACAGAATAGCTAAGGCTGAACCTGAACCCTATACTTTACGCGTACAGTCACTGCTTGCAAGTATGTGTGTGTGTAGGCGTATAGTGCATACTTTCTTAACTTTAATGTTCCATGCTTCCTGTGTTTCTCAACCGATTTCAATAAAAGAGTTATCGAAAATTTGAAAGCAAATTTGTAATGCCTAGGGATTAAGCGAGCTTATGTTCCAAATCTCTAGCTCTTTTAGTCTCTGAGATCGAAGCGTTCATACATACGGACGGACAGACGTGGCTAACTGGACTCAGCTGTTGATGCTGATCAAGAATATATATATATACTTTATGGAGTCGGAGATGCTTCCTTCTGCCTGTTAAATACTTTTGCACAAAACCATTATACCACTTTTACCCATTTTTAATGGGTTCAAGTATAAAATTATATGTGGATTTTTCGCGAAAATTTTCAATTTTCAGTTGCTTCAGTGACATCCTGCCCGCTAACCAGACATCACGTCACTTAAAAACCCCAATAAATAAATAATAAATACATTAATTCATAAATACCCTAAATTAAAATAAACGTATAATGAAATATTCGACTGTTTAGTAGTGGGCAGTTTTTGGTTACTCTAGATTAGATGCAGAAGGTCCAACGACTGTACAATAGGCATAGCCTACATCTTTAAGGGCATTACATGGGGCTCATTTCAGCTCACTTGAGCTGTAGCCAAAAGTGGAAACAGACCCGCATCAATATGTATTTTTCGTTGTTCCCATTTCAGTTTAAATTGATATTGTTGTTGTTGTTGTGGGACACAAAAGTAAAAAGTTTGCTCATTTTGCCTGATCACATTTTTTGAGGCATTATCTTTTGATTACTTCATTTCCTTTCATGTGCCTAATGTGGCACACGTGTCCAAGTACAATTTATATTTACTGGCGCCCTGGCTGCTTAATCAAATGTGTCATTCACAGTTTTTGAACATCTTGTTTGTGGCTTATTGCTGTTGTTGTTGTTGTTTTAGCTAAGTATGAAAAGCCCACCTATAAGTCACATAAGACTGTTGGCTAACTCCACTCGAAAGCAGTTGACTCTGCTTTGAGCCACTGTCAGTCCGTGCGTCCCACATTTTCGTTTAGCCAGCAATAAACTTTGGGCAACTCTTTCAATTTGTTGAATGTGTCTGCGTGTGTATGTGTGTGTGAGAGAGTGTGTGGGGTCGTTCGTCTGCTTGAATTCTGAAATGACTTTTTGTTTAGTTGGCAGTTTTTTTTTCAGAGCCAACTCATATAGGCAGCCTGCTTTAAAGCACCTTTGGCACAAATTGCTTACAAAGTGTTTTTCTTTCTTTTTTCTCTTGTTTGGCCCACACTAAGAAAGAGAAAAGAAAACAGTATAAAACGAAAGAAAAAAAAATAAATGGCTGAGCAGTAAATCTTTGTCGGTTTACGTTATTGAATATTTCATGCTTCAGCTGATTTATTATTTATTTCTTTTTAATGCCCTGCCGAAGGTCAAGTCAAACGTTTTTCGATGAACCTGCAAACCCCGTTTAAATGGGTCAAACCACCACAAATCCCCCACATCACCTCACCCACCCCCCTGTCAGCTTGCTTGCTTGCCTGAAAGTGTCAGATTTTCGTCATAAACGTGGCCATTGGCCAAAAAAATGTTTCAGTTCAGCCATTCACATATCCCGTGTCCATCCGGAGTTTCGCATACGCTGCGTCGCTTCCTGACTGCAACGGAAATACCAGCTACGATTTCCGCCATTCCACTATTAATATGAAGCCCACACCCAACGCTGACAACAAAAGTCGCTTGGTATTTCCCACTAACTCCGCTTGTTGCCCTTTGGTCGCATAATTAGAGCGCGTCCAGTGCCGACGCAAGCCTAATGAGCACTTGGTTGGCTTTTAGCGCTGCATTTGACGGCCCAAAAAAAATTCGGATTATATTTGTCCTTGCTGCTAGTTCGTGGGCGTTTTTCAAATTTACAAACCAAACAACTGCGTCTCCACACACACACACACAACCCGGACACGCCCGATTACCATACCGACTTCTATAAACAGCTGCTTTTATGCTGCTCAATAATGCAAGTGCCCTGGAAGCAGTGTTCTGCCCCTCGAGCTAAACCTTTCAGCAGAAGCCCATCTAACCCCCACCCACCGCTCGGGCCATTCATTCATTGTTTGCTCCTCTGGCCGTGGTGGCTATAAAGTGCACAAAAACGCCAATTTCCGGCCAGAAACGGACAACATTCGTGGCATTTGCATGGCCACAAAGGGCCGCTTTTCCACTCTGCCTCCCACGCACACTGGCATGGCTACGCCCGTGCAACGTTTCCTGCGCTTCGCCCGTCCGCCAGGATATTGAAGTCACCAACTATCAGGCCTCGCCAATTTTTATGCCACAACTATATGCCACCAAACCAACTAGTAAAACTTTTCTCCTCAGCACCATACATCAGGCTCCGCAGGCAACATAATCCGAGATCGTTGCAGAATAGGTGATGCTCTGATACCAGTGATATTATAAGAAAATAGTCACAAGTGTATGAATGCATGGAGTAATGCTTGCGGAAGATGGCTACAACCGTTGGCAGGAATTTTTTTACGTGATTTAAGAATCAAGTCAGATCCATCGCATACTTCAATATCTTTTATAGTGACAATATATAGACACCAGAATGTATGTTCGAAGCAGTCGCTTTAAAAAGTGCCGACAAATTTCATATGACATAAAAAAACGGAGACCTTCCAAAAATCCTCGAGAACAAAAAGGTTAAGTTTGTTCTTCTAAAAGTATTCTATTTTTAGAATGATGTAAATTTGAAACTCTCACATTTTAGAACTATTCTGTTGGAAATTAATTACAAATCTTGCAAAAGTTCATGCCAATAAAAATGTTTGTTTTAAGCGCAAGCTCAACTCTTTGTGTTCTTTGTTTAACAATAGCTTTATGGACCTTTACATGTATACTATGTATATGTATAAGCATGTATTTTTGTGTAAATAGGTCTTTGCGCTTTTCACAGTTTACTGCCACCCCTTTACCGTCCCCACCCGTTGTACGGTTCCCAACGCCGGTTCAGCGCCTGTTGCAGAAAGTGTTGAGTGGTTTGTTATTGAAACATATGAGCATTTTTTGCTAACATTGCGTCCCTATGCACATTGCAACATTGAGGCACTACACCCTGTGATAAAAAACGTAAGGGGTACATTGAAAGTTTTTACAACATTCGATCTATATATATAGTTAATGCTAACACAAATTTAAATTAAAGTTTATATTATTTTTTAAATAATATTATTTAATTTAAAATTTCCGGATTTGATTTTGAATATGAATATTTTCGTTTAATTCATTTGTTGATAATTAATTTGCATTTAACTTTTATATTTTACTAATTAAGGAAATTTCTCCTTACAATAGAAATCGATGGATTTAATTCGAATCTTTAATTTTTTTTTTATCCATTTTACTAAATTTTCAATTTTTATATCGATCCAATTCAAGTAAGCTGTTACTTATAAAAATAATTAACAATTTAAGTGTTCTAATTTAATTTTTTAATTATATTTATTATTATTATTAGAATTATGTTTTCCTGCCAAGAAATGTTAAAAAAAAACTTTTGCATATGTCTGAAAGAAATGATTTGCATCTTTTAAGTTTGCTGGGCTCCCTAGTCTTGGAGTAATAAACTAACGTGAATTATTAGTTAAGCAACAACAAGTAAAAGGTAACACAAAACAACTCAACTTTGCCTCGCCCCATAACGACTCAAGAAAAAAGAAAGAGAAACTGAACGATGAAAGGGGCTGACAGCGAGCTCCACTTCGGTAATGTATGCGCTAAAAGCCTGAACAGCTGCCAGCGCGCCAATTGTTTGGCGGTGTATTAAAAGTTTGGCGGCTTTTGCTTCGGCGTCCCAAAACTTTATAGTCGGTCCCATTCAGTGGCATATAAAATGTATATTTACCTCTTTTACGCGGCCTAAAAGTGTGCAAAACACAACTACAAACACACACAGATACACAGCACACCCGCTGACAAAAGGCAACTTAACACACAATTGCGCTTTTGCATATTTGTAAACAACAACAACAGTTATGCGCCTGAACAAAAAACAAACAAATTAAAGCAGCCGGCAGTTGGGAGCCAACGGTGGTAAAATGTCAGCCAAGCCAGGTTGAGAGCTGTTAACTTGACAATAACATATATATTGCATTTTGCAATATGTTTATTTTATGTTTTGTTTGTGTTCCCCACTAAAATTAAATACTTAAAGCCAAATCACTACCGCTGCCACATAAATTGCACAGTTTAAACACAACATAAGTGGCTGCTTACATGGACAGTTTATATTTGTTTACACCAATTAAACGCTCAAAACATCATATTTACTTTACAAGTGCTCTTTGGTTTTAGTAAGGAATAGATTCCCTCTAAAAATACATTTAAACAAGTAAGTTTTTAATTCATCTATCAATAAATACACAATTCTACGAATGTACTAGGCTGACTAAGTTAATACTACGCTGTAGACCTAAGATTATGTTTCGCCCGAGCTGCAAAATTCATCATACTGCGATTGCAGCTCTTTCTTTCTCGTTGTTTATTACCAATCATGATGTTACTGCCTCCAGACGGATACGATCCGCGTCAAGGCGCGAGCACTCGAAGAAGACGTACTCGGCATTCTTTTCCGACCGGGCGCCGCACCATGTAGACCCTGAGCTAGCCTCGCGCCCAAGACGATGAAGATAAGACAAGGTGCCTTTCGACTTTCTTTCGCCCCAGCCACTCTGCTATCGTCTGTATAAGCCAGTAAGTCAATCGAACGATTTACGCCATCGATCGATGCTTCTCTTCCCGGCTTCAAACCTGAAAAACTATTTTCTGGGCCTTCTCCCGTCGTCATGCATGGTCTTCGATGGGTAATATTCCGGAGATGACCAGGGCTGCGTATTCTGACACCCTTGTGAACGAGCTACAGGCGCGGATAGCACTTAAGCGATACGTGCCCCCAATGCCTTGCATAACGCTGTACCAAAAGCGGTGCTGCATACACGATCGTTGACCTTAGTACGCTGATCAAGAGCAGTCGGAACTTGTGCCTTAGCACCTTGTGTTAAGCATTATTCACGCGAGAACTCTTCCTGTTCTGGCTGCCTTTATGGATATCTCCTCAAGGTGCTCGCGGAAACAGAGCCTCGTAAGCAGCATTATGCCGAGTTGCAAGTATGTGTGTGTGCGTGTGTGTATGCATACACTGCATACTTTCTTGACTTCAGTGTTCCATAACTCCTGTGTTTCTAATCCAATTTAACAGATTATCATTATTTCATCTAATGCTTCAAACGCCGTTTCAAAGTGTTCCAAATTCAAGATTTTGTTGTTATCGATCGCATGTGTATATCGGAAACAGGAAGAGTTATCGATAATTTGAAACAAACTTGTTCTGCCTAGGGATTAGGTGAGCTTATGTTCCAAATCTGGAAGCTCTTATCTCTAGCTCTTATAGTCTCTGAGATCGACAAGTTCATACATACGGACAGACGGACGGACGGACATGACTATATCGACTCGGCTATTGATGCTGATCGAGATTATATATACTTTATGGGGTCGGAGAAGCTTCCTTCTGCCTGTTACATACTTTTGCACAAAACTATTATACCCTTTTTACCCATTTTTAATGGGTTCAGGGTATAAAAATGTTACCATAATTAATTTACTAATTAGGACTAAAAATCTGAAAGTAATAAATAACATTCTTTCTTGGAACACGTATCCTGCTTCTTGATTATGTCCTTTACCTTACCGTCCTTAAATTGAAAATAACACACACTTTACGTTACAAATAGCCTTCTTTTACTATGGTATATAATGCGATGAAATTATCTTGCCTCATTATATCTATAAATATAGCTTTATGTTTTCAAAAAGTGAGTTTCACACAAGATTTTTTAGGACACAATTTTATATCTTCCTGCTTTTTTGTTTTGGATTTCATTATACCCTGAACCCATTCAAAATGGGTAAAAAGGGTATAATGGTTTTGTGAAAAAGTATGTAACAGGCAGAAGGAAGCATCTTCAACCCCATAAAGTATATATATTCTTGATCAGCATCAACAGCCGAGTCGATTTAGTCATGTCCGTCTGTCCGTCCGTATGTATGAACGCTTCGATCTCAGAGACTATAAGAGCTAGAGATAAGAGCTTCCAGATTTGGAACATAAGCTCACCTAATCCCTAGGCAGAACAAGTTTGTTTTAAATTTTCGATAACTCTTCCCGTTTCCGATATACACATGTGATCGATAACAACCAAATCTTGAATTATTGAAAATTGAAAAACATTAGACTAAATAATGACAATATGTGAAAATTTTATTGAAATCGGTTGAGAAACACCGGAGATATGAAGTATTGAAATTAAGAAGGTATGCACTATACGCGTATACATACACACACTCACACAGACTTGCAATGACTGTATGCGTAAAGCATAGGATCCAGGGTATAGTCTAGTCGGGATTTCTCGACTAGAGCCTTCTTACTTATTTTTATTTAAATATGATACTTTAAGAACTCATTCTGCAAGACGTTAATTATACAATTTTTGTGAAGTTTTTGTAATTTAATCAAAGCACACAATGAGAATTAAGTGCTCTGGACCTGCACATAGTTTACGTACGGCGGCACATAATATGCTTAATTGTTGCAGCGAACCTATATAAAGGTGTTTTCTCCATTTCGAGTTTCTGGTTTCAGGTTGCATTTAGGTAAATGCCTAACAAATGGCAAACTTGAGTTGCGCCTGAGGCCAACGTGTACACATGAAGATGATGATGAAGATTAATTTGTGTCCTGAGGCATCTCGAGAACAGCTGCAATATAGGACTTATACGAAAAGGCCAAATAGACGGGCCGCAAGTAGCGCTCACATCTCATTCTCTATAATAGTCTTCGGCTTGGACCAGTAAAATGCCACAAATATTTTTGAGACGAACAGGGGACACGTCAGCCAGACGATGGATGATGAATTCCTATAAATGAGCATAAGGGCAACGTGCGACCTTTTAGTGTTGCCACTTGCCGCTGGGCCCGGCCACGTGGCATTGCCACAATGGCAGCGACTCGATGCGGGTGCTGTGCATATTTATGGCTCTTGAGATGGTCTTGAATTTGTTGCTTTGACATTGGCAGTGGAGAGAGCTCAAACGGATCAATCAGTTTGGCTAATACAAGGACGTATCATGTATGTGGCTCACTTATTAATTAAAGTGCTATTTAAACTGTCCAAGGTGTACATGTGTGTGTGATAGGTATTCCACCCAAACACAAACGTTTCGTAATAAGTATGCAAATATCAAAATTTAATATATGTACATTTCCATAATTTGACTCAAATTAATGCTTGACATCTTATCAAAATGAGATCTTCATTTGATATTCGCGAATGCTTTGCGCTTACTAATTGATGTAAACCGAAATGTGGCCCACACACGGCGTAACTCACGTTGCCATTTTTCATTAGGGCTACAAAAATGAAAACAGCTTTTGCCAATTTTGTAGCCAGCAAATTTTCAATTTGCAACCGGAAAGTTTAGCAGGCGCTATAATTAGCCAAAAGCAGCGGCTGCTGTTAGCCGTCATTAAAAACAGTTTACACAAGTAGGAGCAAACGCCTTTTTTCACAGTTGTTTTGAGCCACATGTGTGTTTTGCCTAGGCACCCAGAAATACGTCTTGGCTTTGTATTATCGTGGCAGAAGTCGTCCCTGAAATAAGCACACGCACATTGCATAGAGGCCAAAACAAATGAAAACAAAAAGATAATTATCGAAAACCATTAATAAAACTTACCATGGTAAACTTGTTCTGTATTATGCATTCATCATTACTGACATTCAAAAAAAAAAAATTTATTTGAAACATTTTAATTTTGTTGATTTTTTGTCATTAAATTTTTAATTTTTTGATTTTTACTGAATTTATTACTCAAGCAACAAAAAGTCATTACCAGGAAAAAAATATTTACGAGAGTTTTAAATAACTATTGTGCGAGCAAATGGATTAAATTAAATAAATTCTAATTTTATCTTGCATTATTTGCGATTCCTGACGGGATGCTAATTCCGTATAAAATGTGTATTCAATCGTTTTGGCTTAAACTGTCCTTGTAGAGTCGAGGAGCGGAAACAAGAGCTTTTGTGGTTAATCGACAAACAATGTTCAAGTGGATACATCATCACCCAAAGGATGCGACCAAAGAGTTATCAGGACATGCAAAATGAAATGCTTTGGTTGCTTGTTTTGTTTTCTTTTACCTGCCACTGTTTAAGATTTCATATGGTAAAATGTGCTTGCAGCCAGAGGGTAACACAAATACATTAATGGATGAATATATATGTAACATGTAAGTATGGTCTATGTAAGTCAAATGAAATTCTTGTTCTTTTGTTCTGTGACTTTCGTTTTTGCAGCAGTCTGCAACTGGAAAACGCATTTTTCTTTAGTGCCCACAAAAGTATGCAATGGATATAAGGCTATGGCTATGGGCAATAGCATTTCAAAAACACCCTCACAAACATTTCTATGGGTGTGTATGTGCCTTAACGAGGTCACTGCTTTAGTATAAAAAATAATAAAATAAAAGTTGTCAACTTTAAAATTATACGTTCTGCAAATCAGTGAAATACACACCCTCTCATACATACAAACACACACACACACATTCCATTAAAATGTATATGTGTAGGCTGTGTGTTATGTGTGTCTTTGGTTGCAGCTCACCCAACTGTTGCCCTTTATTTTAGTTTATCAGCGTGTAAAATGCGCAATTCAAATGCAAATGTGCAGCGTAATTAAAATTGTGCAAATGCGTACAAAATTTTTCCCATTGACTTTTGTGCCGAGCTTTCTTCCTTTTTTTTTCATCTACCATAATGTTGAGCCAATTTCAAAATGAGTTTTATAAACATTAAATCTGTATGTTTATGCTGTGTTATATTAGGTTAAGGCGCATTTTTAACATACGGATTCTTATTTTACAAATTTTAATCTAAAATAACATTTTCATTTTAGATTTCAGTTTTCATCTAAAAGCCTGCGCTAAATAAAACAATAATACTATGAACACAACATATTTTCCAATGGAATACACTTTTTAATTAAACTAAATGAAATGAAAAAACATGCTTTAGATACATTAAATCAGTAAACTAAAAGCTCTCTTCTGAGCTACTAAGGTATGTTGTTTGTTTGTTTTCTTTTACGAAATTTTCACAATTGTTTAAATGATTTTTTGTTTTTATGTTTATTCTTTTCGTTGTTTGTTGTCTGGAGCATGTCTCATATTAGAAAGAACAGGACAGGGAACTGGAAAATCGATATAATCCGTAACTGAAAATCGAAAAACACACAGCCATGTACCTAGAGTTACCAAATTTGGTAAAAAAAAAGATGGCAAAAAGACTGCATAAAAATTTTGATGCCACGGCAATCGAACGCCCATTTTATGTTGCACAGGAATTCCCTATAGCTTCCACAGCTTCCAGTTTTAAAGCCAAATTATAAATTTGGAGGCAAGTTAGCTGGCGATAAGCCGCAAAGTTCAGGCAAAGAAGACAAATATACCAAAGTATTAAAAATGCAATAATAACGAGAGTATTTAATATATACATAAAAACCTCGGCCTGACCAGTTGCAAGTAATAGTTTTAATTTATTTGAATAAAAATTGCAGTAAACAATAAATTTTTTGCGGAATTTTAAGAACTCAAATAATGTCGACCCCAGTCTAGTTTGTCAGAAATAAGTTATATTTGAAAATAAAGTTGCCGTTATTACAAATTGACTTCAAAATCATTGTGCTGTGCTAGGATGTGTGGTATTTTAGCAGCATATTGGGGCAATACTTTTGCCCAGCTGTGCATGGTCAATGATTGCGTTTGGACTTCTACAATGGTCTATGGTCTACAGGCTATGTTCCATTATGGACGTTAGATGATAGGCAATGGCTCCGTGCGGTCGGTCAACCAGGCTGAACATTTTGCAGGCTTTGCCTTGCTTCCGTTCACGCACGCACGCACACACAGACACAGAGTTAAGTGCTTTGTGGTTGCTGGCAACGCGTTGATTGCGCTGTGGTTCAAAAATCTAATAAAGCGCTAGCATATAACATGGACAATAGTTTATGTTTTTTGCGTGGCTTGGGATGGCACATGTCGATGCTTTAATAAACCATATTAACAGGCAATCTCACCAAACAGAATGTTGTTTTCCGGGCATAGTTTTTTTGTTTTTAAGGACAGTTCCGATTTTCAATTCGAAAATATATATTTTAAATGCTCAGAAACGAGTCAAGTTCGAATAAAAGATTAAATTCTAAAAACGCAACCGAACTGAAAGTGAAAATTCAATAATGAATGGTCTTAGCGATAATCGACAATCGTCAACCGATCAATCGTAGGGTCGAAATGATTCGCCAAGATTTACCAACCTGGCAACAGTATCTAAATCCAATTGGCACCATGCATGGCCACCAAAACTTTAAAGACTTGGTGAGTCCCGAAATGGTCAAGCCTGAACCGTTACACACAGACGTTGATTATTCTGATCTACTGGTCGAGTAGTGTAGACTCGTCAAGTTTTGCCCCAGTGTGCGTTGCGAGAGTAACGCAGGGTTAGGAATAGCATCTTTAACCACAGAATCTAGTAGACGAATTTGGAGATGGGGATCCTCTGGTGCCGTAGCTTTTCCGGGTGGGGGGATTCGCTGTCACTTACTAAGTCTAAGTTACAGCACTGAAACTACAATAAAATTATATCAAGCCAATAACAATAAGAAATACCACTGTGAGACAAAAGCAGCTGGCCTTGTACTTTTTTTCTCCACGATGCAAGGTCTAAGCTGTACATGGACCATCGCCGTCTTTACCCTCCCAACATGGATCTGCGTTGTAGATTATATGCTGAAGACCCCCATATGTATTCACCTTCTACCCTATTCGATTATGCATATACAGTTTGCCCATAAAAGGTTGCGACACTGTGAAAAATGTTGATATTTTCACTTTAGAGCTATAATGGTCACACTGGTTGTTGTTATTAATATTTTTTTTATTTTTTATAAATAATTCAGTCAATTATCTCTTAAACCTATTAAACAGAACTTAAAAAACAATAACATTAACAAAGAAACATTTAAAATACTACAAAATGCACTAAATTCAACTGCCCATTAAAGGTTGCGACATTGCGTTGACATTGTCAAACATTCTCTTATTTTTTGGTCTTGAGCAATATTTAATATTTTGTATGTCCACCGTTGGTTTCTATAACCGCTCCCAGTCGCCTTTTCATCGATTTGACTAGATTTTGGACGTATATATATATATATATATATATAATATAATAATAAGAATAAGTAAAGTAAAGTATAGCAAAGGAAATACAGTTATATCTAAAGGCCTTCCGGCCTGCTGGATATATAGTTAGTTAGATAACATAAAAACGTTTAATAAATTGGTTCGGGTGTCGTCGTTGTTTCTTTACGCACGCGGAAAAAGTTAGCACAATATATTTGAATATACATGTTTTTAATTGGGCTTGCAACTTTATGTATGTTATATATTTACGACTGATTAATGAGTTAATATTTGTCTTCTGTTTCTAAGTTTGCTCTATTAGGTTATTTTGATTTTTTTTTGGTATTGTTTGTTTTAAAGAAGTCGAGGGGTAAATGTATTGACGTTGTGGATAATGCTCCCCAATGAGAATTCCATGATCAGCGAGCGGCAGAGCACAAGCTAATCTCAAATATTCTATTGGCCCCGTGACCACAATCACAGGAATGTATACTCCAAATATAAAAATCACTGCCTTCTTAACCAAGATCTCGATACGCTTTACCAACCTGTGGTAGGTCGAGCAGGCTTTGATGATGGCAAGTTCAGGCACTAGGGGAGAATTCATAATGTGCGAAATAAAAGAATTAGCATCTCCACTGAAGAAAAACAATACTACCAAGTACTGAAAATCTAAAATAAAATAGTTGAACTCGTGGAAATCACTTCTGCCAGACGAATGTTTGCAGATTTATTAAATTTATCTAGTATCTACCGTTAACGTAGATAACTTATATGATACTTTATGATACCATTTAAATTGCTTACACAATAAATTCATTGCGACTTACCTTGAATAAATAAATGTCAGAGCTTAAGTAAAATTGTAAACGAATGTATTATGTTTTGGTTTCATGTCAATTTGATTTGTTCTCGAACACAAAATACATTTAACACATACAAATATACATATGTAACACGAAATTTGCATTTGTGTGTGAATCCTGTAAATACGCATATATGTATTTATGTAAAAAGATTAGCTATATAGTTTTGCAGTTACAATTACTTTACACATACAATATTCGATATATTCATAAATATTTATTTGGTATACATATGTCATACGGATAACGAGTATTCGAATTAAATTTAATATTGTTGCTTTTACTATATTTAATTTTTTTTTCGTTTTTGTTTTGTCTGCTTTCTCTCTACTTTTATTTCATTGTTTTTTTTGGTATTTGTATATTGGGTTTTTATATATATATATATATACAAGTGTTTATTTTGATTCTTTTGTTTTTGAAGTTAACTTATAGCGATGGGTTTTTGAAAAGGGTTCTTTACGTTTTATAAAACTGGAGGTTTGTTTTTACTCATCCTTTTTTTATCTTATATCGATAATTGTGCCTACTTTTCAAGTATAATTTTTGCTTAAATTACAATTAATTTTTAAGTGAATTAATTATTATCACGACTAATATAGTTATATGTTTGTGCCTTTTGTTAAAATAAATAACAGGCAGAGGGGTTAACTAAAGTTAACTAATATTGAATTCTAAATAAATTGCTTAAATGATTGTAAGTTCATGTCTAAATTTAAATTTCATATCTTAAAAGTTTTATTTCTAAAAGATATGGTGTTCTCCATAGCCCAGGGCTTCTAAAAACGATATATTTAATCAATCATTTATTTGCAAGTTATTACGTATTAATATTTAGACTTTATATTTATTTGGAGAAGCTGTAAAATATTGAACGAAATTAATTTAAAAATATAAATATAAATTATATTAACGTATTGCAACTGATAATTCATAATTCATTATTTGTCATTGTTCAGTTTTTTACGTTATGGAATTAAAATTAAATTACGTTTTATACAATCAATTTTATCGAATATATATCGAAACAATCTTAATAGCAAGAATGAAGACTTGATTATATCCTGTACTGCTTCAATCATCTATTTACTCTTACAAACAAAAGAAAAAATATTATAATTTGATCGGTTAAAAATATAAAAATTATATTTCTTATTCATTTGAAATGGATACAGTGTACAAACACCTAAACATTACTGAGTTACATTTATGATAGTTTAAATATGTTTTTAGATTGGTATCTTTTCAATATTTTTAATAGTATGTATATTGATATATATGTGTGTATATGTTAGTATTGTGTATGTATGTGTGGGCTTTAAGTACATCTATAAATTCTTTAAAATTTCTAATGGTGTATACATTCATTTGCTGATAGAGGATTTGTTAGTGAGGAGATGGGGGGTGTTAGTAGCGAAAAGTTTTTGTTGACTTTCAGCTTCGATACGTATTATTGTTGTTTATAAAATGCATAAACATTCAGCTTACCAACTAGGCATTGCTCTCAGCAATTTGTTCTGTTCCACTCAACACACATACATCTATGAGCTAAAGCTATGCATCGAATATGTGTATGTGGTTTTGGGTATATAATAGGCATGTTTCTAAATATGCAGATAGGTTCTTGTATTTGTTTAAGTGAGTGCTCAATGCACTCATGGTAGGGAGGGCTTCACATTGAAATCCATAAAGTGTACACAGCGGCTGCTGAGCTAGGTTTTCGTTTTTCTGTTGTGTGTGGTTGTGTGTGAAAATGAGTTATTGTTTAAAATGTAAATTAAAACGTATAAAATGCTTTTTTATTCAATTAAAATTAATCGAAATTGATTTTAACCTTTTTTATTTGTGGTTTGAATTTGTATCCAATTTGAATGCCAGTTGCAACTTACAGCACAAACCCGTAACCTCAGTAACCAGTCGCATCGAATAGATCAGGCAGCACCAGTGGCGGACAGTTGTGGGGACTGCAGGTCACGCTGGGCAGCTCATCAGGTGTGACAGCATCCGTGCAGATGCACTGCAAACAGTTGCCGGTGTCCTGTGGCAGAATTTCGCCAATTTTGTACAATTTGCCTGCAATGACAGTTGATAGAACGAATATAGACACTCACAGATAAAATAAGTGGAACTGACATTCTCACTCTCCCCCTCTATCTCATTCGCTCTCTATTGTTCGTGCCATTGTTCGTGTGTTTGGAAACTTACCCAGGACATTGCACATACGCCCCGTCGTCAGCGGTGTTGTTGTTATAATCGTAGTCAGCGTGTAGGGCGGCGCGCTATACTGATTGGTGCTGCTGCTGATGGACACCAGCGGCGTTGATGTTGTTGATGTGGCTTTTGCTTTCGGTGTTGCTATGACATTGGTTGGTTGCATTGTTGTTTGTTGTTGTGTTCCAGCAGCGTTTACTTCTGACGTTTGCTTGTCATTTGCAATTAAATCCGTTTGCACGCTGGCTGCAGCTGTAGGCAACAACTGCTGCTGCTGATGTGAACGCTTTGGATGCACATCGACAGCAGTTAGTGTAATGTCAATATTGACAACGCTGCCATTGAACTCGCTGCTGTAATCATTGTAAGAGCTACGAAAGAACACAGCATCCGCATTGTCAGCTATATTGTTGCCGTGCCTGCTGCTGTTGCTGCTGCTATTGTTATTGTTAAAACCAACATCATCGATTATTGTTGATGCTGGTGTTTCCTGCTCAGTGGCAACTGCTGCTGCTGCTGCTGCCAAGTTATCGTCAAGCGTGTTTGTACTGTCAACATTTAGTTCCGTTGATGTCAGCCAACGATGAAATGCATCGTCAGCTTCCTCAATTTCCTGATCCTGTTTTACTTGCTACACATACATCAGGCAAATGGGATGGGATTATAATTTATTTATTTTATAATGAAGGCAGATAGATAGATCCCTTAACCCATTTCATACAGAAACTTGCATTTTCGCTAACGACTGCAGTAACTTCCTTTCGTCTTTGGCAACTTAAAACTCAAATAAATAAGAAAACAGCTCAGCCATAAAAAATTCAATTGCAAGAAGCTGCACAGCCTGACAAAAGTTTGCAGCGCATGCTTAAAAAGTGTACGATCCATAAAAAGTTAATTGGCCACAATATAGAGACACTCGGGTCTGTGAGTACCCACTGCAATTTTGCTGTGGCAAGTTGGGCTACATTATACACTCAAAGAGGGTTGGCTTTATTTTGTAATGTTCTATGAAAAAAGTGAAGGAAGACTAATTGGACACCAAGGAGTGTCAAAATATGACATGGAACAGAACGATAAGCTAAGTTAAAATTCCTATTTCCCTGATAACTATAATGTTTATAGCTCTACCACAATTTAAGCAGAATAGTATTTCTACAAACAATATATTTAGAAGTATTTGCAAGAGTACTAAATGCTCGGCTGTTCCCTGCTATTGTGTATGTAATATATAATTTTTGCGCACTCACATTTACTGCTGTGGCTGCTTCTTGTTGGCTGCGCGGCGTTGTAATCATTTCAATTGTTGTTGCTGCTTCTGCTGCTGGCATTGTTGTCGCCTTGACTATGTTGCTCCTTCCAATGCTGTCGGATGTCAATGTTGTTGCTGTCATTGTTGGGCGTTTGGTTGGTGGCTCGGGTAAAATATCGCTGTCGTTTTCCGCCTCATCAAAGTTTTTATCAATGTCCAAGTCTGCACTGAGTCCAACGACTGCTGTGGTCGCTTTTTGTAGTTTCTCACGCTGCTGTTGCTGCTTCTGCTGTTGTTGCAGTCGCTGCTTCTCATGTAGTAAATGCTGCTGATGATGCTGATGCTGATGATGTTCATGCTCCTCCGTTTTGTAGTCGTAATAAAGCAGCGCTGGCAAGTTTTCGGGAAAATTTAAAATTTTGCTGGACGAGTGCTGTTGATGTGCATGCAAATGTTGCTGCTGGTGTTGATGTGGGTGTTGCTGCTGTTGCTGAGGCGTCGGCGATTGCTGTTGATAATGCGTTTCCTTTTCTGCTTGATTAACAGACATTGCAGCCATATGGAGGTCCTGCTGTTCCTGCTGCTGTAAAGGTTCCTTATGCCCTTCCTGTTGCAGTTCTTGTTGTTGTTGCTGGGACGTTGCCAACTTTTGCAGCTGCTCCGGTTTGTGTTGCCTGATTATGTTATAGTTGCTGCTAGTGCTGCTGTCGCTCTTTTGTTTTTGTTGCTTTATGTCTGGGGTTTTATAAACCGGCGCCTGCTTGCGGCTATGATAAACTTCGTAGTCATTAAAATTCTTTTGATTCTTCTGATGCTTGTGCCGTTTGCCAGCTTTTCTTGTCGTTTTATGCAGTTTTGTTGATTTTCTCGTTGTGGTCTCATACCGATACGGATCCGAATAGTCGCCGACAGCCGTCCCTGTTGCCATTGCCTCCAATGTTGCCTTTGCAGGCCTCTCTGTTGCGCCTCTGCTGACATTCGCCTTATCTGTGCAGAAAGCGAAAAGTTTCATCTACATTTCGTGTATTAAAACACACACAAAACTCAATTCAAACTAACCGCATTTCTCCCACCAGCAGAAGATCTCTCCGTCCATGCAAAGGCAGACCTCACAGGCATCCAATCGCGGCACCTGCCACAAGGTAAGACACAGAGAATACAACAACAACAATGGTTGACCAAATTTCCACAAAAAAAAAAACAAGTAAGAAGGTTCAAGAAATCCCGACTAGACTATACCCTGAATAGGGTACTTTACACGTACAGTGAGTGTGTGTATAGTGCACACTTTCTTAACTTCAATGCTCCGGTGTTTCTTAACAGATTTCAATTACACAGATTGTCATTATTTCGTGTAATGTTTCTCAAAGTTTTCCAAATTCAAGATTTTGTTGTTATCGATCACATGTGTATATAGGAAACGGAAAGAGTTATCGAAAATTTGAAACAAACTTGTACTGCCTAGGGATTAGGCGAGCTTATGTTCCAAATCTGGAGTCTCTAGCTCGTTCATACATACGGACAGACAGTCGGACAGACTGACATGTATCGACTCGGCTGTTGATGTCGATCAAGAATATATATACTTTATGGGCTCCTTCTGCCTGTTACATACCATCATACCTTTTTTAGGGTACCAAATAGAACATGGTGTATGTAATATTGCGTTGTTTGCTTGATTTTTTGTTAGCAAAAATGGTGTAAAACAAATCATGAGAAGCCAAAAAATGAAATAGCTTAGCCACAATACAGCATTAACAGTGTCCTTAAATATGAAATGTTAAAAAGCTACTGTTATCTTTGAATAGATTTTTATAATAAAAGCCTTTGCTTAGTCTACCTTATAATGCTTTGCAGGAAGCTGTCTAAAAATAAAATCAATAATCACTGAGGATGGCGGACATTTCTTTTGCTAAGTTTTTGGTGAAAGTTTTACGATTTTTATATTCACTCGAGACCGAGTAGCCCCTAAGATTCGTCAACTTTTGGTACATAACACATATAGTGAAAATCCGCCTTAGTTTATAAATTGTTTATAAACCTATTATCCTGCACAATATTTAATATTATAACTTTTAAATGTTGAAGGTGCGATTGTCGCCTTTTTCCTACCTTACTTTGTTTGATACTTATACACATTTATTATTGATTTTTTTATTATATCTGCATATTCGGTTAACCGCATGTACACATTCACCCAGAGAAAAAAATAGTGTAAATAATCCTACTATTTTTGTGAATGATTTAGCATTACGTATAAATATGCTGAACTTGCTTGAACACTTTAAATTAAAAAACACTACGAAATCGTAAAATCAACATTTTTCTTACCTATCTTGAAGTGCCGACGTATTAATATTAATGGACAAAAATATACGATTCCAATATTATTCATACTGTATCTTAAATATGCCAATATTAATTTTAACATCTCAGACACCTCAAAACCATGTACATTCAAGATTTTTTATTCATTAGACGTTAGATATATAATTTTAATTTTAAAAAATGCTAGCAATAGAATGCAAATTAATTAAGTCAAACTTACAGAATCAGAACTTTAATGAACGTTCCCAAATCGGATAGTTAGTTATATTAGTTATATTAGTTAGTTCTGATGTTAACCGAAATAGCGTTGGGACAGAACTAGATGACTGCTCTTTAATTTCGAAACTCATCATACTTATTCTTGATATGATGATTGTGAAAGTTAACTATGGTGGACAAGAATCTACACTTAACGCGTACAGTCAGTGCTTGCAAGTATGTGTATACGCGTATACTGCATACTTTACATAACTTCAATGTTCTATATCTCCGGTGTTTCTTAACCGATTCAATACAATTTTAACAGATTGGCATTATTTCGTCTAATGTTTCCAACGGGAATATCTATCGATTATTTGAAACATACTTGATCTACCTATGGTATACAGAGGGACATGCCTATATCGACTCAGCTTTTAATGCTGATATAATAATATAATATACTTTATATGGGGTCGGCGATGCTTCCTTCTGTCTATTAAATACGTTTCCACAAAAACATTAAACCCTTTTTACCCATTTTTAAGATTTCAGGGCATAGTTTACTATTTTCATAGTTGATTTTCGTTTTTTTTTCTCTGGGTGTTTAATACGGATACAGATTTTCGATGGAAAAATTATCTTAAACCAGTTAAGTTTTTCGAACTTGTCTTGGGAAACTAAAAAAAACAGTTATATAAATCGAAAATCGATTTTTTCTTGCCCAAAAATAAAATCAAATCCCTTGCAAATCGCTGACTATCCAGAAATGGAAATTTGTCCGTTTTATTGGTTTTTAAATCAACGACAAAAGAAGTTCACAAAACAACGACATAATAGATTACTACTGAATGCAAGGTAAACTGTAAAAATAAATGAATTCTGAGTATCTGCTAAGTCCTTTTTGCTCACATACTTATGTATGTATAAATAAAACATATATGTATGAATAACACATTTTTTTCTTGAACGTTGCAAACAAATTAATGTTTAAGTAAATAACTTTCCCAACATAAAAGTTTCAAATAGTTACCACTGTAATCAATCGAGTATACAATATTTAATATGCAATGTTATGTAACTACATTATTGAAATAGATGAGATTATACTCAAAGCAATTATATTAGCTTGGCTATAACAAAAACTCCCACAAACCAAGAAAGCTCCATCTGTAAAATCAAGATCATTTAATGCCTCAACTGACAAAAGAAAGCTACGTAAAAAGCAAGGGAACCGCAAATTGATATTTGCACAGGTAACAAACACATCAAGAAACATACAAAAGTGAAAACACAGGTGTAGCAAAGCCGGTTGTGTGCGTGTGTGTGTGAGTGCGTGCTTTGACTTACCTTCTGTCCGTGTGTGTACTTGTGGCCATTTGTAAAACAAGCCGCTGCTCGGCTATGCGGCTCCAAGTCATCCGCGCTGGGAACAGCTGTTAACTGTGCTCCACTGTCAGCATAGTTTGAGTTGGTATTGGTGCTGAGACTTAAGTTAGCGTTGAAGTTAGGATTGAAGCTTATGCTTGATTCGATGTCTGCTCTCTGCTGAAGCTCAGCGTCGCTCAGCATTTGTTCGGAGAGCAGACGTGCATCGTATTTGGCCTGGGATTGTGCCTCGTCCAGGTCGTAGTTGAAGTCGTCCAGGTGCTCGTCCAAATACTCAAAGGGCAATGCTGTGACCGAATGGTAAGGTGGGCGAAGCAGAAAACGAGCAAAATAAAAAAAGAGATAGCAACGTGGCAAAATAAGTTGATGTTGAATTGGGTTTTTGGTTTATGTTCCTATTGTTTTTGTTGTTGTTGCATATGCTAAACCGATCGTTGGCTGTGATTAGTAATAAGCTGCAATCAGCCAACTGTTGCCACCTTCCAGCAAAGCCATAAATTTCCAACTGTTAACTCCATTTTTCTTGTCGGTTTTGCAGGCTTTTTTGTTTTGTTTTTATGCTGCTCACATGTTTGATAAATTATCATATAAAATAATGAAAAGCATAACATCTGGGAGCACTTGGAAATGAATGAAAAGAGCATAAAAACCCATCCCGCACACACACAAAGGTTGAGATTTATGTGTGTGTGTGTATGTGTTTTATGGCACTTGTCCTTAAATCAAAAGGCTGCTCTCATAATGACGACATAAGCCAACCGCATATGCCAAATGGTTAAATGCACTCATAAAATTGAAATTTTTTTTAAAGCTTTCTCCTCTTTTGAGGTATTTTTATTTGTTTTATAATTTATGTTTTCTGAGCTTTATAAAAATTAATAAATAGAAAATATATTTAACAACACTTTCTCAATTCTTTCTGTGTGAATTTTGTGAATTTAAAAAACTCGAGGCAACTTTTTAATCGCACAAATATTTTAAATTCCGAATATTAACTTTTAACTCCTTCAGGTTTAGTTTTATAGTTCCGATATCATATTAATAAATATAGAGTTTTTACATAATGCAACCAAGCGACAATGTTTGCCTCTATTTCCTTGCCTACAAAGTACAAATAAGTCGTTGCTGCACATGTGGCTCGTCTTTATTGAACATATTAAGTTAATCGGCAATTCGATCAAAAAAAAACAATCAGCTATTTTCAATTTTTACGAATGCAACAGCTCCGCAACAGTTCTACAAAAACAGATGTTTAAGCTGCTGGGTTGCAAATTTGCTATTGACATTTATTGAAGCAATAATTTATCGTATGGCTGTAAAACCGAAAATATTAAATTTCCATTTTTCGACTTTAACTAACGCTTAAAGCAACGAATGGGTCTAGAAGATTTTGACTTTGCGGTATCTGCCTCTTCGTTAAAATATTTTTACTATCAAAGAACTATTAAGGATTAGTATACTCTGGTACCAAAGCTATAAACCATTATCGGCCAAAGCCTTCTAGCTAGATATATTTAATTTGAAAGGTATGACTAGTAACTTCACAAATTTTACTAGATTTACCGAAATAAAAAGTTGATGACAACCTTACTAAGAGGTTAAGCTAAAAATAAATAGGTAATGGAAATTTCTTGACACAGTCGGACAACTACAATTAATAAATTATATTAAAAGCAGTTTGTCATACTTAAATCTTAAAATAATACTGCATAAAGCTGGAATTTACTTTGTGTATTTATTCAAGCTGAATGAAAAATGTATTTAATTTTTTATTATTTTCTTGTTCTTAGATCTGAGCGCTTTAGGACTTACCCTCAGCCAGATGGTGTTCGATACGCAGTAATCCAAAAATGTTGCAAATGTTGCAGAGCAGGAACGAGAACCACAAGAAATTGATGCCTGTCATGCCAATGCCGGTGCCTCTGCCGCCGCCTCTGCCGCCGCCTCTGCCGCCGCCTCTGCCTCTACTAATAACCCCTGGCATGTTGTGTTCGGATGCGTTTCCGTTTCCACTGCCGTCGCCTTTGTCTTTGGCTTTGCTTGTGGGTTTCATGCACTTAGTGGCACATACTTTTGCACTCTCGTTCACAAAAACAAACACGCAACCTCTTCACACAACAGAGACATGGGTTACAGCTAATATTTCGTTGTTTTTGTTTTGTAGTTTTGTTTTACTCTGTTTATTTATATCTCTTTTTGTTGTTGTTGTCTACGTTTAGACAAGTGTTTGTAGCTATTGGTTCGCTGCAAGGTTTCTTGCTATTTTTATGAAATGAACACGCGACACACATTACAATCAAACAAAGTACATACATACATGACAAGCACCAGCCCGCTTAAGTAGGCAACACGTTTTTCCCATATAGGTACCACTTACTTGAACTGTCTGCTGTCACTTTAATCATGCATTTGTTGCCATACCCATTGCATATATTCAATTCATTCACCCAGTCTAACCAACAAGTGTTTCTTAACTGTCTCTCTTAATCCCCAAACAAACTAGGCCAATATAAATAAATATATATTTCCAATGCCATTATTTCTTAAATTAATATAATAAATTAATATAATAATAAATATATATAATAAATAATAATAAATTAATTTGAAGAATCTAGATAGAATTAAGGGTTAATTAATTTGAAGAATCTAGATAGTATTAAGAGTTAAGGGTTCTGTCAGGTTTATGAAAGCTCGTATATCTCTCTTTTTAATCATTGCAGTAATTTCTTCTTCTGAAATACAATACACAATCAAAACCACTTGCAATTACTCTATTGTCAAAGTTTTTTCAAAGGAATTGAAACAAACAACTAACAAAATCTGAAAATTGAAAGGATTGCCAGAGCTAAAATAATCGCTTATGCAGATTTCAAACTTACATAAAGTGTTTATCTGGCAACAATACAAAGATAAACTCACCGTCAGAGTGCTTAATGTATGGCATAAAAGGATTTGGGGAAGGGGAAGGAGAACAAAGGCAAAACAAAAAACTTGAGCTAAACAATTCAGTCGATTCTAACGCGGAAGTAAAAAGCCAAAAGCAAACAAAAAAAATATAGAGGGCAGGAAATCAGAATGTGCAACGTGAAGTACTAAGCAACAGCCGGAAGAGGAGAAAAAGAACAGAACAGAAAGAAGAAAATTCATTGCCAGACATTTGAAGTGTGAGAAATTAGCGCAATGAACAGACACACACACACAAGCTTAAGTGTCATTGCCGACTCCATGTCTGCAGCTGGGACGTATGCTCAATATTTGATTTAAGTTTTATTTGCAAAAACTTTCGCTGCAAATGTTCAGCACACTGATTAAATTCCAACTGCAGTTAAAATTTACACACACACACACACATGTATATAAATATATATATATATATATATATTTATTTTTTTACGGAATTTTGTTGCTTTTGTAAATGACTTTTGATAATTACATAATTAAATTTGTTGCACTCAGTGTTTACGCCGTCTGTATGATTGACTCACTGACGAACTAATGATTTGAATGGTTTACAGGCTTTAATTCTTTAACTTTGTCACGCGCGGCGTATACGCTATAAATTCCTGGCCGTAGTTCGGTCTGAACGCTGCGTCGACAACTGTTATCATCAGATGCTGTACACAGCGTATTTAAGCAACAGCGCTCAGCGACAGCATCCAACAGCTTAATATGTTACTCTCACCAAGCGCTCTTCATGCGCTCTCTCAAAAAGCGCTCTCTTGCGTTTTATGAATGAGTTTAAGGGCACTAAACACAGACACACCGAGCGGCACTGCTTTGTTAACAGTAAGCGCACTGTTAAGGCGCTGCAAACTCCTATAGGAGTGTTTATGGTGCATAAAATTTGCATTAAAATGATTCAGTTTTGTGCAGACATTTTTGAACGATGCAAATTGCATTTTGGCAGACTTTAGGCATCTTCTTGTTGCTGTAGTTATTGTAGTTGCGTTAACAGTGCAACAACAGACAAAGCAAGTTGAAATTTTTCATCATTTTCGTAAAGTGTAAATATGTAAATGTCTTGACGCACACCAACTTGACTGAGGCTGACTGACAGGCAATGTGAAGCCTGAAACTGAGGCTGATGTTAGACATGACAATGCGTGTTTGTGTCAGGATAACTGTCAACAGTTGCCTCTTTCTACCTCTCTCTCTCTAAAATTTGTTTGTTTTGCATCTTCCTGTTTCTCCATGCAAGCCAATTTATTTTATAAATTTCATGTGCTCTACATGTATTTACATAAAACTCGCATAAAAATCATTTTCATATTCATCAAGTGTCGCTGTCACACTTCACTTTTCACGTATGTATTTAACAAGCAGGCATAGCATAGATATGTCATACATGGCAACGCAATCGATTTGTGTCCTGTCCCAAAAGTCAGCCAACTAAACGGATATCAATGTTGGCTGACATCTAACAAATGTCAATTGCTTGCTATATTTTCACTTGGCCCACAGACAACAACACCAATAATATTCCTAGCTGGAAATTATGAGCCATAACAGCTTGACAGCATTGGCATTTTTGTGTTTATTGTTATGGTTGTTGTTGTTGTTTTGGCCTATTTGATTGCCATAATAATTTAGCTCAAATCTAACATATGCTGTCAACATATCACAATACAACATTTTCCTAGAACTCGAAAATTACAATTCATGTGCATTAACATTGGCCAATTAAATAAGTGAATACAATATTTGATATGATTTGCAATGATATGTTTATGACAAGTATTCAAAATTTTAAATTTTTTTCCGAAACAAGGATTTAATATGAATATTCTTAAAAAAAACTATATTCTTATATCGAGCTCTAAATAATAAATTTATATACTTTATATTGTATACAAGACATTTTTGTTATTACATTTTGTTTGCTTAAGTATAATATTGTAAATAATTATTGTAAAATATTTTAAAAATTTATTAATGCGTTGAATCGTACTCACAGATTTGTATCAAAATGTGATAACAAAATGTGAAAGTAGGGGCAAGATTTAATAAAATTTTCAAAACGCTTTTGTTCTATTTTCTTAAGCATAATATTCGGTATTTATGATTATGTTTTGTTTAAATCCTTTAAAATCCTTTTACCAGAAAAAAAATATACAGCTACAAAGTTATGCCATAAATAATAAAATAAATGGTTGGACATTTTTAAGTAGCCCAAAAGGATTTATAAATTAGCCAAGACAGTTCAGCTCAGCAGCAGGCAGCTGACCATAAAAATGATTCATTTCGTTGGACATGTGTTTCCTTTTAGTCCAAGTCCAAGAGTCAAGAGGATGGGCGACAGCAAGGTTATGTCTTAAGTTTATGCAAATTAAATAACAATTATAAATTCGAAAGGACGGCGCTCCGTGCGAACCTTTGGGGGCGAGGTCAGCAGCTAGAACAAAGCTTAGGCCCTGTAAATGCAAATACCGGCCGTATATGTAAATATTTAAAATGCTAAAATACAGACACCAAACTCAAGCATACCCACACACTCTCACACGCTGCCTGAAGCAATTGTCTTTATGCAAATTGTAGAGCAAATGTTGCTGCAAGCTGCTGCAGATACTTGTCAATGGCATTGTGTGGGCTAAAGCCGGATTTTGCATGGCAACAAACATTGTTTGCACTTTGCACTTTTGGCCAATTTACTTTTGGGCAGCTTACCGCAAAATATGCTTTTAATTAAATTAACATTTAACAGCAATGAATCGAAAATATATCACAAAAATTCAATTGTTTGCAATTTGGAATTTTGACCAGAAATGCAATTTTAATCAGCATTAAATTGTTCGGCAATTTAATGAAAATTGATGTATAGATTGCTTTCAGTTTGATTATTGATTGATTGCAGGTATAAATAGTTAAGTACATTTATTTAGTCTTTGCATATAGGAAAGGGAATAAAATATAGAACATAAACTTGCCTGTCGCGATAAAAGCGCATAAATGGAGTGTTCAAAATGTTTGAAATTTTTGCCCGGTTGGCAAGAAAAGTTGACAAAAAAACTTTTTCACACACACAAACAGAGAGAGAGAGAGCAAGAGTGTAAGAGAGAGAAAGCGAATGACAAACACACAATCCATAGAGAGAGAAGAGCTCTGAAACTAACTACAAAATACAACACAGAATTGTATCAGAAGAATAAGCTCGAAAATAAAACTTTTCATTTTCTACAAAAGGCATTTTTATCACACATTGTTCGTGTTGCCGTTAGCTTTTGAAAAGTATCTTGCCGCTGGCTAATACTACCCACAATAAGACCGCTTGAAGGGAAAGAGTGCAATGTTAAAAACGAAAACTTAAAACAAAATCATTTGCGCATTTCAATTACAAAGAAAAACTCTAATTGCAATTCCAAGATAAAAGAAGAGCAAAAAACCAACGAAAGAAAATAAACGTATTTAAAGGACCTGCAATTAAGAATCCCGTTGAATTCAAATGAAAACACAAAAAAATTCCTCCCAATTTGTGGAGCCGTTAAAATAAAAAGCGCAGGATACAGAAGCTATGGAAGATTTGAAAACAACAACAGCAGCAGAAACAATATACAAAATGCAAAAGTTAGCTGAAAATTGTCAGTTGGTGGTTGCCATGGCAATTATGCCACAGAGAGCTGCAAAGTGGCCAAGAAGAAGGCCAAGTCATTGGCAACGGCATCACCATCATATCAAACAAACTATTCCCAAGGCGAGGAATACCATCTTAAGGCAAATAAAAATTTACATTTTAAATAATAGATAAAAAAGAGATTATTGTTGTTTCAAAACTAAATAGATAGTTAGTTAGATAAATCCAAATAGACAAGTGTTAAGAAGTTTATGTGCCACATGTTTGTTCAAATATGTTGCAGAAAGAGTTACCATTTATAGGACAAGCAGTTAACGGAAATGTATTTTAAGTTATGACACATTATATTCAAAGGCAGTTGAGAAAACTTTCTTATTCGTGATAGTATTTATATATTGGTTATATTATCCCTCTGACTCACTCCCTCTCTCACTATCTCTCTCTTTCTCTCTCTCTCTCTCTATCTGTCTCTTCCTCTCTCTCTCTCTCTTTCTCCCTCTCTCTTATTCTAGCTCGCTTTTATTTTTGTCTATGGTATTTAGTTTTTCTGTAACTTAAGGAACAGCCCGTGCTGTTTGCTAAGCGAAAGACAATGCGCAGCTACTTGCTGTTCTTTGAGAACTTTATTAAAGTGCATGCTAAGCGCACCTGCGGCAGCAAGCGGATTACGATACGCTATATATATAAAATGCAACATGCCACTCGGTTGTGGCAAGACCATGTCCCCAGAGAGAGTATTCAATTTGGTTTCGCTGTCGCTAAAGCTTAGCTTATAAAATCTACATTGAGCACAATTAAAATTTTTCCAACGTAATCATAATTAAAATAACGAAAAGGAAAAATAACAAAATGACGGGTTAAGTTGGGAAAGCGTGACTTGGAGATATCCTAGCAGTAAACTAAATTAAATATTGAAGAGGGGAAAGCCCCTTCTCTTCACACTTTGAAAATATGGTTTTGTTTCTAAACGCATACCTCTAAAATCTAATAATGTTCAATTTTTCGATAGCAATTAATAATTTGAAACAAACTTGAACGTCATTTATTATAGGAGAGCTTTTATGTTAAATCTAAAGTATTTAATCAGACCAACGGACGCACAAACCTACGGACGGAAATATTGACTGTTGTTGCTGATCAGATATATATAGACTTGAATTGATCGAAAAAACTTCTTTCTGTCAATTTCACACATTATCAAAATTTCATCACACCCTTCTTGTTCAATTTTAATGGGTATATGGTATGAAAAAACAACACGTATAATACACAAGACACACAAAATGACCAAACGACCTAACCTTTTTTGCCCCTACTCTGACCTCGAAATGAAAAAATGCATAAACAAATAAGCAAACATTTTGGTAGCTCTCCACCTGTACGCAATTAACTTGTATCAACAATGAGTTCAATTCATTCAACTTTTTTGTTTGTTTTGCATTAACGGGTTTTCCATGAAAATGCTCAATGCTACGATGCTGTTTGTTCTATGTTTATACCTGTTTAATATCCATTTTATTAACGTTGGGTCTAAAAATAAAGCAGCCAAGCTGAAGGTCTACGTAATGTTTTATGGCTCATTAATCAGTGTAAACGACACTGTTACAATTGCAATTGAATCGATATTGTTAAGTTATTGCCAAATATGTACACAAGACTTAAACGAAGCTGCCAAATCAATTCTGCTCAGATTATATTGGAGAAAAATAAAATAAAATATTTAGCCCTGGCCTAGAGTTAAGGCTTCCAAACATTTTGTTTGACAGAGCAGAAGATTGGATTAATAATAAATTCTATAATTAATCAATGGTAATAGTAATTTATATGAACAATTAAAGCATTGTGTGCTATTAATGCTATTAATTCAATAAATGCAATAATATTGCGCATACGCCATATATAAAACATTGCCGCCAGCGCTTGTTTTTTTATGTATGTGTGTATTAGCTCGCTAATTGTTTGAGTATTGAGCAAAACATGACACAAATTGAATGTATTTACTTAATTATTGCAACCGCTGCATGTCGAGCAACATTAATGAATCTCTCTGGGAGCAGCACTGGAAGGGATCCGCTCGACATCTGTGCTCATCCTTTTCGCTCAGATCTTCCACTTTGTTGCTCTGATTGGTAGCTTGTTCAAGCTTTTGACAATGCAGTAATTGGTAACTGCAGCATGAATTGCATCAGCCATGGATGTAGCAGCAGCAGCAGTTATGTGCAATTGTGACATTGGCCAAGAGCAAACAGCTTAAAATAAACAAGTGAAACTAACTGAGCGTTACAGTCAGACTCTACCGACTGCGGAAACCTCTGGTACCAGTATCAAAAACGGGTGATGAAGAGTCAGCTTGCAAAGGGAAAGATATGTTATTTACTGACTTTAAAAGTCGGGCGGTATGGAAGGTCGTGTCATCCAAAATTTTGAAGAAGATTTGGGAGATGTCACTAAATAAGATTGGTGACTATAGCCTTAACGCTGTGAAAGATAGGCGGTTGGGAGGCAGCGATGGGAGTAGAATCCAAACTTTTGATGCAGGTTTTTTGGGGAAGTAACCAATCGATTTGCACAACGAGGTGTATCGACTTATTATCGATTTAACACCCCCCAGTTTTAACACTTTGTCTGTCGGACACGTGGACCAGATATTTGCAAAGTTTCAAGTCTTTAGCTTTAAGGGTACCGAAAAAAGTTGCGTTCAAGCAGGCGCACAACACAAAACCAACATATACTCTTTACCTTCGGTATCAGAGTATAAAGAATAATAAAAATAAAATGCGACACATAACGAAAACCAACTTCGATAAATTGCACTCGCGTAAAATAAAATGCAACAGCAGAAATCACAGTAAAATTACTGTGCAGAATTGTGTCAACAGCAGTTTTTCTGCAGCCATGAAAAATACTTTACCATACAATATGTGCCACGCATATAGATATACTATGTATGTGGATATATGTATTAATATCTCGCTGTATGCATTTAAGTACCGCTGCCGGGTTATAATGATGGCGGGCGAGCCATTGCAACTGTGGCTCTAAGCCACGTGGCTGCAATAACTCTTTCGGCAGTGATAAAACGGAATAAGAATATTTTTTACAAGAGTGCTTAACAAGCGAATATCCTTTAACACAGCGTAACTTTCAAGCCTGAATAACTATGTGCATTTTAAATAGTCAATACTTGATGCTCATTATATATTGTGTTTTTTTTTCATAAATTAAATAACTATGATATTATGGAAAGTTGTTTAAATGTTTAAATTGTCAAAAGTCTAAATTAAATTCAAAACTAAACGTTTTCACCCGCATTGCATTGATATAAAATTTTGATTAGAGTGAAGCGAAACTAAACCCATCCAAAGCTATGGAATTTTACCCGCCACGATGTCACGGGCAAAAGCTAGTTTAATAAGAAGTCCTTTCAAAATATTGGTTTTATTTTAATGTCAATGAAATGTTGTTTTATCTACCGACTGGCATCAGTGAACAGTAAACAGTCAACAAGCAGGATTATACAAACTGTGTACTGTAGTATTTTGTGTTGATTTTCATTTAAACTGTTTTTGCTTATTCCTTTTGTTGTGCCATGTGCAGGACATGCTGTCTAGATGACAGTATAAAACACTTATCCGTTGACCATTTAGTTAAATAATTGCATTGTAGCTTAGTACAATTTACGGCAATAACAGGAGCATGTGGGGGCTTGGAGGAGACAAAACCTACAGCCACAGGATGTGAATTATGTAAACACAAGCTGTAAATAATAAATGTTATAAATATTGTGTAATTTCCATTAAATATGAACGTTGCATATAAATACGTTCATTTATGCAAAAAAAAAGGTAGAAAATAACTGTTAATTAAAAAGCACAATCAGCACCATGGCATATAAATAATAGACGACAAATTGCCGTTAACTAACAAATACAATTAGGGGTTCGTTACAAATTTGAAGTGTCCTTTGCTCTAAGTTGACTTTAGTTAAGTTAAATGTGCATATATAGATGTGCTTGATATACATACTGACATATTCATGCGAAACCGACTATTTTCGTATATATATATGCGTAACTTTTTGTGATCTTTAGAAATAGTAATATCAACAATTCTTAAGTTTAGCTTAAGTTATCGACCTATTTATATTGATGCACAAAAGTATTTCATTTAAATATTATTCATATTTAATTTAAATATTATTCATATTTAATTTAAATATTATTCATATTTAATTTAAATATTATTCATATTCAATTTTAATATATAAAAATGGCATAATCATTTTTAACTGAACGGACTTCTAATTTTATATATTTCATAACCATCTTGCTTTTAATCTATGTTTATAGTTTAATCAAAATGTTATATATTAAATTTAACTACGTTTCATATCTTAAAATACGCATTGTAAAATAAACTGTGTCTATATTAAATTCTAAAAGTTCAAACTTATTTTTTACCTTGCTTTCATCATTTTTCGTATAAGGATAAGCATTAGCACAATCAATTTTCAGAACTATATTAAAACGCTTTAATACGAATAGACAAACAAAGAGAGTCAAATTTCATCTCATTTTAAGCTAAACTTAAACCATCGTCCGCTATGAAACATGGTTTACTTATTTTGTACAACAGAAATGGATTTTTCAATTGTGAATGAAAAAGTTTATATCAGCACAAAATCACTAGAAGCTTAACATAAAAATATTTATATAGAATTTTTAGGGGTGGATGGGTGAATTTTTTTGGCTTTTAGAGCGTTACATTGCAATTCATTGTTGTTAGCAAAGTTGGTCGTAAATTTAGCTGACAAAAAAGAACTTATTGCACGATTTTATTCACTTCAAATCGTGGCGCACTTCTAAGCGTAATTGATTGATTGATAGTTGGATGGACGCCTGAATGTCCGAGCCAACTAAGCAGCTTCTCTTGGCCACAAATAGAAAAACCATCAAACAGAAAAGAAATTAAAGCTAGCTTTGGCTATCAAAGGCCGCACAACTTAGTACATTTAATCTTTAATTAAGAGCAACGCATAGACAATACCCTTCCGTCCCACTTTCCCAGTTGTTAGCAGCTTAAATGATGCGTTAAGGCAGGCGTTAAACTGGCTTGGGGCTGCTTTAACCGCAACCCAGCAACAACTTTTTAATGCCCTGTCCTTTGAAATACTAGATAGAATTTGCTTGAGAAATCTTTTCACTTTGCTGCTTAAATTTGCGAGCATGGCAAATAAATTGAATTACGAGCGAACAATATACAACCCAAATGCCAAAGAGCCCAAAAGTTGCGAAAACTAAAACGACAAATATGCAAATGGACACTTGACAATCGACTGCCATAGCATATGGCCCATAAGAGAGGTAGCGAGGGGTGGTGGTGGGTTTCAACTGCAAGGCAGCAACACGAAACTTGGGCCAAGAGAAGGCATTCCAAGGGCAAAAAGCGAAATCCCATTAAAATTCAATTGCCTGTAAATGAACTAAGACTCGGGAGTAACAGAAAGACGAACTTTGGGGGGCAAAAGGAAACGACGGGACATGGACATGGGTTGCTGTTTGTCACTTAATTAAGGTTAATGTGAGTCCAGCCCACCCACTAAGTCAGTGACTGACTGACTGAGTAACTAAATGACTGGCAGCAAGGATTAAGTTTGCAGATTTGTAAACAAGTTTCATGCGTAATTTAATTTCCAATGAAAATATCCTGCCAGCCTGCTGTAGGCAGCACATTAATTGCATTTGAGTACGGCATTTAAACTTGGCAACGGAACAAACAAACAAACTAAATGGTCAAATGGCTTGCAACACAATGTATGACAAGTTTATTTCATTATGGCCACAAGGCGAAAACATTTCTTTTCGCTCACGCTTAGTGCGCTTCGTGTGAGCCAAGCCGCAAATGTCAACCAAAATGGTATAAAATCAATTTAAAGTTTGTATTTATTTTATTTCTTGGCTTATCGGCCTGTGAAATTATTTTAAGCTTACACACACGCAACTCAAACAAATGCCTCTAACTAAGAAGCGCCAACTATTATCACATACACTAACACACAGAAAGATACATTATTGTATGCGCATATCTAATGTTCATTTATTGCAAATGGAGTGACTATTTTGCGTGCCATCAACATCATTTGCGCTTATTTTATTGTCAAACTCTTTTGAACAAAACACATTTCTAGTCAAAATGTATCATATGAGTAGCTAAAGTTTGGTGTTATCCAGCGTCGTATATCCTAAAAAGCACTTAGTATCCCATAGCTTTATAAAGGATCTAACTAACAAGGGCCAAATACATTGTTTATTATTTAAACCACATTAAATATAACTTAATTTTATTGTTCTAACTAATAGTATAGTAGTACGTTTGTTCCAAAACTCATTTTTAATGATTGAAAATGCTGAAAATTAATCAATTCGACTTTGTTGTGACTTCTTTGTTGTAAGCAAAAAGTTTATTTCACCGAATAAAAAACAAGATTTTTTTTTGATATTTTTTATATTTGGTACCGTAGAACTTAATCGTAAGTCAATCGATTTTGATAAACTATTACGATAAAATGTTGAGTTTTTTCTTACTAAAAGTATCTATGAATGTGGCAAAGTAATAAGCAATTTGGAATTCCCACTTATATGAATCTTGTTCGCTTATATATAATACAAATATTGTAAATTTTGTTTAATCGGAAAAGAGATGCACAAAACATTTATGGAGATACATAAAGTTGCAAGCAGATATCGCAAAATTCGCATCAAAAATAAGCAACAAAATAAGAAAGTTTGCATACTATATACCCTGATTCCCAGCCTCTAAATGGGTGTGAGTATAGGTAATGGTAGAAGGTGTATATCGAAAACGAGATAATTTATCAATATATTATTTATATATTTAAATCGCAAAGGGCTATATTTCATCCGAAGTTTCCAGCTTATATATGCTCTGAGATAGACGCTTTAATATATACTGACAGACATACGGATTTGGCTATATTGACTCGGTAGTGGATACTAATCAAGAGGGCTGCAGATATTTCCTTCCGCCTGTTACATACACTTAACTTTGTATACCCTTTAAACCATTTTTAATGGATATATAAAACATTTTCCCCCTTATATCAGTGGATAAACCAAATATACCCCCTTAAAGCAAATATAACGAGTCCACGCAAAGTAGACAAACTGAAACTCAGACGCATGCCGTTGTTGGTGCCCTTGTTGTTGAATCCCCAGATTGAACACAAGTTCGCAGTTGGAGTTCCCCAAATGCGCATAAAGGTCGCCGGCAAGATGTGCCCCATATTCTTATTGAAAATAGTTGGACAAAGTATTTCGTACCATAAGCGCCTTCAATGTTTATCAGCAACTAGAGCTGAAGTGGTGTCAAAGTTTCTGATTTTCTACCCACTGATAAGTGCCGCCTGAGAGTTGAAACTTGTAGATGGTTGAGAGGGAGCGAGATGGAGCAAGGCACGGCAATAAACTATGCAATAATTTTTATGTTTTAGGCAACCCGCTTTATGGCTCGAACACACATTCAGCTTTAGCCAAATGGCCAACAGCCAAACTGAAACCAATTCAATACAGTAAGCAAGAAATAAGTGAGAGAAGAAAATAAAATAAAATAAAATAAAACTTGGAGCAACTTAAAAGGAATTTTAATTTTTAATGCCGTTGCTTAAAACTTTTCTCATTAGTCACTATTTTTTAGCGGCTGTTTAATTGTTACACACTCAAACACTCTCACACTCAAGCCCGTTAAACTTTTTGAGTAGTTAAAGTTGTTTCCAATTTTTTTTTTTATTTTGTTCTTCCTTTTATTTTTGTATGTTTGTATACTCTTGAGCGCAAGTCAAACAAGTGCCGCTGGCTTTCGCAGCGCAAGATTTGTGTAAACAAATTAAACGTGCTACATGCCCCACAGGTACAAACAAGAATTCCGAAAAAGAAAAAAAGTCAATGAGCATAGGTTCGCAACACAGGTCTAATGAGGCCCAAATAAATAACGACTGCAATAACAAGAAGAAAAATTAAAAAGTTTCTCGTACCTACTTTAAGCTATGTATATTGGCCATACCTCAGCCTCACTAACTTAGGACAGGTTGCAATAAACATGTTTAAAGAATGTGCAACTGCGGGGGATGCCAACCAGTAATTATGCACACACCCACACGCACACACAGCTAACAAAACATGAGAACAATGTCTTTAACTATCAACTAGAGACAGCAGCAGAAAAGGCACTTTCTTTCGTGACACGAATACGGATTGTTTTAAACTGTTTTCATTTACATTGAAACAAATAAGTAATACAAAAAATGTGTATTTGGTTTTAATAGATATTTACACTGACTAAAGTCATCTTTTCGGGATCGCTAATCTATAATATCTGTTATATGATTTATATTTGCTAATAATTGTACAATAGCAAATAAATACATCAAAATCATTAACTCATTGAGTTAGACTAAACTTAGTGATTACTTTTCAAACATTAACGCGAGCTCATCTCCAACAGCAACATAAAGAGCAGCATAAAGAGCCATAGGCACGTCTCTTGGCTCCCACGTTACCATGCCACAACGTTTTAGCTCACTGCCACCTTGCATAGCTCTCAACAATTTAAGCAGTGCAATTTCATCTATTTTGCAAACGATTCCTTGCTCAGAATGTAACAAGCATTCAGCCAGCCAGTCAGTCCGTCTGTCAGACCTGAAACTTTGTCAGTCCGTCATGCGACAGGAGCAGCGGATTTTAATTAAGTGCGTGCCTTGGCTTCGCACACAAATATGAACTCCTTTGGCAGCTCCTCTTGATTGCTTTACATTCATATACGAATTACGTATTTATGGTTCGAGTATGTTTAAATACATATGTATATGTGCGTGCATATGTAGATGTCGGCATTGTAGCATTAATTTAGCCAAGTGGAATGCTGTCAAATAACAATCTGCACATGTGCAACAAAATTAAATTGGAATTGAAATGCCTGTCAGAATATTGTCTTGCAGTATATCATAACTCTAATTGGAATCACAAGCTTTTAATGAGCTTATAATGCACTTTGGCACAATGTTGCAAGCAAAGTCGAAACTATTAATTGAATTCCATTTCATTCACTTTTGTGTGCTGCAAACTTCAACCTCTCCCCGGGAAAATGTTTTAAAAATTTTAAATACAATTCATTTTAACTATTTTTGTTCAACTCGTTTATTTCATTTCGTTCACAAAAAAGAAAAAAGAAATTACTAGACATCAGGTTTTTGCTTAAAAGCAACAAGAATTGCATAAAATTAATATATATTTATGTATATATAATGTGATATTTAATTTTTTAGTAAGTGTAAAACTATATTTGGGTTCCTCTTAATCATATATGTATATTAAGCGTTCACATACAAAATGTGATTGAAAATAATTTGTTCGAGACATTAAAGTAAATTATAAACTTTATAAACTAGGCATTTTAATGATTTTTATCTTTATTGCTGGTTGTTCTTTTACATTCAATTCCATTTTATGGCATTTACAAATATTTCGTAATGTTGCTGAAACTTATTTAAAAGTTAGTTTTCACTTAAAATAAATGTACAAAAACATAGTAGCTAGTATATGGCTTAATTTATTTAGGTATAAGCCTATGACTATTAAGTTTATAACGCTTTCTAAATGGCAAGCAACTTAAAATTAAATTGGTTTCTCTTTATTATACTCTATATGTTCTTCAAGGATTCGGATGCACTTTTCTGAGTAGAGACTAAATCAAAATAAATATTATAGGACACTGAACAATGATGTGTTAACAACTAGCTTAGTTCTAAGCTACTTCAGTATATACAAATTCTGCTTACAACTTTCTTAGTACTACCAAAACTAAAACACTTACATTCTATAGCCTTAAGGTGCTGTCACACGTAGCAATTTTTTCGTGCAAGCTAAGTGCTGTCAGTCATCGACATGTAAACCATTGTGTTTTATTTCTTTTTAAAACCTTAATTGTGTTATGTAGTTGGTGTTTTTTTTAAGTATTGTAGAATTTCCTTTTTAAGGCACTGTTATTATGTACACCTGACTTAATGTGTAGGCTGAGACCCCAGAAACCTAAGAATTTATGTGGCTGGCGGTTTGCCGTGCACACGAAAACGATATAGACAAGTATAATCCGGCTGGCCATGATTCGTCTCGATGCGTAATTCAACAATCTCAAATGGACGCTTAATGTCAACATTCTGAACGGCAAAATATTGCAGGGATGCCTCATTATCCTGATACTCATACTCGCCGAAAAGTATCGGGTCTTGATCCTTTTCATGCTCCAAACCCTGTACGCAAAAACATAGCTTAATTAATGATTACTAATTTTGTAATTCATTGTTGAAACTTACCCAAACGGTAAAATTGCGGGGCGCCGAATCGATGCGTCCAGTGGGCGACAGGCTCTTGGATACGTGCTCCATCGTAAAGCCCGTGACATTGACCATAGAGTTAAGTTTTAGAACTGCATACAAATAAAAATTGCAGATAGTTATTTAGTTCATAAGAACATTTACATACCCAGAAAGCCGGGAAAGCCCTGAAAGGCCCAACACTCGCCGGGCTGAACATTGGGTGATATGGCCACCCTGGGCGTATTGGTTGGATACCAGAGTGGTATGCCAAAAACGGAGATTTGCGCCGACTTGGTCTGATAGCTTTCCGTGCATCGTGTCGAAAGTATTTGCCCACCCGCTGACTCCAGCGCAAAGTCCACAAGGCCCGTTTTATCCGCATCGTAAATGGCCAACACGGATTTAACAATGCTGCGTATTTCATTCTCATCCAAGTGCAACTTCAATTCCTGGCTGCTGCTCGCATTGTGCTTTGCCTCCACGGCCAGGAGTATCTCTTTCTTCAGACGCTCACTAATTTCACTCATCAGCACAATACTAGAGCGTTCAATCTCCTCACGAATATGGTTGTTAGTACGTTCGTTAAGCTCAAGCAGCTGCTGTTCCAAATAGTCTTTGGCCACAAACGTGTTGCGAACCCAATTCTGCAAATCCAAATCATTCAATTTTCCACCTGTCGTCTGCTTAAAGCCCAGAATCTCTACCAGCGTCAGCTTTACTTGTTTATTGAGCAGCACAAACTGTGATTCATTTAAAGCTGCTAGTTTGCTCTCAATTTCGGCGAGCAAACCACTAAACCGCTGATCCTGAGCCAGCTCATGCTGTTGCATGCGATCCAATAAATCATCTTGGGTAAGCTTTAAGCTGCTTATAGACTTTTGCAGATCGACATTCTCCGCATGCTTGTCCGAGAGCGCCAGCTTTATAAATGCTATCTCTTTATTGAGTTGATCTATTTGTTGTCCGGATACCTCCGTTATCGTATGCGGTTTTTGCCGGAGCGCCAAATTGATGCGCTCGTTCACAAACTCCGACAGTTCGGTTGTACTCAAAAGACGCTTTAGCAAAGCTGCCAAATCGATGTGTTCCATCAGTAACGTATAATGTGTTTTCTCCAGCTTGAACTCTGCCTGAATTAAACGAGTTATCTCTTCCAGTTGTGTTGGGGATAATTGTAGATGATGAGACTGCCACTCCCCCGACTGTTGCAGCTGTAGCCTTAAACGCGTCGCCAAATCTGCCAATTGCAGCTCACTTAACTGCGACTTTTGCTCGGCAAATTGCTCGAGATTCTCGCGTAATAGTTGGACAATAATTTGTATTTGTTGCGGAGACAGTTTTTCTTGTTGTTGTTGCTGCAGCTTGCTTTGCTGTTGCACTTTTAGTTCCACCAGTTGTTGCACATAGCTATTGACATGATTCAGTATATTTTCATACTCCTCCGGCGATAGCGTTCTTTTCATATCTTGCTGCACTTGCTCCATTTGTAACTTAATGGCAGCAGCTTCTAGCGCCGGCCCCTGTGGCTGCCACAGCGACTTGACTGCGGCGCCGGCTTGTCTCAATTGTCCACGGAATGTGGCAAACAGAGTCAGTGGCAACAGTGCCTCAGTTCGCTGCAAATGCTCCAATCGTTGCACCTCAGGTAGCTGCCACCAAACTGTAAAAATAGAACAACATTAGTTGGCAAACTCTACAGAAAAAAAAATCCTTCCACATTTGCAACTTTTGAAACGAGGAACCAGTTAAGGAAGTGGGGTAAATCATATATTTTGGGGGCGACGCCAATCATATGAGCTCAAATGCAGAAGGATAGAGTTCTGTTCTATGGCCAACTAATATTGATCTATAATAGTTATTTACTTACCATTTCATCTCACAAGCTTGCGTGGTATGGCTCAGTAAAATGGCAAATAAAACAACTATATCTTTCTGGACAGTGTTTGCGTTTTTTATTTTTTTTTTTATATAATTTATGAACAATTACAATGCAAACAAAGAATTACAAATTCAACGTTGTTTGACAACAAAAGTATATATATTTAATCGTTGCACACAAACAAATTTTGGGGCCGCGATTAACAGCTTGCAACTTGATTATTATTATTAATCAATAATAACGATATTTACGAACAAATTCGAATTGAGCGTTATTTAGAGACCCCAAAACGCAAATGGATACAACAATTGTTTTGACAAAATAGAATGATTATTATTTAAAAATTTTCTGGACATTTGAACAGCGGTGCGATTTATTGTCTCTTCTCTATCCTTCTCCAAATTGTGTCATTGAATGCGTAAGGGTTACATGTGGGATGAGGTGTGTAGGGTATAATGTATAGGTGGGTTTTCTCAAAAAAACTAAATGATATAGCATAGATCATACATAAGGATTATGTAATATGAAATGACAAAAATGTGTAAAGGAAAAGCGAACAAAATGGCTTGACTTTGTACTTGAATTGATCTTGGCCGTTAAAATAAAGAATAACGAAACGTCTCGAGCAGTTTAGATGAGCAACTGTTGCAGCAGCTCAGAGCCAAAACGATAGCAAAATTGCTGAAAATGTTTATTAAACACGCTCGTAATAAACCCCATCGTGGTTGTTGAACAATTGACGACCCCTTTCAGCCACATTCTGCCCGATAGTTTTTAAATACATTAAATAATCATCGGCCCAATCCCGCACGCGGACAACCTGCTCCACGGCCTGCGTGCGCACTGACTCATATTGTGCTACATTCAAGTAGGCGCTAATGTCGGGCATTTTGGGCAGTTGGGGTAGTGTGAATGTGTTAAGAGTGAGTGATTTTGGCGGGAAACTTTCATTGGGATGTAGATAATAGAACACACCTGTAAATGTTGAAAGTTTGCAAATTAGCCAAGTATTAAAGGACTAAACCACTACTACATTACATTTAAGAATTGTTTGCTGGAATGACACTTTGATAGGAATAAATAATGGTTGCAATTGTCAAACCAGCAAAAAGTAAATTATATAAACGTGCCTTATGAGCTATTCACATAAGTTATGAACTTGTGCACACACTTTCCATATCAATAACAACAAAGCTTTTGCTGCTGACGTCATGCGCTGTCGACAAGTTTTCATAAGCAACAAAAGTTGAACTATGTATTCATTTGCTTATAGTTCTAGACATTGTCCAAGGTCAACCAGCCTTTGGCATACGCTCAATGTCAAAACACACGTTCATATATGTTCAACTTAACATTTATAATATATATGTTTGCAAACGTGTCTTCACTTACCCGTTAGCAAAAGCAATGGCAGCAAAATCAATAAAAAGAGCAGAAAACGCTTCTTGGACTGGTTTTCCGTAGTGTTTGATCGGAGCAGCCATGCATCCAGGCTGAGCACCGAAGCAATACCCATATAAATATAACGGATCACGCCCAAAAAGCTGTTAACAATAAGTCCATGTTGCTCGTGCCGTTGCTGTCTGGCATGGTAGTTGTGATATGCTGTTGTCTCTGTACCCGAAACGCTGGTAATGCGCGTCCAAGTGTTGCTCATGCCGCTAACTACAACGCTGATAAGCCGAAGGAGCCACCAGCTTTGATTTTGCTTCTGGCCAAATTGCGTATTGTCCGCCTCATCGCCAGAATCGTAGTTTAACCGCGTATAGTTTGACTGATAGCGACGGCGTATGAATTCCTCCTGTGAGGGATTCTGACGCACCATGACATCGATGCGTTCATTATGGTGTGCCAAGCTACGACGCGACATATTCGGCATGGCCACAATGCCCGGAGCCAGCTGACGACGATGTGGCGATAACTCGGAGTACGTATAATCCGTTTTTGGTGTTTTACTGCAATTAAACATAAAGAGCGAGTTTAATAAAAGGAAAGATCCTTAGGGACTTGGTTGGAGCAAGCTACTCACTTCCAGTATTCACCCGCATCTCTATACTCAATATAAGCCAAATGATCGCCACTTAAATTGGCTGTGGTATTCCCATTGGAGCGTTGCTTCTGCTGCTGCATCTCCTGTGTTGAGTTCAACACATTTTGTGTTGTCTCCAATTGGCTGCGTGGTGTGGAAGTGACAGCTGTCAGGTTGCTTATCGCATTTCCCAGCCGCTTGCTGGTGTTGGTGAACATGGTTGTCACCGTGGACGTGGTGGTTGCAGCTTCTGTTGCATTGCCAGCGAGCAGCTTGCGTCTGGCTTCTGGTGTCGCCTCGTCACTTGTATAGTCTAAGGCAAGTTGAGTAAATGCATTTGAGCGCGATGCTTTGTTATTGCGAGTGTTGCTGCTGCTTGTGCTGGTTGTTGTACGGGTTTGCACCACGTGCTCCTCCACAATCGTTCTGCCGAAATAATAAACAAAATTATCTTATGAAATTAACACAAAATGTGAATCAAAACAAACTACAAAAAATGGTTAACAAATATAAACGCTTCTGACTTTCGGTCACACAAAACCAGCCAACGGCAACTAATTTTTTTTTTTTTTGTGTTGTTTTCAGTAGCAACAACAACATTTAAACAAATCTCTCATGGTCAAGTTGCCTCCACCTCTCGCATGATGTCGTCATCAACCAAACAGTGCGGCAAACTATAAAACAAAATACTGACCACAACACGAACGTTAAGATTCATTTTACCCGCCAAAAAAACGGACTCTAACTCAATAGGCACCACATGCTAGCGCACCCTGTATAACAGAAACTCATCAACATTTGCGTTAGGTATAAACCAAAGCTGCTTTTAAATTAGATATGAGAGTCGCAGATGCTAACAAAAATAAGTGATTTTTAACATAATGCTATTTATTGAAATGTATTTTTGGTCACTGTGATTAACAAACTTGTTGTGTTTGATCGTATCTCGTGACAGGCCCTGCAGTCACTGTGACAGGTCGCTCATCACTGATTTCAATAGATACTTCAGTTGCTCAATCCGAAATTAAAATGTAACGCCGAGTGTGAATAACAAACAGATGACGTCATGGTCACCATGTGCATTAAATGTATATGTTTTGTGCGCGTTATACACATTTATGACGCTGAGCTGTGTTTTAGCTCTTGTTAATAATAATTTACTATCGGACTGCTGCTCAAATTTTCTCTTGTCTCTGTGCATAATATAGCGCAAATGATAAGCAACATGTTTTTAAGTGTAATGATAAATGAATGTTTTCAAGTACTCACTGTACATTTGGGGCTAAGGAAGACTTCTTCTTCTTATGATGAACATGCCCCTCCTCGCCGGCATGCTCACAGTTCTCATGATCGCAGCTGGAGCGCAAGAATGGCGTTTTTGAGCGCGATCGCCGGCGGGTCTCTATCTGGTAAATTTGGTCGCTCATTGCTTGAAGGTTTACTGTAAATAAAAAAAAGAAGAAGAGTGTATACATAAAATAAAAATAAATGCCGAACATTTTTTCTGTTTATATATGTGTGTGTGTATTACGGGCGTGGGTTGTTTACAATTTGTTAATTGGGGGGGACAACAAAAACCTACACGCAGATGTAAGATTGTGTGTGTGCAGAGTTGTCTACTTTTTTAATGCTTGAGTGCCCAAAACATTAACATTAGAAATTATGCAATGCGTGTGGAAATGAGCGCAATTGCCTAAGTTTTAATTAGACTGCAATGAGAGCGCAGCGAATGATGCTAAAAATAAAACACAAACAGCTGCAGCGCACGCAACGCTTCACCGGTGCGCCTTGCAAAAGTCGGCAAAATGAAGCACTACAAATTGCAATAAGGGTACACTCCGTGTGAGCATAAACAGACAGAAGAAGAGAGACAGAGACAGAGACAGCGACACAAATAAATAAGCCAAGTTGAAGGGTGGCCACGCCATAAACAAACACAATCATTTGGTATTAATCAATAAAGTACGCCGTGAATATTTTTGGACACGTTTTGCACAAAAAGCGTTATTTTTTGGTAGGAAAGTGTCAGTATCCCAACAAGTTTTTTCCTTGGCAACTGCGTCACCAATCTTAGGCGTCGTTGTTGCGTGCCTAATGGAAAGGTGGCTTATACACACACACACCATTATCTACAATCGTGGTCTGTAAGTCATACGAAATCCCTTACTTTTTTTTACACATTCACGTTGTTAGGCACAATAATAGTTTTTCTTTTAATTTTGACTAGCGGACGCGGCGGTTTATAAATAGACTTCGCACACAAAGAATATCACGTCCGATTCTACCAACAAAAAAACTCCGAATAATTCGATATTCGAGCATTTAATCTGAGTAATAATTTGTATGCGATAAATCAAAAAATTTAACAGCGATAACTTTTTACAGGTTGCACCGCTGCCAACTATCGATGACTAAAACATATGACATCTCCATCGCTCAAAAAAATAAATAAAACATAAAAATATTTAAAGATAAATAAATGCAATCACCATATTATTCCGTATGCCATGTGCAAGCCCTTTAGTAAAATGTTCGTTTGTGGCTATGTGATGTATTCCCTGAATTTATATTATAAGAATCATGAAATCAAACTATCTTTTTCGGAGTACGTTGGCGATGCAATCATTTAAAATCCCAATCGGCTAGATTGAGTTTTTTATAATCTTTGACATTATTTACGGCTGGAGCGAAAGGATGACATCAGTAGAATACTGTTAAATGCATTTGAGCGCGATGCTTTGTTATTGCGAGTGTTGCTGCTGCTTGTGCTGGTTGTTGTACGGGTTTGCACCACGTGCTCCTCCACAATCGTTCTGCCGAAATAATAAACAAAATTATCTTATGAAATTAACACAAAATGTGAATCAAAACAAACTACAAAAAATGGTTAACAAATATAAACGCTTCTGACTTTCGGTCACACAAAACCAGCCAACGGCAACTAATTTTTTTTTTTTTTGTGTTGTTTTCAGTAGCAACAACAACATTTAAACAAATCTCTCATGGTCAAGTTGCCTCCACCTCTCGCATGATGTCGTCATCAACCAAACAGTGCGGCAAACTATAAAACAAAATACTGACCACAACACGAACGTTAAGATTCATTTTACCCGCCAAAAAAACGGACTCTAACTCAATAGGCACCACATGCTAGCGCACCCTGTATAACAGAAACTCATCAACATTTGCGTTAGGTATAAACCAAAGCTGCTTTTAAATTAGATATGAGAGTCGCAGATGCTAACAAAAATAAGTGATTTTTAACATAATGCTATTTATTGAAATGTATTTTTGGTCACTGTGATTAACAAACTTGTTGTGTTTGATCGTATCTCGTGACAGGCCCTGCAGTCACTGTGACAGGTCGCTCATCACTGATTTCAATAGATACTTCAGTTGCTCAATCCGAAATTAAAATGTAACGCCGAGTGTGAATAACAAACAGATGACGTCATGGTCACCATGTGCATTAAATGTATATGTTTTGTGCGCGTTATACACATTTATGACGCTGAGCTGTGTTTTAGCTCTTGTTAATAATAATTTACTATCGGACTGCTGCTCAAATTTTCTCTTGTCTCTGTGCATAATATAGCGCAAATGATAAGCAACATGTTTTTAAGTGTAATGATAAATGAATGTTTTCAAGTACTCACTGTACATTTGGGGCTAAGGAAGACTTCTTCTTCTTATGATGAACATGCCCCTCCTCGCCGGCATGCTCACAGTTCTCATGATCGCAGCTGGAGCGCAAGAATGGCGTTTTTGAGCGCGATCGCCGGCGGGTCTCTATCTGGTAAATTTGGTCGCTCATTGCTTGAAGGTTTACTGTAAATAAAAAAAAGAAGAAGAGTGTATACATAAAATAAAAATAAATGCCGAACATTTTTTCTGTTTATATATGTGTGTGTGTATTACGGGCGTGGGTTGTTTACAATTTGTTAATTGGGGGGGACAACAAAAACCTACACGCAGATGTAAGATTGTGTGTGTGCAGAGTTGTCTACTTTTTTAATGCTTGAGTGCCCAAAACATTAACATTAGAAATTATGCAATGCGTGTGGAAATGAGCGCAATTGCCTAAGTTTTAATTAGACTGCAATGAGAGCGCAGCGAATGATGCTAAAAATAAAACACAAACAGCTGCAGCGCACGCAACGCTTCACCGGTGCGCCTTGCAAAAGTCGGCAAATTGAAGCACTACAAATTGCAATAAGGGTACACTCCGTGTGAGCATAAACAGACAGAAGAAGAGAGACAGAGACAGAGACAGCGACACAAATAAATAAGCCAAGTTGAAGGGTGGCCACGCCATAAACAAACACAATCATTTGGTATTAATCAATAAAGTACGCCGTGAATATTTTTGGACACGTTTTGCACAAAAAGCGTTATTTTTTGGTAGGAAAGTGTCAGTATCCCAACAAGTTTTTTCCTTGGCAACTGCGTCACCAATCTTAGGCGTCGTTGTTGCGTGCCTAATGGAAAGGTGGCTTATACACACACACACCATTATCTACAATCGTGGTCTGTAAGTCATACGAAATCCCTTACTTTTTTTTACACATTCACGTTGTTAGGCACAATAATAGTTTTTCTTTTAATTTTGACTAGCGGACGCGGCGGTTTATAAATAGACTTCGCACACAAAGAATATCACGTCCGATTCTACCAACAAAAAAACTCCGAATAATTCGATATTCGAGCATTTAATCTGAGTAATAATTTGTATGCGATAAATCAAAAAATTTAACAGCGATAACTTTTTACAGGTTGCACCGCTGCCAACTATCGATGACTAAAACATATGACATCTCCATCGCTCAAAAAAATAAATAAAACATAAAAATATTTAAAGATAAATAAATGCAATCACCATATTATTCCGTATGCCATGTGCAAGCCCTTTAGTAAAATGTTCGTTTGTGGCTATGTGATGTATTCCCTGAATTTATATTATAAGAATCATGAAATCAAACTATCTTTTTCGGAGTACGTTGGCGATGCAATCATTTAAAATCCCAATCGGCTAGATTGAGTTTTTTATAATCTTTGACATTATTTACGGCTGGAGCGAAAGGATGACATCAGTAGAATACTGTTAAAAGCAACTGGATATTAATCATAATGCTGTTGAAGATAGATAGTTGACTAGAACAGTTTCTTAAGGACTTAACCACATTCTGCGAAAAACAATAATTTGATAATTTTGAGATTTAACTATATTGTCATCAGGAAAGCACACCCTTTGTTTTTTTTTTTATAAGTATGTGTTATTATATTTTAATAGTTGACGGTAAAAAATATTTTTTATGATTTCATTTGCTTTTTGGGCCAGCGTATTACTGGTAGTATAGCTCCAAGTTCATTCCGTCATGAATTTCATCTGCAAATGCAATACGTCGTTATACGTTAATAAATAAATAAATAATTTGTTTGTTTTTGCTTACAATCAGATAGGCGAATGGGATCCTTATAGATTGTATACCACTTTTTCAAAACAATCTTCTCGTGTTTTGTGCCAGTTTGCGCAGCTATCAGTTTTTTGAGGTCGCCAACTGTGTCGTCGGGATTGCACTTTACGCGCACCTAGAGTGCAAATGGTAAGTGTTGTTATTTGGTGTGTTATGACCGCAATTATATTACCTTTTTGCCCAGACGATCGTTGCAAGTTATTTCAATCATATCTGTGTGGTTTTTGACTTTAACTTTTAGTGCGACAACAAATACTACAACATATGCTTCGATTACTTTTTGCCAACCCTAGTTAGCTAACCGATGTAATTGCATATGTTACAGACGTTGCCAGACTGTCGTTAACTACAACTAAACTATAAAAGAAAACAAACAATTCAACAAACAAGCAGACGCCGAATTGAGTACCCAATACTCATAATTATTTGCAAATATGTCGATGATTCCATTTTTTCCAAATCTCAAGCCAACAGTGGCCATTCGGTATTGGTTCGATATAACCTCCGACGACGAGGTGCAAACAAAGCGATATGAAGACGAGCGCACAAATTGGGTATGTTTGGAAAGCATTAAAGTAATCCTTAAGATTTACATGTATTCAATATTAAAGCGCGAGTCGCTGAAAACTGCCGCAACGGATTTGCAACCATTGGGCAAAGTGCACACAATAACGGGCGTGGAGACAGATGACGAGGATGGTAAGTGATGATATGAAAGCAATCAAGCAAAATGTTAACATACATTTCCCTAAAGCCAACGATGACAGCGAGGATACCGATAGTCACGATGAGGAGGACGATGAGACAAACGATCGTGTTATTCCTGTTACCCAGGACTTTTACTCAGCCGACGATATACAAATGAATGAAGAGACATCGCCCACAGCTCCCTAGGGTAAAGGCTTTTGATAGATACACCATTTTAGTTTATTAATTAATGATGCGATTACAAAGTTCCCTTTACAAACTGTAATACAAAATTTTGTTTACTTTAAGCTTAAATAAATTATAAACAGTATAAGCAAATAAGCAATAGTTGGGGTCATCACTACATACTGCGCCGACAACCAGTCGCGAATAAATAGGTTAAGGGATCGGATTCACAAACAAAGCGTAGATAATAGGATTAACATGTTTCTACTTGTGCAGCGCAGCCGTCTCCAATTTGGGTGCTGGCTTTGAGGCCAGGCCAGAAAGCAGTTTCTTGATTTCGGCAATGGCACGACCCGGATTCAAACCCTTGGGACAGGTGCGTGTGCAATTCATGATCGTATGGCAACGATACACACTGAAAGGATCCTTTAGCTTGCTCAAACGCTCCACGGTGTTCTCATCACGCGAATCGATGATCCAGCGATAGGCCTGCATTAAAACTGCCGGTCCCAAATACTTCTCCGCATTCCACCAGTACGAAGGACATGCTGTCGAGCAGCAAGCGCACAGGATACATTCGTACAGGCCATCCAGCTTAGAGCGATCCTCCACAGACTGCAAATACTGCGCCTTGCCCTTCTGTTCGCCGACTTCGTCCCTAAACGAAAAAGATAATATTATTGAACGGGTACAGTGCCCAACTTATTAGCCACCAGCCAATAACTCACTTGCGTTGTAGCCACGGCTGAATGTTTTTGTACTGCTCGTAAAAGTTGTTCATGTCCGGAACCAGATCACGAACTACATACATATGGGGCAAAGGATAAACCTTCAATGGCTTCGAACTGGTCGCATCAATTTTGCTGATGCAGGCTAGGGTGTTGGTGCCGCCAATGTTCATGGCACAGGAGCCACAGATGCCCTCGCGACAAGAGCGACGGAACGTCAGTGTGGGATCCATTTCGTTTTTAATCTTGATGAGGGCATCCAGTACCATGGGACCGCACTCGCGCATATTGACCTCATAGGTCTGCATGTGGGGCTTTTCCCCGGCATTGTCCGGGTTCCAACGGTAGATTTCGAATTTTTTAATTTGCGGTTCTTGCGACTCTTTCAGCTGCGCCTGCTGCTCCAACTGAGTTGTGTTACTTATTGCACGCAACTGGAAAAATATAAAAATGAATACACATATTTAGTTATTGTTTGTGCTTGACACGCAAAACAAAATTTTTCTGTTGCTCAATTCGAAAGGGTTTACATAATCGCTACTTGCGAAATTCGTTTTCGTTATATTTCTAACATTTATTAACTTGGTTTACTAATGTCTTATTTTGTCTTATATAACAACACTGTTTAATTATCTACCACATTCGCCCTTCGGGACTGGAGGTGTCTCACCTGGTGACGTGCCGCCAAGGAGCTGGCGCGGCTCAACAATTGTCTGGCTTCGTTGACCAACATTCTTAAGGAGTTTTTTAAAATACAATTAAAACGTCACTGCGCTTGCAATTGTTATAATTGTTTAGAAAAACAATGCGTTGTTTTTCGCCTAGAAACTTCAAGTTTCAATCTAGAAGTCGAACGACGAAGTGTAAAACAGTGTTGCCAGATTACAGCTATCGATTACTATATTGGGCATAAAAAAATAACAAGAGTCATCTGATTTATACGATTTTAATTTTTATATAATACTTAAAAATAGATTTATCAAAAAGAAGCAAAGCTATTTAATAATAATCAATCAATCTGGTAGCATTGTGTCGATAGTATCTGTTCAATCGCGTATCGATATAGTTTAGTGTGACCATAGTTTTTTGGTGTGATTGTTAAACGATTGTGGATTTGAATTGTTTCGTTAATTTATATAGCTCGCATAAATAAATATTGAATAAAAATCACTGACACTTTGGCCAAATTATCTTAGATTTGACTAACTGATTCAACGGCTCCTTGGTGTCTTTGACTAGTGACAGGTTTTTCACTGTTGCTAGGAATAACAGTTAGTTCCGCACCAGCCGCATCAGATCCAGTCTGATTTATAGCGCGCTGTTGCATGGGCGGATAAGATAGATCCATGCTATATGCAGAGATAAAATAATTAAATTTGTCAATGAATAATATATATTTAAGCTTACGCGGTCATTGGTGATGGAATTCCAGACATTTGCATGGGCATCTGCATATGTACATGGCTTAAAAGAAAAATATCTATATTAATAAAGATAATTAAATTTCACATGATTAAGGAGCTAACGTTGTGTTTTGTATTGGATATGCATAAGTTGCTGGGTTAGTCTGATATCCAGGAGGTGGACATTGATAAACGGGAACGCCTCCATACGCATTTACTGGTGCTGCAAAGAATAAAACAAAGAAAATACAAACGATTAGAAACACTTCCCAAGCTGATAAGCTCTGAATTATGCTTTACTTCTTGTAATTCTCACCTCCCTCGCTAATTATATAGCCAACATTTCGAGCTGCCTTTTGCTTTCTTCGAATTATGACTACGATCGAAGTTATAATAAATATCGTGAACGCTATAGAAAGAGCGATTATAAATGCAAGCATTTCGAACCTTAATCGAATTTTACACAACAAATGCTATATTTGAGTTGGCGAAGCGAACTAAATGGATGGCATGTCAATCGCGTTAACTTAGTCCCCGTTCATGTCTAATCAATGGCCAATGAAGTGCTGGAGATAAGCATTGATATCTTTTTGCTTATAGCGTCAGATTGTAAAAATAACAATAAGCCTGTTTGGAGAGAAATTAGTCACAACAAGTAAGAAGGCGCTAGTCGAGAAATCCCGACTAGACTATACCCTTAACCCTATACAGATTGTCATTATTTAATCTAATCTTTCAAACTGCATCAAAAAGTTTTCCAAATTCAAGATTTTGTTGTTATCGATCACATGTGTATATCGGAAACGGGAAGAGTTATCGAAAGTTAAAACAAACTTGTACTGCGCGGGGACTAGGCGAGGTTATGTACCAAATCTGTAGTCTCTAGCTCTTATAGTCTCTGAGATCGACGCGTTCATACATACGGACGGACAGACGGACAGACGGACATGGCTATATCGACTCGGCTGTTGATGCTGATCAAGAATATATATACTTTATGGGGTCGGAGATGCTTCCTTCTGCCTGTTACATACTTTTGCACAAAACCATTATACCCTTTTTACCCATTTTCAATGGGTTAAGGGTATAAAAAGCCATCTTTGAGTAAAGCATATTTTTTTATTAAATGTAATTCTTGTTTACTAAGTATAGTACGATGAATTTAGTTGCTGTAATGATTTATCATGATTAAATGATTTTTATAAAATTTATATATATTTATATTTATAATTACGTTTCATAGTGTGCTTTGTCGTTCGAGCAGGTTTGACTTCGGAGGGCTTTAGGGCCCAAACCCGACGGGAGCTACTCGATGTAACAGAATCTGAGATTTTGAGAGCAATTTATTTTTAGGCTGAAGTTAGCACAAATAAGTCGCTTGTAAAACACTTATTCCGTGTTGAATCGGAATTTACCAGCTATGGGAGATACCACCTAATTACAAAATATGCACCAATGGCTCTCTCTATGTTGATATGGAAATGAGGAATAGTTAAGAATGTTTGCATATTTAAATAACATGAAACGTTACTTCGTTAATACTCATCTTAAAAGAAAAGTACGTTAATAGCCCTCGTAAGGCGATTTTCTTAAAAAATCATAATTTTGTGCAAAAGTATGTAACAGGCAGAAGAAAGCATCTCCGACCCCATAAAGTATATATATTCTTCATCAGCATCAACAGTCCGTCTGTTCGCCAGTAAGTGTGCGCGTAGATCTCGAATCTCTAAGAGCTAGAAACTCCAGATTTGGAATATAAGCTAGCCTAATCCCTAAGCAGTACAAATTTGTTTCAAATTTTTGATAACGCTTCCCGTTTCCGATATACACATGTGATCGATTATAACAAAATCTTGAATTTGGAAAGCTTTGACGTTTGAAGCATTAGACGAAATAATGACAATTGGTGAGTTTTTTTTATTAAAATCGGTTGAGAAACACAAGAGTTATGAAGTTGAGAATATGAAGTTGAGAACACACACACATACTGGCGAGCTGTGACTGTACGCACTAAGTATTGGGGTTCAGGGTATAGTCTAGTCGGGATTTCTCGACTAGAGCTTTCTTACTTGTTCAAAACTAGTTTCACAGTTTTTGAACTGAGGTAAAAACTTAAGACCACACAACTATATCTTATAACTGCCAAAATTAATTAGATTAGTGTGCCCGTGTTTATAACATTAAAGTTTTCGGTAGTGGTGAACCTGTCAGTGAAATGTCACACATATATTATATTTAGTTTGGGCTTACTGGCAACGACTTGAATAATGCTAAGATTTAATTGAGCGTTAAGTGAGTCCACTTTCACATTGTTGAATAGATACTGTGCTTCTAAGGCAACCAAATGAATCAGCGACAGTTTTACTAGCACTTGCTGCAAGTGCTGGCAAACTTTAAGGCAAAACTTTTTAAATGGCGTTTGTGGCGGCAAGCCAAGAGCAGCGCTTTGTCAATTGTTCGTCGACCCTTTTACAATGTTAACAGGTACAAACAAAAATATATACCTATATACGTAGTAGTATGTAAAGAAGATGAAGAAAGTGTAAGCGCAAAACTTTGAGCCTCATTCGCACCTAGGCAATGGCAATGTTTTAACTGAAAAACCTCAGTTGAAAAAGTCGAAAAGTTCTCGCTTTATGAGTCCGAACCTGCGAAAACAAGATAAAACAAGTAAGAAGGCTCTAGTCGAGAAATCCCGACTAGACTAACCCTATACTTTACGCATACAGTCAGTGCTTGCAAGTATGTGTGAGTGTGCGTATGTATAAGCGTATAGTGCATACTTTCTTAACTTCAATACTCCATATCTCCAGTGTTTCTCAACACGATTTTAATACAATTTTCACAGATTGTCAATATTTAGTCTAATCTTTCAAACTGCATCAAAAAGTTTTCCAAATTCAAGATTTTGTTGTTATCGATCACATGTGTATATCGGAAACAGGAAGAGTTATCGAAAATTTAAAAAATGCGCGGGGACTAGGCGAGGTTATGTACCAAATCTGGAGTCTCTAGCTCTTCTAGTCTCTGAGATCGACGCGTTCATACATACGGACGGACAGACGTGGCTATATCGACTCGGCTGTTGATGCCGATCAAGAATATATATACTTTATGGGGTCGGAGATGCTTCCTTCTGCCTGTTACATACTTTTGCACAAAACCATTATACCCTTTTTACCCATTTTCAATGGGTTAAGGGTATAAAAAATTAAATGTGTAATGTTAAAGCAAAACGAACAGCGTCCAAAAGTTGAAGTTAAAAACAAATACAACAACAGCGACTAAGCCAACAACCCTCCAACCAAAAAACATTAAAAAAAAACCCTCTTAGCCCACTGTCGCGCTTAAAGTAAATATATACATAAGTCTAAACAATGCGAAAACTTTAATAAAACCCTCGGCCAGGTGAGCTGTCTCCCTGAGGATCCAAAACACACACAGCGAAAACGGCAACAAAACGCCATAAGAAATGGCATAACAAAAGGCTAAAAACTTTTGAACGGGGACGTGCCTGGGCGTCAACAACAACTTTTGTAAATTGTTTTGATTGAAATTCGAGTGTTGTTAGTAGTATTTCCATGTAAATGACGTCAATGCTGAGCCCAGCTAATTATCAGAGCATCCCAGACTACCTTTAAACCTAAAGTTTCAAGTTTGAATCGATTGGTATACCCAAAAAAAAACCGCTTACAATACTTTTAAAGGCCATAGGCAGGAAAAACAACACAACAAACAAGTAAGAAGGCTTTAGTCGTGAAATCCCGACTAGACGATACCCTGAACCCCAATACTAAGTGCGTACAGTCGGTGCTTGCAAGTATGTGTGAGTGTGTGTGTGTACGCGTATAGTGCAAACTTTCTTAACTTCATATCTCCAGTCTTTTTCAACCGATTTTAATAAAAAGTTCACAAATTGTCATTATTTCGTCTAATGTTTCAAACGTCATCTCAAAGTTTTCCAAATTCAAGATTTTGTTGTTATCGATCACATGTGTATATCGGAAACGGGAAGCGTTATCGAAAATTTGAAACAAACTTGTACTGCCTAGGAATTAGGCGAGATTTTGGTCCACATCTGGAGTCTTTAGTTCTTATAGTCTCTGAGATCGACGCATTCATACATACAGACAGACGGACGGACGGACATGGCTATATCGACTCAGCTGTTGATTCTGATCAAGAATATATATACTTTATGGGGTCGGAGATGCTTTCTTCTGCCTGTTACATACTTTTGCACAAAACCATTATACCGTTTTTACCCATTTTCAGTGGGTTCAGGGTAAAAAAGTTGTTGGCCAAATCAATATAAAATGCTGAAAAGCGAGTCAAATGAATGGGCCCAATAGTGCTTAGATTTGCCAAATTGAGCGAACCACTTGATAAACGCTCAAATATTGAACATTTACGTCTGCCAAACACTTTTCATCCCCTCCCAGCTCACAATATATACATATATATTTTGTCGTCCTGCTGTCAGTATTACACTGATAGAAACTACCTAGCTAATAAATAAATGTTAAATCGAGTACAAACAAAATACTCGGAAACTTTTCTTTTAAATGATGAAGAAATTTAATTTAAAATTATATAGTCAACTTCTAAGAAGGCTCTACTCACGAAATCTCTAGGAGATAGCCTGAACGCTGAACAATGCTTACTTATCTGTGTGTGTGCGTACGCGAATACTGAAAGTTCATACATACTTGACTTAACTTCAAAGTTACCCATCACCGGTGATTCTCAATTGATTTCAATAAAAATATCATATTATTTCGTCTATAGCTTCAAATGCCATACCAAATTCGAAATTTTCAAATTTTCAATAAAAACCCAAATCTTTAAATTACAATTTTAACAATTTTTATTAATTCAATTTCTTGAATGTCTGTTTTTTTAATATTTTATAATAGATTATAAACTAACTTGATAAGAATTTTATGACAATGCTTGTAAATGCGAAACATGGTACTTTTCCTTTTTTTCAATCGTTAAACCAAATATATCATGTTAAAAAATGAATTAATTGAATTAGTTTTAGAATATTTACTTTATAAAAAATATTTTAAGCCGCGTTTAGCTTGAAGAGTGTTGGTATCTTCTTAACTTTAGGTAAAATTTTTTTTCCCAGTGCATATGTGTAATATGCTTATAGCATGACGAACGCACACTCTCACATGAATATATCTGTGTATCTGTTTAGATAAAGCCATTTAAAGTATACAGAGAATAATGTGTGTGTGTGTAACAGCTTCAATAACTTTGTGTCTATCAATAGAGAGAGAAATACAAACGTCACAAAAATACCATTTGGATTTATCTTAGTAACTAACTGACATACAATATCGTGAAATCTGTAATGTGCTATATGAAAATAACACTCATAAGGCTTCATTTCCCTGGGGTGTTATAAATCGTTTAATGCTTGTCAATTGCCACAAATTGGCTACAGTTTTGTTGCCAATAGTACTTTTGATAGTCAAGTGATTTGTGTGCAATTTGTAACAGTGCGAATTGAACAGCCAGTTAAATTGACAAAATATAATAAACCGAGGATAACAACTGGCTATGAGCTGAGGTTCTTTGAGTCTGTAAGCTGTTGATGTCATTTACAAAGAGCATGTGACATAAAATGTATGCAGTGAACACAATTAAAAAAGGACAATGTTTTAGGAATATTCAACAGTTTTAAGGTGTACTCATACAAATTTGTTCAATTTCATCTGATATATATTTTTCTTGTCCTTGAACACAGCAACTATTATCGGAGATACGGTACCACAGGTTCCCTGGGAATCTCTGCAGCCATTTTTGAAAAAGTGGTTTCGATATAATCGCGTCTAAAATTCTGACTACAATGGAAATTATTTGATTTATGCCCGATCTGCTTTTCGATGATGTTCTCAACACTATAACTCAACATTTAATACAATAAAAAATAAATTTTCATTACCAAGTTACCATAAGACCAATAAGTCTTTGTTATACACATTGAAAAAAATTATAAAATCCCTTGAAAGCTTAAAAAAAAACTAATTTAATTTTAAGATTCATTCACAAAATACCTTATATCTTTATAAAATTTTACTCTAAAAACTATGGCAGCTATGAGTGAGCGTGACAACCGCATTTTCAGCATTTTACTTATTGAGATAGCCGAAATGTGGCATCGCCTGAAAAGCTCTTAGTTATTTCTAGGGCGACAGGTGTCCTTCTCGTAAATGTCCACAAAAGGCAGTGAGTGTAAAATCTTGTTGTAATTCCAACACAGACAATGTTATTTGTGCTCTTGTTTGATGTACATTTTCATTACATACTTTCAAGTGCATCAAATTTTATGTGGCGCAACCGACGCGACGCGACCAGAGACGAAATAAAAAATTTAAACCGCTCGCAGCACAAAAAACTTTAAAGCCAGGAAAACAAAATTTTCCAGGCATAAAAAAGTGCTTGGGAAATTTTACACCTGTGTGTGCGTTGAGTATGGGTGGCTTAAAGGTGCTCACAAATACATACATATATGCTGCTGTGACTGCGAATATACGCTACTATATACCAATGGAATCGCTGGGCTTTTTTTTTTAATTTCAATCAACTTAAAGCGACAGACTCGAAGGGTATCTTATTCCTTATGCGTAGCAGCTCACAAACTATTTATCAAACTGCTGATGGCGGCAACTTGTCGCCAAGTCACGCCGCATGCCTCCTGTCAGAAGGAACGACAAACACAACAAAAACAACAAGTGCTTGCAACAACAAGTTGTCAGACGCACAAAACAAGCTATTGAAAGCGCTTATTGTTGCATTGAGATATGGAAGGATGTTTCAGTTAGTAAGTCACGCAGCCACAGCTCAGATAGCAGCACGTTCAAAACTTAAATCAACTGTCCGCAGTCCGGAGTCCGGACACGATGAGCCAAACCGAAACGGTGTCAACTTTAATATTGTGCTCATACATAGCGCTGCTCAAATCTGCATGGAATCTGCCATATATATGACATTTTATAGCCACCTAACTGCGTCGATTGTGTCTGTCCAAAAAATACGTTAAAATTGTTTTTGTTCGGTTCTTTATTTGTCTTACCTCAACTGCCAAACAAATGACTATTTAAATGGTTTTCAGCCTTGACTTAACTTGGCTTATTTTTGGGTTCAGGTTGCGGTCAAAAAATCAGCTAAAGTTTCAATTTCAAAAGCAAGTTTCTAGCTTAATATTTAATTTGTTGTTAGCTTTATACAGATCATATGCCTTTAGGGATATAAGTTTGCATTGCCCAAAAGCATAAGAGGGTAAAACAATTTTACTAAGGATACGTTTTGGATACGATTAAGGAGATATCATTTATTACAACATAAATATAAGCTGATAGTTTGGAAAATTAAAAATTGGGTGCTATAACTATATGTTCGTTATTAGGTAAAATATTATTTTCTTTAAAATTAACAGACCTAACATTTGTGTTGCTTGAAGTTTTTAAACAATCTTTTCTCTTTCTGTTCAAATATTCGGTACAAATTATTCATTATAAATTTAAAAAATTCGAAAAAATAGTAATAAAATGTTTAGGGTTTTAAATTGCTTCAAAGCTGTACGGCCAGCAATTAGAAGAGGGCTTTACGGTCCATCTGCCAGACGATATTTAAAGACTCTTAAAGCTGAGAATGTCAAGCCGGAAATTGAAATGCCAGATGTAATAACTGACCGTGGTTACAAATATAAAGAAGGCCAGATTTATCACGGTTTTCTGTGTGAGCGCATAGATTTTATCTCGGATTTTGAGTTGGTGTCTTGTAAGCTGCGACATATTGACACTGGCACAGAGTTTTGGTATATAGATCGTAATGACATCAAGAATGTGTTCTCAATCAATTTTCGTACTCCACCTACCGACTCCAAGGGAACGGCGCACGTTTTGGAGCATCTTATTTTATTGGGCTCACAAAAGTTTCCACTACGAAATCCTTTTTTCAAAATGCAAAATAGATCAGTTGCAACCAATATGAATGCGGAGGTAACAACCGATCTAACATATTTCATATTTGCCTCTAGAAATGAGGTGGATTTTAGGAATCTACAGAATATATATTTGGATTCGGTTTTTAGGTTAGTTTTAAACATCTTTTACTTTCTAAACCCTTAACCCATTAAAAATGGGTAAAAAGGGTATAATGATTTTATATAACAGGCAGAAAGAAACATCTCCGACCCCATAAAGTATATATATCCACCATCATCTCAGATACTATGAGAGCTACAGATTTGGAACATAGGCTCGCATAATCGCTATCTGTTATAGACGGACAGACAGAGGGACATGGCAATATCGACTCGGCTGTTGATGCTGATCAAGAATATATACTTTATGGGGTTGGATATGCTTCCTTCCATTTTCAATGTGTTCAGGGTATAAGAGGTAACACTACTTGTTTTGTATAAGTAGAACTGCTTGGTGAACTGCTTGCTTTGTTTTTAATAATTTCGAGTTCGAACTTTATCCATTTAACTTAATGTGGCTACTTTATATTATTAAACTACACGTTGTTTGCAGGCCCAATCTACATCATTTATCCTTTATACAAGAGGGATGGCGACTTGAGCACAAGAATTTACATGACCGCAATTCTGAACTTACGCTTAAGGGTGTCGTCTATAACGAAATGACTGGGCTATTTGCTGCCAATTCGCTAATATTTAGAAAACATCTTTTAGACAACCTTTTTCCAGACACGGCATACAGGTTTATATCTGGTGGTCTGCCACTGGATATTCCCACATTAACGTACTCCGAGGTACTTCAGTACCATGGGAAATACTATCATCCAAGCAATGCGCGCATATACTGTTACGGCTCCTTTGACCTAATGAAAACGCTAGCTTTCATCGACAAAGAATATCTTTCCGGCAAGGGCTCCATAGATACTTCTTTTAGCCGCATACCAGCGCAACCACGGTGGTCAGAGCCACGACAGGTACACGTTCAATGCCGAATGGATAGCTTGGGTGCTTCGCCAGAAAGACAAAATCAAATAGGAATTGCATCGGTAATGTGCGATAAGACAGATATACAAGAGACTTTCGAACTGAAAGTACTATCAGAGCTGTTAATCAACGGTCCCAACTCTGCGTTCTATAAAAGTCTGATTGAGCCCAACTTCTCTGGTGGCTTCAACCAGAATACTGGCTATCTTCTCAGGTGCAGAGATACTTATTTTCTAGTGGGCTTACAGGACCTTACGGTTGAAAACTTTGGAAAATTTAACGACCTGTATGATCAAACTGTGCGAAAAATCATCGTAGAAGGCTTCGAACCTCAGCACATTGAAAGTATTTTGCACAAACTTGAATTGTCTCTAAGGCATGAAGGCGCAGATTTTGGTACTGATTTGTTTTTCAACTCGATGTCAGAGTGGAGTCACGAAGGCAATGTGGTGGTCAACATGCGGGTCTCGGAAAAGATTGCTAAGCTGCGAAACAGTTTAAAAGAGAATAAAAACTACATTCAAGAAAAGGTTGAAAAATACTTTGTCACCAATAAACACAGGCTCACAGTAACAATGTCTGCTGATCAATCGTATGAGAAGAATCTTAAAGTGGCCGAAAAAGAATTGCTTAACGAAAAACTGAAGAGCCTAACCCATGATGATTTGGAACAGATATATCAGAATGGCCTCAAGCTGGCAGCGTCCTTGAAGTCTGAAGATAGTTCAGATTGTTTGCCAACTCTTACCTTAGACGATGTAAAGGAGCCACTGAAATACCCAATTGTGACTGATGAGCTTGTACAAGGTGTTCCCACACAAATGTGTAAAGTGTCGAGTAACGGTATAACCTACTTTTACTCCATTTTAAATACAACGGGACTTAATGAAGATGAAGCCTTGCTCGTGCCACTATTCTGTGATGTAATTCAAAATACTGACACTCTCAACCATAGTTTTCTCGAATTTGACAAACTGGTCCGTTCGAAAACTGCCGGAATTGTTTTTCAGGTTAAAGTCATTGAAAATGTAAAGGATTATGAATACTATCGAACAGGAATATTGATGTCGACCCATGCACTCGATAGCAATGTTCCCGATATGTTTGCATTGTTCGAAGACTTGATGCTAAACTTCAGGCTCGACGATATCGATCGTCTTAAGATGCTAGTAAAAAAATACATTTCGAAATTTTCATTGAAATTCGAAGTTTTGGGCGACAGGTATTCTATGTTGGGTGCCGGTGGGTTGGTCAGCGATGCTGCCAAATTAAGATCACAATTAACGGGGCTGGATCACATAGACTTTATGAAAAGTTACACTCACGAACATAGCACGGAAGAAATTCGTGACAAACTAAACAATATTGGCTCGAAGGTGTTCAACAAGTCCAATATGCGTGTTGCCATTAATTGTTCGGAAGCTTACCAACCAAAAGCCGCTGAGCACTACAAAAGTTTCTTGGACAAATTGCCAACACTTGAGAAAATGAATAGCGAGGCCAAATTGTGTTTGTTAAAGCCTGATTTCCACCATTATGCTATAAATTATCCCGTCAACTACTGCTCTAAAGCTTTTTACGTGGTACCCTATTTGCATGACGATCACCCTGTATTGCGTATTCTAACAAAGCTAATAGCGGTCAATTATCTGTTGCCTGTGTTGCGATATCAAAATGGAGCTTATAGCGCGGGCGCTATTCTCGGCTTTAATGGTCTATTTACATTTTATAGTTATCGTGATCCGCATTCGATCAAGACACTAGAAGCCTTTGATAATACTTACAAATGGCTTCAAGCTACAAGTAAAAACTTTGATGAGAAAATGTTATTTGAGGCAAAGTTGGGAGTGCTGCAGCTGTTGGACTGGCCAATAGCACCTGGGGAAACCGGATTGGATTACTTCACGTTGGGGGTATCGCAGCAGGAATATGAAAAGTATCGTTTACGCGTTCTATCTGTTACACTCGATGAGCTACAAAATGTGATTGAGAAGTATTTCAAGAACGAACCCAAACATTGTGGAAAATATATTTTGGGACCGAAAGCAGATAACTTTACTGTGAACTTAAAGTGAAATGTCATGTGCTATTATAATATTATATAATAATATTATTTGCTTATACATTTTGTTCTCGTTTTTAGTTTCAAAAATTATATAGAAAGCCAAATTTCATTAAAATATTTTTTACACTTTTGCCATAACTATGTTGTTAGCAGAGACGTTAAATGGTGTATACTATTATTATTTTTATTTTGTTCACCAGTTGACAGTTCTATTATAATTATAATATATTTTTATGTTGCTTAAATATAAAAATAATCAAAAATAATGATAAAAAAACAATCGTATTATTTTAGTATTTATTTTTATTTTATTTATAATCGTAACCAATAAGTTTTCGTGAAAAATCAAAAAATAGTCGTAATTAACTTATTATTTTTGCCAATAAAGCATAATCGAATATCAAAGGATTATGATTAGTAATCATTATTGAACAGCCTTGGTTGTTAGGCTTTTTATCTGCATAAATTGTGCAATATAAGTAAATTAAACAACAAAACTTTTCCATTAAAAGTTTTAAAATATTTCCAATAAAATCGAACATTCTAAACAAAATTTCTAGCAAAATCTCAATAACTTTTCAAAATATCAAAATACTCGTAAACTTTTAATGAAAATTAGACCATTAGTTTCAACTACAATTGCTTAGTCGACAAAAGCTGGAAAGTTAATGCACGCCGTAGAAGTTTTTATTTTATTTTAGCAAAAATCATTTATGGCATAATTAAAATTGTTCTCTCAAATTCATTTGAGAGTTATGAGAAACATTTTAAGTAGCATTCTGTTATTTCCAACACTTTGCTCTGCTATCTAAATTATTCAAATTAATTTACATATCTTAGCCAGAATGTTTTCATTAAATCCTCATAAATAAATATGAGGCGATAAGTAGGTCAAGAAGATAAGCACAAGACAAGAACGACGACCAAAACGTCAACTTAACTTATGCAAATAGGAGCTTAAGCTCTTTAACCTTGAATACACTGTGTTTGATGAATGTGTGTTTGTATACAAAGAAGGAGGTAAGAGCAAGCCTCAAGCAAATATTTACACATTTAACGGGCACTGGTGGCCTTGATTAAATAGCCAAACAAAACACGACACAGCAAATGACTGAAATTTGTGCGAAAACCCAAAGATATGTTCGAGGGTTGTTTCAAATATGCAAATGAATTTTTTGTCAAATCACAAAATATAAGAAAAATGAAGTTAATATGTGCACTTGGGAGCATTTTAAAATAATTGAAACATTTACAAAAAGGTGATATATATATGCTTGTTACTTATTAGCTAGCACTCTTTTGAATTATTACTTATTTGACAAGGCTGAGCGGGCTAATCAACAAAACAGTTAAGCAAAGACAACAAAAAGTCGTCCCACACAGTGAGATAGGTAAACAGTATGGCATACGCAGAAGAAAATCACAGTTACGCTACCCATAACACGCCTATTTAATGTACGAACTTGTATGTTCGTTTTTAGGTCTACCAGGGTCGCGCAACAGAGGAAACTTAATACGATTTTCATACGAATGCGATAAACATCGCACAAACGCAATAAGCTGCACATAATCAGCAGCAAGACAAGAAATTTACAAAGTATATATTCACACACACTTACACTCATACACAGAATGACACATACACAAGACACAAATAGCTGCGTAAAGTGGCCATAAAAGTTAGGCGCAGAAAAGTATGCTAAGTTTTTGCGCTTAAACGGTAGAAACCGTTTGGTTGTTCCAGATTTAGTTGCAGTTGAGTCATTTGCGTGTGCTTTTTGTGGGTTGCGGCATGGACGTTTATTAAAGCGCTGACTTTTTGTTGAATCAAATGCAAACTCCGAAGTGAGAAAAATAAAATTAAACGTGGTGCGCTACGGCCTTGGCTTTAGCTACATTCACTTGAAAAACATATTTATTTAAGTGAAAATTATCTTTAGTTTATCGCAAAGCGTAATCAAAGGCAGCAGATGCCCAGCTAACAAGAAAAAAATGTAGGCATGGAGGTATGGGCGCTATAGGTAAACAGAATGTAAATTGCTTTTGCGTCTTTGTTTTTTTTTTTTATGCCAATGTCAATTGCTGTTAATGCGGCAGAGTCCAATGCACCCGCTATGACTGGGGTTTCGGGTTGATTTTTATTATCCACAGTCGAGAAACCCATTACAGTCAACGTCGAACGCTATTGAACCTGCCAGCAGATTTTTTGGCTGCTAAATTTGATTGGGCAAACATGTGGTGTATACGCTATTTATTTGCGGTAGATAAGGGATCGAGATACATCTGAGCTTATTTAGTGTATTTTTATGCGTAACAAAATTAAAATATATTAAGCAGCACAGCTTATTTCTATTGGAATTTTTTGTGTGTGAAAGTAACCAAATGAAGGCATTGAATTTAAACTCAATAAGAAAAATGATAACAAAATAAAATTGAACAAAGTGCCCTTAAAGTCAAATTCATACTAGAGTTAAAATAAATCAATCTTATTTTTCAATTAATCAGTTCGGCCTGTTCTACTTTTCGATTCCGAGTAAAACCGATTTCTATTGTTCCTTTTCAACATTTCAATTGCGAGGAAAAAGCTAAAACAAATGGAATCATTCTTATACAAAATATGCAGTTGCCATTTAAAACCAAAGAATTTGCAATGATATTTTTGTTCTTTTTGATAAAAGGTTTTTTGTTTGAATATATTTAAAAACTTGATTCCTTTATGGGAAAATAAGTTTACTTTAAGCAAAAATGTACTGTATAAAGTCAAGCCTTTTACTTGATCTTTGATATACAATTGGCATCGACTTCGAGTATAAGAATCTGGAAATTTAACCCTCAAAATGCGAATCCAGCTCGATTCTGTTTTCGCTCAGAAACTCTAAACATAAAAAATAAGCATAAACTTGCAATGATAATCAATTTATAATGCCGGAAATGCTAGTAAACAAAACAAAGCCAGTACTATAATAAGTCGCCATTATCCCTACTTATCCACTAAAAATCACAATTCAAAGTATAACAAGTAAGAAGGCTCTAGTCGAGAAATCCCGACTAGACTATACCCTTAACCCGATACTTTACGCATACAGTCAGTGCTTTCAAGTATGTATGAGTGTGTGTATGTATACGCGTATAGAGCATACCTTCTTAATTTCAATACTCCATATCTCCAGTGTTTCTCAACCGATTTCAATAAAATTTTCACAGATTGTCATTATTTCGTCTAATGTTTCAAACTGCATCAGAAAGTTTTCCAAATTCAAGATATTGTTGTTATCGATCACATGTGTATATCGGAAACGGGAAGAAGTATCGAAAATTTAAAACAAACTTGTACTGCCTAGGGATTAGGCGAGCTTATGTACAAAATCTGAAGTCTCTAGACATTATAGTCTCTGAGATCAACGCGTTCATACATACGGACGGACGGACGGACGGACAGACGGAGAGACGGACGGACGGACAGACGGACATAGCTATATCGACTCGGCTGTTGATGCTGATCAAGAATATATATACTTTATGGGGTCGGAGATGCTTCCTTCTCCCTGTTACATACTTTTGCACAAAACCATTATACCCTTTTTACCCATTTTCAATGGGTTAAGGGTATAAAAACGCAATGCTTTTTTTTCACTCATTTGAATAAGCCAAAAGTTAAAGCACTGCTTAAAGAGCTCAGTGAAATGTGTTTTAAAATAACTCTTGGCTAGCAACAACAACGACAACAAACGTGTTTGAAAGTAGTCAGTGGCTGTTTGCTACCGCTGCTTAACACTAGACTTATTATACACTTTATTGCGCATCTAATTTGCTAAGCTGGCAAGCTTAAGCTGAATAAAAACAGCAAGCAGTAGAGGGAAAATTGTGATTGCTTCAAAAATGAACGCACTCAAAATCGAGGCACACAAAAAAGAAGAAGAAGTCTGGCAGCAAGTAAACTTTAGACAAATAACAAGTAAGTTTACTGGGTCATTTAATTAACAAGGACAAGGACTAACACACACACTGAACACAAAGAGAGAGAAAAAGACGAAATCTTCTTGGCCAGATTGCAAATGTAGTCATTTGCATGCAGCAAGACAAACGTTGCGTTTGCTGTCGCATTTAGTTTCTAGCAACTTACTAACTAAAAAAACCGTTGATGGATTAGGGCAGTTCTTTGAAGAGGCGTGGTTTCCCGTGCAACACTTGACACGGATGACAACGCCCAGTGTTTCCACTAATAAACTTATTTCTCGTTCTGTTGCGCATAATTTAATGCAATTGTTTTTAGATTGAATTGCGCAAACTATGAAACTATGCAAATGGTAAGTCGTTCACTTTATGTAGTTTTGAGATGTACTTCGTACGTCATGTTTTTGGTTGCATTTATATTTCTAGTGAACATCAACCATTCAATACAACATATCGCAAAATTTCATAATGCAATTAGCTCGAGTTAATTATTTCCGGCTGTGCACAGGCGTCAGCCGCACCACATGACGTATGAGCTATGCTTTTTATTATATTTAATGAATGCCGCATACGCTATTTTCAGCACACACAATTTATTTGTATTACAAATTGCTATCTTAAAGATAGAAAGTTCACTAAGATAACAATAACAGATTCCAGTGAAAGCCCTCAAAGCACTTTTGATACATTTATGTGTGTTAGTTTCGCAACTAAGTAGACTTTTTGGATACAATATTTAACTTTAAGAACACTTTCCTTCGCTGCAACAAAGTGTCATATTTGTTTAAATTTATGTTATTAAATCTTGTTCCATCTTGGCTGCGTAGCTTGCTTTTCTGAACAAACTTCCTTTTATTGGATATTATAATTTGTACTAATCGCCAATATGGGAATATTTCCAACCTCTAGTTCAAAAATCCCGGCTAGAAGATACACTAATTCTATTATCGTCGGTTAATGTTGTTGCAGTTGACTCAAAGAAAATTGGCATTAGCAATGACCCAGGTTTACTGGACTGGTTTATAGTGAGTAGGTTTAATTTGATTGTTCGATAATAATCAACGACGCTTATGATCTAATCAAATAACAAGGCCATAATTCTCATACGCGCAAGAGATATTCGGTCTCAGTTTAAGAGGCAATTTGCGTTGATTGACGTTAATGCAACTAGAAGCGAGTAAGGTGCTATGAACAACACAAAAACACACACACACCGACACATTGTCAATTAAACACACGTAAAGAGAATGACATTAACTGGCAATCAGGCTATGAACACGTGCGTCGACACCAACTGACTCATCGATTTACTATACTGTGCGGGACTCTGTTTGTACCTAGGACACGCAGACAGCTGCTGCAACGACAGCAAAGTCATGCGAGCAAGCTGCACAACAGCAAAAACAACAATTTTAAAATAAAACACAAACAATAAAGTTGAGCAACGACGAAGGCCATTTGGTGTGCTAATGCCGAACTATACAGGAAATGCCATTAGCACATTTTTCACGACAAGAAAATGCATTAACATGGCTCGGAAGTTGGCTTAGACAGCTAGGAAACAACGTGGTCGACTCGACTTCGACACAGACTCGAACTGATATCGTCAAGTATATTAAGGGTCCATTTATCATAATTAACGCCAGTCAGACATCACAACCAACATGCTGATCCCATCAACTGGACAAATATTCATGGCCTCAAAGTCGTTGGAATTTCTTTTGTTATAGCTGCCAAAATACCAAAAGATGGAAATAAAAACAAGGAATTTGTGTGTACGGCGCCAAAAGATTCATGCCAAAATAAAGGCACTCGTGAGTGCTGTAAATATTGTTGCACCGACCGACAGGACCAAAATGTGGCAAATAAAACAAAAAGCGTTAGGGAAATGTGAAAACTTTCGCAACTATGCTCGCATCGTTTTCGTACATTCGGTCACTGGACACGCACATGAGGCAAAATCCAGTTCCATCTCTTAAAACCTGTCGTCAACTCGGTTAATGGAAGCAAACAGTGTGACCACATAAAGTAAACACACATTTCGTTCATGCTTCTGTTGCTTGCTTGTTGTTCATTGTTGTTGTCGTTGTGCATATTTTAATTGACACTTTGATTGTTTCGCAGTGCGATTCCATTTTATGTGCAATTCACGCGAGTGCCTCACTTCTCGACTCACTGGTGGGTGGCACCCAATGGGTGGCAGTTGTTGATGTAGAGGCTAGGGGCATGCTGACAAGCAACTGTTGAAGTGCTGCGTCAATGCGTCGACTCACCAAATGAGCGCTCAACAGTTTGTTGCAAAGCAGCGTAAAGAGTACTTATCAAGAGAGATGTTTCGGCAACATGTTGCCACGGAATTCTTTGTTATTTTCATTATTTTTAAAATATTTTTTCATTAAAAAATTATTTCGGCAACATGTTGCCACGGAATTCTTTGTTATTTTCATTATTTTTAAAATATTTTTTCATTAAAAAATTAAGAAATAAAAAAACTTTTATAAAATTAGACGGAATCCAAAGGTATTTCTATAAATTTATAGATTTTGGTTATTTTATATCATATCATGTGCTAGAGACAAAAGTCAACTGCCAAACTTGTTGCTAAAAAAGCGCCAAAATATAAAGCAACACACACACATGCACACATAGACACGCACACAACAATAACAAAAAGAGGGCAGCCAAAATGCGCACCGCAGCAGTCAACACTGCAGTCATCGCGATGAGTAATTTTCACCACCCACATGCTGGCCAAACCACAACCCCAGCCCCGTTAAGCACCCGGATAGCACTTAGCTGTCAGCAAAGGAAAACTCACCTGCTAGAGAGAAGCCAAATGCTCTCCTTTTCTGCCACCAGCACCGAATTAATGGTGAACTAAGAGAGTTTCTCCTCACTGTGACTTTCGGCCCAAAACAGTTGCGACGCGACAAAGGAACGTAACGGACGTGCGAGTGCTGCATAAAAGCTTAACGAGAAAATTGCTTAAACATAATACAAGTTTTTCAAATGGTGACATAAAGTTTCAAATGTTTTTCAAATATTATGTAGCAATGTTCTGCTAATAAAAATGTAAGAAATAAAACACAAAAAAAATTGTATTTAAATAGTTAACTAAATATTTATGCCAAGTGTAAGTCGAGAGTTGAGTTTCTCACAGCGAATCGTCAGAAAAAGTTCAGTTTGTCGTCATCTTTCCAACACACCGAACGTGTGCAAAGAACGTGAATCGAAAGTTTTACAACATTAATCATAGAAGAATCAGTCAACCGGTAAACAAATATATTTTATGATTAAATAAAAGCTGCATATAAAATAACAATACCTTTAAACTTAATCCATATAACTCATAATTATATCTTAAATATTATTATACACGCACTTTTTTAAGCATTTGCCAGACTACAACTAATTAGGCACTTTATTAGCACTTTACACTACTTATATAGTTAGAAATATAATTTTGATAAAACCCTTAGTTTGTTAGACCTTAGTATTGCCACTTTTTAATCGATTTAATTTGGCGGCTTTGTCGCTTTTTACTCTTGATTCACTATCGATTACACCTACTAACTCTGGCCAACGAAGTCGCAAAGTAAACCGGATCAAAATATTGCCACGTACGTATTTTTGATTTCTTGTCTCGTTTTTAATGGCTTCGGTTTCTCGCCCGTTTCAATAAGTCTTCATTTTTCCCCTTGAAGCTTCGATAACAGAAAGTTTTCAATTTTGCTAAAAAACTTGACTTGGATAAACATGAAGTGCAAGTTACATAGAACAGCTGTTGAACTCGCACTAATTGCATTTCCGTTGGCGTAAACTCTACAAAACAAATCCATCAGCAACATATCAGACAATTGCAGTAGTTTTCTGTTGCCTTATCGGTTTTTTTTTGTTTTTTTTTTTGTTTTCGTTTCTCATATCGAACGCGCTTATCCAACTACACCCACACATCACAGCACAATGATAAGGTTATACGCAGCAATGCACACAGGTACAAAAATAGCAAAGAGACTTATCAGTATCAAAATCGAAAACCTATATGCTATATACTACACGAAAATACAATAGTTCGTCATGTGATACACATAATTGTTATCCACACGAGAAGTATAAATTTCTATAGCACGCTCACTGGCGCATTATGCTGGCAACATGGAGTAAAAACATTCTAAGAAATTCGTTGCGAAACAGTGAATCATAGAAAAATAAGCCGCTGATAATAGGTACCAAAATCAAATTAAAAATATAAATGTGTGGTATGGGATTACCAACTTTAATAACTACTTTATTACATATATCAATCAGCTTTCACTTGCATGATAAAATTTAAAAACTTTTCTAAACTTTATATTGTGCATTTGTAAATTTTAGATTAAAAAAACTTAACTACAAAATAATATTTATTATTTATTTTGTTATATATGTTATATATATCACAAAAATATATATATAATATATATATATGACTCATAAAGTGTATGTATGCTTGATCGACCTAAAAGTCTTTTAAATCTAGAGATTTGAAATATAATATATAATATAATATCTCCTTTGCCATAGCAGATCTTATAAATTATCGATTATCTCCCCGTTTTTGACACATAAACAGCTTAAGAAACATCAGAGATAATATTGTTCAAATATAACCTTGGTAAAATGGAATTCTATGCCATTGATTTTAAGAATTTGCTTGTAAAGTTTTTCATGAACAGCTTGCAATCCAAACTTTTAATAAAATATCAAGCATACGTCGCAACATCAAATTCTACATCAACGAATTTTCTTCATCCATTTTTGATAGTTCTTTGACAATTGTGATGGCACGCTGGCATACACACAAAAATTCACATTGTCAAACACGTAAGGAAATCTCATGCCCAACATTTGCTTTGTTTATGGGCAATATGCATTAAGCCATTTGGGCAGCTGTCACCATTCGGCAACAAGGCACATTAGCACACACACTCTAACTCACACATAGGGGAGTAGCAAACGCTTTGAATCCTTTAAAGTATTACAAACAACAAAAGCAATGTGTATACTAGATTGGTTGTCATTATGTAGCAAACTAAGCAAATATAAAACACATTTGTAGCTGCCTTATATCAATATATTTTTATAAGCTTGACTTTAGTCGTAATCTGTATATGTAGCTTGAAATGTTCCTTACGTTACTTCCACACTTAACTAACCTCAATTGTAATTTGACGCAATCTTCATTTACAGCTGGAGAGCGGCAAGCAGACAGCGAATGGGAGCTATGTTTGCGCAGTGCTTTCAAGCCATGTGATGAAATGCCTAACGAATAACAAAACGAATACAAATCACGTTAAATTATATTTACAAATCTGTATCTGTTCCATTCGGTTGCATCATTCAGTTTTTAACTTTTTTAAACAAATACTTTCTGTGGCAAATCGCGCACTTTTTCTCGTAACAAAATCGAAGGAACATCAACTACAATGTCTTAGTTGGTGTAGTAGCTGCAGTATTCAATGGAATTATAAATTGAAAGCCACGTTGAGTGCAAACTGTTTACAAACAGCTTCCTAGAAGGCCACAACTTATTCCGTTGTTTCTTTACTTTTTGTATTGCGTTTACTTTTTACGCGGGCATTGAAATTCAATATTTATTTGACAATACATATAAAACATCAACAACAATTTAACAGCTCTATGGGCAAGGACAAATATTTCGGGCTCCGTTAATTTGTGTCTAAACAAAAGAATTTTCTTTCAAGTTTTTAACTCAACGTTGAAGTTTTGACGAGGCAATCAAAATTCTTAATAAATTAATTCATTAAACTAAAAATATATAAACAAAAACAAATAGTTGTAATAATTGCAAAAGTCAACAAAAACATATCGAAATGGCGATGGAATGGATAACAGCCATGGACAAACGGTATGTAAAAATAAATGAATAAACTTTTTTTTAAGTATGGCCTCTTAAATTCATATTAGATAATTTAAAAGTATTACGTTTGTATTTCCGCGTTTCTCTTCACAAGATAAGGAGTAAATTACACAGACGAGCTTTATATATAAGATGTTAACATTTATGAAGAGCATCATATATTGGCTAGCCTTAAGAAAAGCTTTGGAATTATCATTAAAATTATATTACAAATAAAAGCATTTTAACGCAAGTGAAAAGCCTCTAGTCGAGGAGATTACCTCAACTATTGAAAGTTGGAAAAATCAATATGTATGTCACAGCTAAACAAAAATTATGCATTTTTTGAGTTAAAGGTCTGACTGTTATACAATAATTTGGAAAACTTAAAGTCTAAACCTTAAAACTTTAGTTCTTAAAGCCTTTAAAGTCGACGACATCAAGACGGATATTCTGACAGACGGATATGCCATAATAGCTTCGATCCGTCGATTTTAACCTAGAATAAAGCCTGCTCAATACATTTATATTTTTTTATTTATCGTTCAGATTGTAAGTCGTTTTAGGGCATAAAACAGTAGACAAATTTTTGATTTATCACTTAGCAAGCTTGAATATTAATAATTTAAGGAAAACACTTACGACTTTAATGTATTTATTTGCAACAAAAGTAAATTTATTGCTCACAAAGTTTATTTCTTATACGTTGTGAAGCAATTTCTTAAAAAGTTTCAAAAGTTGGACTTCAAGTTACTGTGATTAACATTTATTTCGAAGATAAAGAAACAAAATCATAATAATTAATTTAGGTTTAAAGCAAAAGTAAACATATATATTTTTAAATACGATTTTTTTTTTCTTTTTCCTTCTCTCGTATTCTTGCTTGTACAGACATACCAAAGCACACAAACACCAACAGTCAGAGCATAAGAAATCCTTGTGATACATTTGAAATGTTTATATCATGCTCGACATTCATCTGTCAGCTGTGTCCTTGCGTTTATTCATGCTTTAACGCAGCAGGCTCTAGGCAAATCTAAATTTAAATGCAGGACACGGCTGGCTACAAATTATTTGCTTTGTTAAATAAGTTGTACAATAGCATTTGAAGCTCGATTTTTAGGCAAATGCAATTATGTTGTTGAATACCCTCCAACTCTCCGAGGCTAGGTCCAGTTCAGGTCCTTTCCAGTTGATTAGCGCAGTGAAAATTGAAAGCTGGCGCACAGCATTAACTGAGATTGGAGGGATTCAATTTTCAAAGGGCCGCACTCAAGCGAAAATTGTGCTCATTACAAGCTATTTGCAGTAGGCGTACACAGCACCAAATAGTCGAATATAAGTGTTTTCTTCTTCGGTTTTTAAGCTTAAAGAGCATAAAGCATCATTAGCCCAAGTGACAAAACTGTTGGTGTTTATTTATATATTTGAGGCAGCAGCTGACTCACATTTCACTAAAAATCCCCGAAATAGCTGCAATAAAATGCTATCAAGGGTATGTCTGCTACACGCCCTCGCAATCAATCAAAACTAAACCGCTGGCGGCTTAAATGAACATCGCATAGAACGTTCATGGGAACCCGTCCTAAAAATACCAGGATACAGGTCAACTAGCAAAAAGGTCAAGAGCAAAAAGGTTTTAAGCACACACACACACAAATTTAGCGGAGTGTTTGCTTTGTGATTTTGCGACCGTTTCTATATATCTAGCAAATATTTGAACTTTTCTGTTGCATTCTTAATCCGCGCGATGCCTGAAACTATATAACTATAACTGATATATCCTTTAATCCATTTTGGCAATCAAAATTTAATTGAAAGTTATATTTAATATAGTTAACTCCTTATTTGTGATGTTGGTAATAAAAACTATTTTTAACAGCTCTATAAATTAATAAGCTTTTATTAGTGAATACACAAACATCCTTAATTAAGCCTAAACTGAATTCACTGTAATTATTGCGAGCTTTTCTATTTACTTGATCATCCACACCTTCTTTTGCCAGTCAAATATATATGAGAACCTTTTATTAAGCACATTCATGCGAAACTTAATGCGCTTTTTTTTCGTCAAACAGCTTCATTTGCATATCAGAGAATGGCGATAAAGCACTATCAGATTGTTAGATTTGTCGCAGCCCATTTGCCACAAAATAAATTATATAACTCTGGGGGCCAAATTAATGCATGCAGCCTCAAAAGTCACGCAAGCAAATCTTTAGCTCGTAATGCGCTAAATCGGCTTATCAAAAAACATCAGAGGGGGTTTAGAGTAATCAGTAATAACTAGAACAACCACACAGAAGCACTCATACACAGACGAAACACACATGGCAAAGCATGGTCGCCAACAATTGATATTGATGATGTTGGCTTACAAAGTTGTTCTACTCTGAAGTACATAGTTGTTTATCTTGAGTCGGGTATTCGAGGTATACGCACACGTGTGCAGCTCGACGGAAGCTTAATGTATGTTTAAATTTTAAGGTTATGTGTGGTTTGTCTGTGTGATCTGTCTTTCACCACTGGACAATTATAAAAAAAAAGCTTAACATTTGGTGAAAACCGCAAAATGCTATTACAATAAACAACAGGACACCTGCGGGACTCACCCTTAACTTATTTCCGGCTTTTTCGCCAGCCCGGGAGTCGGTTCCCTATAAAGCATGCCACCATTCCTCTACTCATATATATATATATATAATGTAGCAGACTTGGCACTTAGCCGTGCCGCTGTTTGGTTAACGAACGCAACAACCAGCAACAACGCCCAGTCGCTGAGGGCCCACACAACATTGCCTATAAATTATGTATGAGTGCGGGCAAAGAAAACTCATTTCCATCTACCGCTTTTGTTAAGCTTCCACTCACCTTCAACTGCTCCAAAAAATAGACACTACAATATTAAAGTACGCACACCCATGCACATACACACACATATATATATATATATACACTCATCTGAGTATGCAAACTGTTCGGTTGATTTTGATTTATTGTAGAATTTTTCTGGATCACATCTGGCTTATTTATGGCATTTTTAATTAACTTAAAAGTACCTAACATACATTTCAGTAGGAAATTCTTTTTATCATATCTCCTTCTATATAAAACAACTGCTGAATTGAGCTGCTTTCACATTTCATTAATAAGCAAGCCTTAAGCCCAATCAAAATATTTCATGTGATTAAATATATATTTTGAACTACTTAAAATTAAATCAAAAAAGAAAAATGTATTTAGAAAATAGCTCACGTTCTTTTAAATCTGGTTTTATATGGTCGTAGTTTGTTGGTAAATAGTCTGGAGCGAAACAAGGAATGGCAAAAATAAAACAGACTATCAATTATATGCTTTATCTACTTGACTTCCACTGTTCTTCTGCTTTAGGTGGAGCTTCCGTTTCCGTCTACGTGGGTGCTCTTTATCAGCCAACTTTACTATTTACTTATGCATTTTTATTTTTGAAAATACAAAACATTACGAAAATGGAAGAAAACTTATTATTTGCATATTTGATTCAAGCACCCTCCAATTCCAAATGGCATTCAATTCTTTTTATACCCTTAACCCATTGAAAATGGGTAAAAAGTGTATAATGGTTTTGTGCAAAAGTATGAAGGAAGCATATCCGACCCCATAAAGTATATATATTCTTGATCAGCATCAACAGTCGATATAGCCATGTCCGTCTGTCCGTCTGTATATATGAATGCGTCGATCTCAGAGACTATAAGAGCTAGAGACTCCAGATTTTGTACATAACTCCTCCCGTTTCCGATATACACATGTAATCGATAACAACAAAATCTTCAATTTGGAAAATTGTTTGATGCAGTTTGAAAGATTAGACTAAATTACGACAATTTGTGAAAATGTAATTGAAATCGGTTGAGAAACACTGGAGATATGGAGTATTGAGATTAAGAAGGTATGCAATATACGCGTATACATACACTCACACATACTTGCAAGCACTGACTGTATGCTTAAATTATAGTGTTAAGGGTATAGTCTAGTCGGGATTTCTCGACTAGAGCCTTCTTACTTGTTAATTTTCAGCGTTGATGTAACTTTATTTTTCTCCCCGTTTTTATATCCTTAACCCATTGAAAATGGTTAAAAAGGGTAAAATGTTTTTGTGTAAAGTATGTATCAGACAGAAGGGAGCATCTCTCACCTTACAAAGTATATATATTCTTGACCAGCATCAATGGCCGAGTCGATATAGTCGTCTTTCCGGATGTATGTATGAATGCGTAGATGTAAGAGTCCAGATTTGAAACATCAGCTTGCCTAAGCCCTAGGCAGTTTGATTGTTTATCGATACATTTTCCTGTTTATAATAATAATAAATAATTAAAACCTGTGAATCGAAATCAGTTGAGAAACACCGGACATATGGAACATTGGTGCAGTAGTTCAGGCATGGCCGTAAGTCTTCTATGATTCAGTGAACCTTCTAGTCGAGCTTACTCGACTAGAGCCTTCTTACTTGTTTTACTTTTTATTTGCTATTTTCATTTGCATTTCTATGGTTGGCTATTTTTTCTGACATCTCTTTGTTGTTGCGCGTGGCCTTGTCCATTGACAGTCATGAAACAAATACAACAGCCGCCTGCTGGTTGAATGGCACTCATTTAAATATTGCAAACACTCATTCTCATTTACAATTATGATTTATTATGGGTGAGTTCCTTTCTTGTCCAACCGCACACAGCACAGCATGCTCTGATTGATCAAGTTCTCTATAAATTATTTTGAGCTCTTGAGCAATTCAGATATTTGGTTTATAGAATATTTCGAGATTTACTTGAATGTGAGCTGCATACCTTTTTCATTGAATAGATTGAGTGCAATCGATATAAGACAAATAAATAAATAAAGAGTTTTATATATCATAAATCAATTTGACGGCCAGAAAAGTGATATATTGCTCAATTATTTTTAAGTAATTGCTTTTCAAATGTTCTGAGATTATTTGTTTGTTTGCTTTTGCAGTCCTTGTGATCGTAACTTGCGTGATGTGGAACTAATATCTTGTCGCTTGCGTCGCGTGGAGCCGTTGTGTCGCCTGCCCGGCTCAGCCTTGCAGCAGTTGGCCATGTGCGGTTTCTACGAGGACTTGGAGAAGGGCGTCACACGTAAGTGTCATTAGAAGATTAATTATGTGTTCCGCAAAATGCATCTACAGCTCCTACAATATTCATTTTTTTTCTTCTCTTTTTATACCCTTAGCCCATTGAAAATGGGTAAAAAGGGTATAATGGTTTTGTGCAAAAGTATGTAACAGGGAGAAGGAAGCATCTCCGACCCCATAAAGTATATATATTCTTGATCAGCATCAACAGCCGAGTCGATATAGCCATGTCCGTCTGTCCGTCTGTTCGTCTGTCCGTCCGTCCGTCTGTCCGTCTGTCCGTCCGTATGTATGAACGCGTCGATCTCAGAGACTATAAGAGCTAGAGACTCCCGATTTGGTACATAAGCTCGTCTAATTCCTAGGCAGTACAAGTTTGTTTTAAATTTTCGATAACTCTTCCCGTTTCCGATATACACATGTAATCGATAACAACAAAATCTTCAATTTGGAAAACTTTTTGATGCATTAGATTAGATTAGACTAAATAATGACAATCTGTGGTTTGCACTGTACGCGTATACATACACACACTCACACATACTTGCAAGCATTAACTGTATGCGTAAAGTATCGGGTTAAGGGTATAGTCTAGTCGGGATTTCTCGACTAGAGCCTTCTTACTTGTTTTTTAATGAAATTGCATTTATAAAATGTTTTTGGTTCTTGGTTGCAGTTTTTCGAGCTGGGGAACAAGGACGATTCTGGTATGCGGTTTTGGGCGGTTCACTGGAGGTGCGCTACCATGCACATGCCGATGCCGATGGAAAGGTGAGTCAGCATCCACATAAACTTAAATATGAAAAAGTGTGTTCATGGAATGTGCATGCATAACAATTTATATACGAAGTTGTAGTAGTTAAAGTGTCAGGCGTTGTCAAGTGGTTTACAAGCGCAGCGGCTTTCATGTCATGTGAAAACAATGCCACGGCTCGAACGATATAATTGATGGCGATTATATCGCCAGGATACGAGCAACGAGCTACGGGCACAAAAAATGGATGTGCATGGCTGGCAATGGTACCGAGATGTTTGAGAATGGGAACGAGTCCCCGAGTGTGTTCAATATGTCGATTCGATTGCCAAGTGGGTTATGTGGTTTACTTTGGCTGCGAGGTCAGTGGTGGGTGGGTGGCATCGATATTGCGGTTTATATCGCACACTGTGGCTGTGGTCTTTTGTCTGCTGTAGCCCAAAACTGCTGACGACACAATTGTGCATCCCAGATCCTCGGCATGCGCCAGTACTATAACATTTCTCTATTTTTGCCAGCAATTCGTTTTTTATACCCTGAACCCATTGAAAATGGGTAAAAAGGGTATAATGGTTTTATGCAAAAGTATGTAACAGGCAGAAGGAAGCATCTCCGACCCCATAAAGTATATATATTCTTGATCAGCATCAACAGCCTAGTCGATATAGCCATGTCCGTCTGTCTGTCTGTCCGTCTGTCTGTCTGTCCGTCCGTATGTATGAACGCGTCCAACTCAGAGACTATAAGAGCTAGAGACTCCAGATTTGGTACATAAGCTCGCCTAATCCCCGCGCAGTACAAGTTTGTTTTAAATTTGCGATAACTCTTCCTGTTTCCGATATACACATGTGAGCGATAACAACAAAATCTTGAATTTGGAAAACTTTTTGATTCAGTTTAAAACATTTGACGAAATAATGACATTCTGTAAAAATTTTCGAAATCGGTTGAGAAACACTAGAGATATGGAGTATTGAAGTTAAGAAAGTATGCACTATACGCGTATACATACACACACACTCACACATTCTTGCAAGCACTGGCTGTACACTTAAAGTATGGGGTTCAGGGTATAGTGTAGTCGGGATTTCTCGACTAGAGCCTTCTTACTTGTTTTACACTAGTATGCTGGCTGCACACAGCCACAGCACATTAATTTCCGCACGGATATTGGCCAGCAGTTTTTACAGCCTGTCGATGACATTTTGCTAGCCTCTCCGTACGCTCGAACCATGGTTGAATTGGTTTTTTTGATGGGCATCGAGCACGAGTACATTTACTAACCAAAAGGTGTTGAATAAGTGAAATAGCCGTTTGGCCAAGCAAACTAACTGCTCGGAGGTGGGTGTGTGTATACACACATAAATGGGTGTGTGCACTTGTCCGCCGTGCAGTTCCATAGAAATTTGTGTATTAGTCTGAGTAAGTGGACCACGAAGGACGTTTTGACGGTAACATGACTGCTAAGTTAATCAGCGCTGTGGTTGCAATCAGTCCAAAAGTGAAGTGAACTAATTTTGGCAAATAACGTTAAATTCTAGAGTTTTCTAATTTTTAATGAAATTTACTGTGTTTGCTTTACATAATAAAAATAATATACATAATAAAAAAAATTATATATATATATATAAAATAATATATATTAAAAGGTACTAAACCTTTAAAATAGATCGTTGTAAAAACAGACAGAAATCTCGTATTATATTTGTATACTTTTTATACCCTTAACCCATTGAAAATGGGTAATTTGTCGACTAGAGCCTTCTTACTTGTTTTAACTAAAACCCAATAAAATCAACAATGTAAAAAGCGGCTTGAATACCAACCAATCAGTTTATTCCACAACACTTTGTGACCTAATTCTACAAATGGCTTAGCATATTTTTATACCCTTAACCCATTGAAAATGGGTAAAAAGGGTATAATGGTTTTGTGCAAAAGTATGTAACAGGCAGAAGGAAGCATCTCCGACCCCATAAAGTGTATATATTCTTGATCAGCATCAACAGCCGAGTGGATATATGTCCGTCTGTCCGTCTGTCTGTCCATCCGTATGTATGAACGCATCGATCTCAGAGGCTATAAGAACTAGAGACTCCAGATTTGGTACATAAGCTCGCCTAATTCCCGCTCAGTACAAGTTTGTTTTAAATTTTCGATAACTCTTCCAGTTTCCGATATACACATATGATCGATAAAAACAAAATCTTGAATTTGATGCAGTTTGAAAGACTAGACTAAATAATGACAATCTGTGAAATTTTATTGAAATCGGTTGCGAAACATTAGAGATATGGAGTACATATGTTAAGAATGTATGCACTATACACATATACACATATATATATACACATACTTGCAAGCACTGACTGTATGCGTAAAGTATATGGTTCAGGGTATAGTCTAGTTGGGATTTCTCGACTCGACCCTTCTTGCTTGTTTTACTTGATTTATTTAGGCATAAACATTACAAAAAATTTGCCAATGGCGAATGCTCGCTATTACAGGCCCATAAATTATGCATATTTATAAAGCTCTGGGACATCTTCCGGACTAGTAAAAAGCGAAGTGGAAACAAAAAAACTGTATTTGACACTTTATAAAAATTCAATGAATGAACAGCGCGCTTTAAGGTTGATTTTTCAAGATGGAAAAGCGTTGCGTGTGACACGCAAAACCCAATTTCATATCAACAATAAACTAAATATATATACATATGTATATGCAACAATTTGCGAGGGAAAAGTCAAAAAATAATTTAGAGCACACACAACAAACAATCAAAAGGGGGAACCCGAGAGAGCGATGAGACCTATCAATAGCCGCACAATTAATTTGAAGTGCTGAGACGTGAACAAAAATAAAATAAAAATAACAATAAACAAGCAGACAGTTGAAATTTGAAAATTTATGTGAGAGTTGCAGTAAGTCCGCGACCATTTGGTGTGAGTTCCGCACAACCGGATTTCCAGACAGTAGCAGATCACGTGACACTAAGCAAAGGCGAAGGGTGTTGGGGGGTCTGCTTTTGCTCTCACGGAAAACCTGAAAGCAGGCGCCAACTAATTCTGATCTAGAAGAACAGCAGGCATCAGATACAAATTGCATTCCATTTTTAAACGTCTCACTTTGAGATGAATTAAGTTGAAGGCGGTGATGGGAGCGTAAGCATACCCACATACACACCCTAATTAAGTGCACCTGTGTGCACCGTTATAATTAAAAAATATGTCGTTGCAATTACCATCAGACTAATTTTGCGTCCTTCAACATTGTTGCTTAGTTAACTTTGTAAGTTTCAAGTTAAGTTTGTGTTTAGTTTGTCTTGCCAAGGTTCGTCGAGAATTACACTATTAATCTTTGTATAGTGTTGATGCCAACAACGTGGCTTCAATTAAAATTATGTTATAATTATAGTCGGCACGCCTGGCCATGAAATTAGCCTCGCTCGTAGTTTACTATTATTATTATTTTTTTTTTGCCTAAACTCATCAACAGTAATGAAAATATAGACAAATTTTAACCCACATATAATTAGACGATCATTAGTCTGGCAGGCAGCCCAGTTACTTCCTCTCTACACTATATCACATTTATGGCCACCCAACACGAACTGCACATCAATTTACTTAAGTTCAAATTCTTTGAACCTATGTTTGTAGTAGATGCAGCTAAACGAGTTTTCCCATGGTGAAAGCATATGCAATGTCAACGACAGCATGGCTCTGGGCGATTTAGTTCAATAACTTTGAAAAGAAATGCTGGTGGATTCACAGCTCAGCGAAATTCAATACAAATTTGTATGTGAAGTAAGCCCGAAAAAAAACGAAAAACCCATTTAAATATTTGAGCTTAAAGCGGCAGTGCGCAATTTCCGTCTCTCCCAAAAAGCCGGAAGCATTCTACTTTTGCCCAAAAAGAACCGCATACGACAATGGACAGACATACTACAAAACATATGCAAATAATAAAAAAAAAACCAAAATACGCACACACAAATTAAAGTTGGCTTACTTTTAGTCGCTCTCATTTTGGTCTCATTTGGAAATCTTTAATTAGTTAATAACACTAAGAGCTGTGCAAACTGCGTGCTTAGCCAAGTTGGTCAGTTTTTATGGGCAAAACATTAGCATACAGCGGATACCATATGAAGAAAACCAGTATCTAGGCATTTGGCTGCTAATCAAAGTTTAAGCTTACAATAACAACGATTATTCAACAAACATTTGCCTTAATTAAACCCATTTACACACCAACTAACTAACTGGCAGTTAATAGCAGCGAGAACCTCGCTGATGAACGAGTCAGATTCAATCAAAGACAACCTAATGAAACATTATTGTCTTGTGTTAATGGCGCACTTACACTAGCTTGACTTAGAGAAATCAAAAATTAATTGCTAGTTCTTTATGGTTATAATATAACAAAGAAAGTGATCTAATAACATTCATGTAGTTGTATAAACGAGAAACTTAATCATAAACAAATCATTATTAACAAGAAACAATTAATCATTAACAAGAAACAATAACAAATGCCTAAAAGGAAGCACTTCTTTCCATCACTTTCATCAATTTTATTCCTTTACTGCACTTCTTAAAAGCTTCAAATATTGGAGTGCCACTTACTTGTCATTGGCAGACGTTGATTGCAAAGATTATGCACCACATCACTTGGATTTGATAATCGAGAATGCAGACAGAGAAATGCGCCAAGCTGCTGGCCACTCGATACAGCAATAATAACAACGATCTGCCGCTATTCATTAAGAGGGATTATTTCCACACATACACGTATGGAGAGGTATATGTGTATATAACAGCCCCAACAGTATTTGGGAAAATGTAAATATGAATTGAAAGAAAATCAGAGCAATAGGCTCACGGTTTGGGTTCGAGTTTCTGTCAAACAAGTTGTGGAAGCCTCTAATCTTCTCATAGCGATCGTAGACGAAGTAAGTAGCCCACATACGATATATATATGTATGTTTCTGTTCGGAGGCTGGCCAACGTACAAACATACCTACATACATGTGTTAACATATGTGTTTGCGTTTGTGTGCGACCAAATGTATCTTTTGGATACTTTTGCTGTCGCTTCAGAAATTAATACGTGCTGAACGCTCCAACAGTGCACACACAACTCGCTCGACGAGTCTGTCGAGTCTGCGGTTTGAGTTCGAGGCGCCGGCGCGCTCTTCACTCTTCTTTTTACTGCACGTAGCTAATAAAAGTACGTTGGCTTGAGTCCAACCTGTATCGGTATCGATATCGTTATAGGCCCAACTATTGCATTATCTCATTTTAGTTAACTTTACGAGTGTTCCGCGTGTAAAGCTTGTTGTCTTTCATTAACATTCCCTCAACATCGTCGTTGCCGTGTGGGCGTCGCAAAAAAAAAATCGCGGGTGTTCGAAATGCTTGTGTAAATATTTACTTTTGCAAAGCCGAAAACCAGAAAGAGCAGAAGATACGAAAAATAAAGTGGTTGAATTACTATTGTGAGTGCATATATGCAATCAAATACCAAATACCTGTAAAAGTTGCACTGCCTGTAAAGAAACAAGTGAAAACAGTGGTCAATGCATATTTTGTAATTGTTTATGCAACATCAAATCAACAACAAAATGCAATTGTTTTCACAATTTATGGCCTGAACAAATTGTATACACATACATTTTGAAATGCATGTTGATTCAACGCAGAAGCAAAACGAAATGCAAGTGAATTATTTATGAGTGCAATCTGCCAAAGGCTAACCAAATTCCTATACAACACCACCAAAAAAAAAAAAAAAAATTAAAAACAACGATATTAAACCATTTTTAACATGAACAACAGATGGATAAACTATTGGATTAATAGCTGTATACGGAATTAAAAACATTATCTAGGTTTGTATATTATTAACTTTAAAAAGTACAAAACAAACAGCTGTAAACAAAACAATTGTTATATAGATAAAAACTCGCCTTTCGATAGCGTCTATTAGGTGTGGTGTTCGAAGGTGGGTAGTTTAAGAACTTGTGGGAATCAAACAAATGAGTTTCAACTTGACTCAAGTATTTTTTTGCGTGCTGAATGTGGGCAGTCAAGGAATTCATTAACATTTCCGGCTTCATGAGTAAGAAATAAAAGTGAACACAGAAATTTCAAAATACAATTATATAATATCAGTTTAAAAGTTAAATTTTACTATTATTGCATAATTTTTTAATGAATATAGTTAACGATAAAATTAATAAATGAATTTATCAACTTTCACTTTTGATAGTATTTTACTTGTTGTCAGAAGTGTTCGTGTTAAAATACACTTAACACCCCAACATATATTTAAATGCACCTTCACTGAATATAACCCAGTTTGATTGGTTTTAACTTTCTTATATACTTAATTGTAATCAGTATTTTATCGAAATGTGTTGTATCAGGTCAATAAATTTTTCAATGATTAATGGCGACTGAAGGTTAAAGAAATCAAATGAGAAATAAATTATTGGATTTGCTTAGCATCATCAATTGAATGGAAAGAGTATATAAAAAAGGCTGCGCTCGCTATTTGGATATGATAGATGATAATTTAGGCAACCAGTCAATAAAAATGCATAGATAAATACACACAATAGGGTAAAAAGATACATGGCTCAACGGCGCATTGCTATAGCATAACATTATTAGGGTTAAGATAGAAAATATATATATATATATACATATTTTCATTGGCTAATCGAATTCGAAACCAAAATATTTAGATTTATATGAATTTCTAAATTAAAATTGATGGTAACTGATTATAAATGTGCTTACTAACGTTGCCCTGAACTGAAGTAACGAACCAATTTGTTGCAACAACCTTGGTGAAGGTCGAAGTGCATTGTGGCATATCCATCGCACATGCACGTTTGCCCCGTAGCAATATAAGCCCTGTTGAGTGGCTTATGCTGCTCTATCAGGCACATCAAATACTAATAATGCTCATGTTTTATATTTTTTATGGATCAATAAGTTTTGCGAGCGTGCTGTAAAAGAGCAAACGAGGGGAATGAGAGGGAATGTGGCAACCAAGTGGAGCCCAGAGCAATAATACAACACCATCTAAGATCAAGGCGCTTTTAATAATCTTTAATAGGCTATATGCATGTGTAAGAGTGTGGTGTGTATATATATGTGTATATATATGTGTATATATCTGTGTGAGCTGTTTTACCTGTGTGCTCTTGTTCTCTACGTGGGCGTGCTGCAATAAAATTACCACATACCCCACGCAGTTTGCGGCTAGGTGTAGTATGCGTGTGCCACATATATATATATATAGCGTGCTTATCAAAATAACAGCACTTTTATTATTATTTATTTCACACAAAAAAGAAAACAATAACTACAGACAGATACAGATACGCACTCAAAACTTTTGTTATACTCTGACTTTAACATTTTCCCGGTAGGTGCCCGGTGGAAAGTCAGAAAACAAAACAATTAAGGAAGGCTTGCCGAATAACATGTACACTTGAAAAACTCTACGCATTTGTATGGAAGCTTATGAAATAGTTGTCCGATCTGCCTGATTTGGACAAATGATCTAAGTGCGACAAAAAGAAGACCTTGATCAAAGATTCAGCTGAATAGCTCAAAAACTGATAGACATATTTGTATAGAAACAGACGGACATGATTTTGTGGATATATACTTTATGTGGTCGGGTATCCTTCCTTATATGCGTTGCACATTTCATGACAAAATTAATATACACTTTTTGAGTGTATACAAAATAAAATTTGATTTATCTATCTCTTTATTGATTTAACTCAAAGTTAAACATTTGCTTTATTTCTCTATTTATTTCTCTATGTGGCGCTCCCTACCTTCCTGATCCAATCTGTCTTTCTTCCTAAATCCCTATATATTTGATCTTTTGTTTTGCATAGACGTTAAAGTTTGCTGAAACAAGTTTGAATTGAATTCGAATCTAACAAGTTTAAAAATAAATAAGAAAATCTGAGCGCAAAAAACAATTAAAAAATGGTTCTACCAAATAATGATTTATATATTTAATCTATTTAGACATTACACGACATTCGTAAATATTGTTCATAAGCAATAATCATAAGACGAATTCAGCATCAGATGATACAAAAATAACTCCGATTAATTACCAAAAGTTAATTGAATAATATTTAAATTTTTCACATAATATATAAAACTCATCAAACGTTCAAAAAGTATAGATACTCGAGACAAATGCATTTCCCGCAAATAAAACATGGGACATTAGATAAGCTCTCACACTGGCTTTAATTTAATTCAACGATATATATTTCGTGTAAATATTGCAAATTATCATAATGTGCTTAAAAGGTGATAAGAAAAAAAACTCATACATTGAAGCCTACAGGGGAATCTTACACATTGTATGTACACTTATTGTATGTATATTTATATATGTGGCTGCTGTTGTTGACGTCAAACACAAATACTAACAAATTAGAGTAGCAACAAAAATACATACAATAGACGGCAAGGGGGTTACAAAAACATGAAACGTGCTGCTCATAAATTTACGTACGCTCAAATTCAAAACGTGCCAAAAATCAACACAAATAATAAATGCCGCCCACACACATATGCAAATATCAAGAATTCTGTATGTGCACACGTTTGTCTGTGTGTATTTGAGGCCTACAAACAACAACATTCAACGTCGGAAAAAATTTATAAACGCGTCTCTGGATACTTACCATGCCAATAAGCTTAATGCCAGCATTTGATGTCAATTATCATAAATGCTAAAAATAATAACTAGAAGATGAACCACTTACAGTTATTCGAAATATGAATACTCTTTCGAAAAAAAACAATTACAAAACAAGAAAGGAAACAAACAAAAAAAGTTGGTACACAAAATATCAAAAATGCAAAAATTAATACTATACGTATCTTTCGACTTATGATTAACCATAAGCCATACATATTTATTTATGTCTCTGGGTCATTCAAACATTATGTATAATTACTATTAACGTATACATGATGTTCCTAATATACAACTTAATTTAAATATGTTAACTTGAATTAATTTATTAAACAAAAAGTAATTTTATACATTGCATAAAATTTTTATAGAACTCTTTGCGAGTGTGTTGAAATGAGAATATATAATGTGCAACATGGCTTGACACACGGAGGCGTTGAAGGGCGAAGCTCGAATTAGATACATTGGACGCTGTAGCGTTGTGTTGTTGGTTTGGTTAACCTTGTCCCAAACATTTGTCAAGTTCAGTGTCATTTAAAATGATCTTAAAGCACTTCGAAATAGTAAAGAAACCCGTCCAAGTTTAAACTGTTCAAAATTTGGAGAAGTAATTTTAGTTTGACATACACAAAAAAGAAACCGAAAACAAAAAATAAGCCACCGACATAAAACTTTCTGCCAAGCAAAATCAATATTTTCGCAGTTGCGAATTTAAAATGTTGTATGCTTGCAATAAAAACAAGTAAAAGAAATCCCAACTAGACTATACCCTGAACCCTATACTTTACGCATACAGTCAGTGCTTGCACATATCTGTGAGTGTGTGTATGTATACACGTATAGTGCATACTTTCTTAACTTCAATACTCCATATCTCCAGTGTTTCTCAACCGATTTTAAATTTTTTAAAATTTTCACAGATTGTCATTGTTTAGTGTAATCTTTCAAACTGCATCAAAAAGTTTTCCAAATTCAAGATTTTGTTGTCATCGATCACATGTGTATATCGGAAACGGGAAGAGTTATCGCAAATTTAAAACAAACTTGTACTGCGCGGGGATTAGGCGAGCTTATTTACCAAATCTGAAGTCAGCTCATATAGTCTCTGAGATCGACGCGTTCATACATACGGACGGACAGACGGACATGGCTATATCGATTCGGCTGTTGTTTTTAACCATTTTCAATGGGTTCAGGGTATAAAAAGATCTTAGTAATCGAAAAAGTCGGCGTCTGGTAGCCTGAAGAGCCACTTTGGCAGTGACAGCTTCAAAAGGTTTGCTCTCAACAACAGAAAAAGCAGAAGAAAGGCAACTGAATTGCGAATGAAAGCAAAAATGTTACAGTCAAATGTAAACCAGCATGAAATAGCTTAAATCAGCTTGAAACAGGCTAAAATAGTTAAGAGTAGTTTAATTTACACACTCGATAAAATTTCACATTCTCGATTATTAAGATTAAAGTATTAATAATATATGAAAGAGGCTTACAAGAAATGTTATAATATAAATCTAAACAGTCTCAACTCAACACATATAATTTAAATTTCAATTGTTTTCTTCTTATATAATATTATATACCATAGTCTTTTGCTCTAGTCTTATTTTACTAAGACAATTTTGCATGTAATTCAAATGCGAAATCATGCTTTAAGTCGAGATAAATAGCCCAAAAACATTAAATAAATAATTCATGAGCATATATAAAAAAATTTTTTTATTAGCTTTTAATCGTTTGAAGTACAGAAATTCTTTTGCATTTCGTTTTTATGCGCTTGGAATAGAAACTGCATCTTTATACCAAAACATTTGGCAGAATTTAAGAACGTTTTAGTCAAAGCATATTGATTTTCTGCTGACCATACGTGTTTGGGTGTGTGTGTGTTGATATTGTAGAAACATGTTTTGGGTTTTTTATACTCTGAACCCATTGAAAATGGGTAAAAAAGGATATGGAGTATTGAAGTTAAGAAATTATGCACAATACGCGTATACATACACACACTCACACATACTTGCAAGCACTGACTGTATGTGTAAAGTATAGGGTTCAGGGTATACTCTAGTCGGGATTTCTCGACTAGAGCCTTCTTACTTGTTATGCCTATAGCGCACAATGTTTATGTGTCCAAAGCGGCACAACATGGCCTATTAAAAATTCAGTAACGAAAATGAGCTATGCAGACGCAAGGTGGGTTGAGGGTTGAAGATGTTAGGAAGGGCCTGAGCATATGAACATTTCATCTTCATTGCCAATATTCCTAAGCCCAAATAATAAACACTTTATTGATGTAGCTGCCATTTCGGTACTGTTTCCTCTTTTTTTTAAATTTTAAGTTTTACTTAATATTTTTATGATGTTTTTTTTAAATAAGTCACACTTTCAAACCATGTTTAAAGTTTTATTAACTTTAATTCTCTTATGTAGGATAATAATTCATTTTAATGACTTTGTAACTATATGTGTAAGCCCTTTTAAGCCCAGGCTAGTCTCTTTGTCAAATCTTTATTATCACGTTTTGCTTGTTCACTTCACTCGACACATTGCGATTGAGTAGGTTTAGCAAGCGCTCACACGTGTTTTTAGTTGTGTTACTTTAGAATCTAAAAGCGACGTTTTTACCACCTAATAACCCAGAAAGTTACTCTGCCTTACTTTGTTGCAGTGAAGAGCGCACAGTTTTTGATGGTTTTTGTCATCGTTTTGCCTTGCTGGGGCCAGCTACATAAATCATCATTTGTCAAACAAATGTCCGGTGTCCGTTGTGAACGACTTAAGCAGTTTGCTGACTCGGCTGGGCCATTTGTTGGGCATAATAGTCGACCCTGAACTGCTCACTCACTCAGTCAGTCGAACATTTGTCAGATGTGCCTAATGCCCAATGAATCTGTCAATCAGTTTATGTATAAGCACATAGATAAGCCGAACAGTTTATAAATAATATAGTATATATGTAAGTTAATCTGTGTGTTGCAATGATGCATGCATTGTTTGCATAAATGGAGTAAATTGAATCAACATTAAATCAATATTAAGTAGCCGCCTCATGGGCTGCCTGTCAGTTCGCCCTCTCTGCATCTGTCACATATAGCACGCACGTCATTCCCATTCGCAATTTCAATCCCATCATGGTTGTCGTAATGCCAAGCAATCAAAGCAGAGCACATGTCGCGAGTGGTGGGTTGGAAATCAATCAGCATTGCATACGATGAACTTGTCAGGGCAGCAAGTTGAATGACTGTCACAGCTGTTGCCGCATTTATTTTATATCCTTACAACTTTTAAACCACCAATCCGAATGACAAAGCGTCCTTCGCTCAAAATGAATCGTTTGACAGCTAATCATTTGTTCGGTCAAACAACGTTCTACATGGAAGCTGTTTAAAATTGCCAAAACAAAGAACACTTAACTTAAATATGTTTAATCTAGAGTAAATATATAAATGGGAAGAAAGTGAGATTAACAAATAATTAGTCAACATAAAAAATCTCAAAATTCACATACAATACAAATTATCAATCATCATAATCATTAATTTATAAATATGAAAACGTCATATACAGCTTATGTCAATCGATTTGAGCTGATTATAGTTTTGAAAATTGATTGGACCCGTTTCCAAGGGCAGACGGAAGGAAGGCAACTTCAAATTGCTTGCCTTGGCTGACGCATGCAACTGACAAAAATCAAAATAAATAAATAGCACACATGAACTGTGGATTTTCCTCATTTTTTCTTGTGTATTTTTATTGTTATTGTTGTTATTGACGCAGTCAACGCCATCCAATTTGGACAACAACTGCTCGACTTGACTTCGAGTCGGATTTACCTTTTCCATTTCCCTTTTTCCTTAAGCCACAAAACAGCTGCATTCGCCCCTTTTTGTGTGTGCGAACATATAGAAGTATAGTAAAAAAAGGCATGGCCTGCCCTTGAGCCTTTGCCTTTTGAGTCGTAATGGGTAATCACTTCTTCTTATTGTGATTTTACTTTGAAATTTACATAATGTGGCACTTTCTTGCGTCTTGATGCTGGCTGCCACGACGTTTTGTCAACAAAATACAAGCAACAGCTCTGGGAGTGCGCAGTGGAGCTCATTCTTCCAACATATACAGGAAATGCGAACTACTCCCCATTCACAATTTACAATCTACAGAGACTGCTCGGGGTAGCTAGCTGCCAGACACACAAAAACAAAACTAATTTATGCTTAAGACAGCGGGACAAACAGAAAGAAAGACAGAAATACAGACAAACAGAGACTGACAGCACACATAAGCTCACATACACCTAGATTTGGCTAAGGCTAAGAATATGTACCCTTTTCTTCGTATTTGCATTTAACAGAGCTGTCTTCGCACCTCCTACAGTCTCAGCTCAGTCCGACTTTCCATTCTTGCACTCCAAACAATTAGCTGGCTGTTTACATGAATCCACAAGAGATGCTGGAGCCTGAGCTTGCGTAATTAGCAACGCTGCTCAGCACAAGACTTGGCGTAGTAGGGAAGGCAGGAAGAAAGACAAAGAGGTCTGCCATGAAGAATTGTTGGAAGCAATTGTTTGTCTGTTTGCCAGCACCTTGACAGCAACTAAGTCAACAACAGAAGACGACAGCATCACATCAGCTGCGCGTCTATGTGACAAAAGCAACAAAAAAAGTAGTTGCAGTTGTAAATACGCAAAGGCAAATGCGCTGCAGTTACTGATGCAACAACTATCAATACCCTGTACAAATAAGCTATGATAATCCCTATCGAAAATATTTCTCTATTTTAGCTCAAACGCTCAGTTTGTTTTTCGAAAATTTTATTTATTCCCCACGAAACAAATTTAGCTTTAGTAATTTTGTTTCAATATTTAATTGTTTCGATAACTCTTCCCGTTTTCGATATACACATGTGATCGATAACAACAAAATCTTGAATTTGGAAAACTTTTAAACGCGTTAGACGAAATAATGACAATCTGTGAAATTGTTAGTGAAATCGGTTGAGAAACACCGGATATATGGAGCATTGTAGTTAAGAAAGTATGCACTATACGCGTATACATACACACACTCCCAAATACTTGCAAGCAGTGACTGTACGCGTAAAGTATAGTGTTCAGGGTATAGTCTAGTCGGGATTGCTCGACTAGAGCCTTCTTACTTGTTTTTTGTTAAATTTGCGAAGCTTGCTTTTGTGCACGCCTGGTTTTTACACCATTTGTACAGTCGTATAGTGCAGCTCTTATATTATATTAAGATTTGCATTTTTATTTAGCGCCTAAGTGCAGTCGAGCTTTACTTTCCGCTCTGTTCCTGCTCCTATAACGTATAGTAAATGCTTAAAGAACGCATTCTTTTTGTTAAACTTATGCATACATTATGGCAACGGATAACAAAGTCGCTTTCTTATGCTTGGATAAGTTTTTTTCGTTTCCTTTCTTTCATGAGCAACGAATTCATATGGACTTTAGAGTGGGGTATCTTAGAAGTAGGGCGAGGATAAAGCTCAAGGTTTAACGATTTTTTTCCTGCAAATAACATAAAGCATTCTGAGGCGTTAGATTGGGATGTGGTTGGAGTAACTATTAAACAAAACACCTCCATTAAAAATCTTTTAGAGCAGCTACTGAAAATGAAATGCAATACACATCATTAAATAGGTGTTAAGCGGACAATATATGTATGTATGTATTTGTTTGCAATACGAGAATGCGCTTAAGCCACCCCCTGATGAGCGCCTGTTGCTGTCAGTTGTGAGCACAAGGACAATGAAGCACAAAATCAGTACACATGTGTCCTGCATTAAACACCGACAGCTTAAAAGCAACACCATCAGTGCCATTAATTGTCTAAAATTATAAAGTATGCAATTCATATGAGTAATCTGAAAAGTGAGCAAAGCATTATCATAAAATCTTCTGCATTCAGATTTACAGAGCGTTTATTGTCTCAGCGTTAACGTACAAAGGAGCAAATAAAGATTTTATACGCTGTCATGATTTATAAATCTGCGTAACCGCCAAAGAGCGCAAATAATAGTTTTTTTGTTTTATTAAATCATATTGTAATACAAATACGAAAGAATGTTAAGAATATATAAAATAGAATCCATTCTACCCAATGTGAAGTGAACACAGGTGTGTAAAAGTAATTTTTATAAAAAACTAAGGCTAAAGCTGCCCTCTGACGTAGCAGAAAACGTTGACAAATTTATACAAATTATTTAAAATATGTTTCGGATTTGGGACGATATCCTTATGCCTTTTTTTGCGCTTAGCATGATAGCGTTATCATATTTTGCGTATCTCTTCAAAATTTTCCATTAAGATGTGTCTAGCACGTAAGCTTTGGAAGAAAAAAACATACTGAGTACCCGCAAAATTTGTTGAGGGTTGTCGTCTTTATCTTATCTCAAAATTCTGAAGTGAATCGCGAAATCTGAAAACCGCCATCAAGTTTAGCCGAAATAAAATATGTATGAAATAAAAAACAACTTTTTCTTCATCTGTCAGTTTCAGAGAGATCTATTGGGAAATACCGATATACCGAAGATTTAAATTTACTCTGACACGCAATAGCAAGCGCTTGGCAGCATACCAGATACAGCTATGTGGTCAGCCCAAAGTTTCGATGTTTTGAATAAATTTTTCCAAACTCGAGTATAAGTCATCATTTAAATGATGGTTCGCGAGAATATTTGTTTTAGTTACAATGAAGTTTAGTTACAGTAAATTTAGTAATCCCATAAATGTATTTGATATCTTGTATCTTGTATTTGTATTTTGTATTTCAATAAAAAGATAACTTCTTAACATCTTACAAGATTATAAAGGGAATGTTTTCTGTTTTCAAATGAAACTTGTTCTCTCAAACACTGCTAAATGGAGAGAATACGAGCGGGCAGCGTGCCAAGTCAGTATGATTCTCAGCATGGGTCGACAATCGGCTCTTATCTTAGAACTTATCAACTTAGTCAACACAGTAGTGTAGTCTTCGCGATTAAATACGCGCATTGAAAACATGAATAGTGAGTATTCTTGCTGACTCATGCTGATATCGCTTCAACTATTAGAAAACCGTCGTTACTACTGCAAAAAAATCAGAATAAAATACCGGTGCCTTACTCAATTTCACCCAGTGTTTACTGATCAGCTCTAAGCACTGAACACAAAATGTTGTTTATAATATACTTACTGATCGCTATATCAGCGTTGGTTGCATATCTATTGCACCAAAACATGAACTATTGGAAGAATCGTGGGATACCCCAAGACCCACCCCACCCTCTTTATGGAAACATTGTCGGATTTAGAAAGAACCGTGTGCTTCATGATGTCTTGAACGATTACTACAATAAATTTCGGCATACTGGTCATCCATTTGTGGGTTTTCACTTTCTTCAAAAAAAAAGTGCTTTCGTTATGGATATTAAGCTGGCAAAAAATGTTTTAATCAAAGATTTTACAAATTTTGCTGACCGCGGCCAATTCCACAATGAACGCGACGATCCACTTACTGGACATCTCTTCAATTTGGATGGCAAACGTTGGAAAGAGATGCGCCAAAAACTATCGCCCACCTTCACATCCGGTAAAATGAAGTTCATGTTCCCATCAGTTATCAAAGTGTCCGAAGAATTTGTTAGTGTGATGTTAGAAAAAGTGCCCGCTAAAACCGGAGGTGATATTATCGAAATCAAAGATCTGATGGCTCGTTTCACCACTGACGTTATAGGAACATGCGCTTTTGGAATTGAATGCAATACTCTTCGTACTCCCGTAACTGACTTCCGCAAAATGGGTCAAAAGTCCTTTACCGACATGCGCCATGGAACTTTGCTTACGGCAATTACCTTTAGCTTTCCTAACCTGGCACGAAAGCTACGAATGCGTATGATTCCAAATGACGTTCATGAGTTCTTCTTGGGACTGGTTAACGAAACAATTGCACACAGAGTGAATGAAAATATTAAACGTAACGACTTTATGGAAATGCTTATAGAACTTAAGCAAAAAGGAAGCTTTACAATGGATAATGGTGAAGTGGTGACAGGACTGGACATTGGTGAGCTTGCAGCTCAAGTTTTTGTATTCTACTTGGCCGGCTTTGAGACGTCCTCTTCAACAATGAGCTATTGCTTATATGAACTTGCCCAGCATACCGATATTCAAGACAAGTTGAGGGAAGATATTAACAATGTTCTGCAGCAACATGACGGAAAACTTACCTATGAAAGTATTAAGGCAATGCAATATTTGAATCAGGTTATATCGGGTAAGTCAAGCAAACAGAGGATCATTAATTGCTTAACTCACTTTTATGCCTGTGCCAATAGAAACTCTCCGCCTCTACACTCTTGTGCCATTCCTCGAACGCAAAGCTCGAAATGATTATGTTGTACCCGGTTATCCCAAATATGTAATCGAAAAGGGAACTCAAGTTATACTGCCAGCAGCTGCTATTCACCGAGATGAGGACTTTTATCCAGAGCCGGAGAAGTTCGATCCAGACCGGTTCTCAGCAGAGAAAGTGGCAGCTCGCGACTCAGTCGAGTGGCTGCCCTTTGGAGATGGTCCCCGAAATTGTGTTGGTATGCGTTTTGGCCAAATGCAGACGCGAATTGGACTAGCTCAGCTGGTTAAGAACTTCAAGTTCACAGTCTGCAATAAAACTGATATACCTCTTAAATACGATCCCAGATCAATTGTGCTTGGCACAATTGGCGGAATTTATGTGAAAGTGGAGCGTGTTTAGTGTTGTTGTTTGCAAGTCAATCATATTGGTTTAATAATATATATCTTTTTTTACAGTATGATACCAGTTTGCCTCTATATGTACATGTATCATTGAATAAAAATACAAAATGTTGAATTTGATCAGCGCGATAATTTTTATAATTACAGGCGATATTTTTTAATTAGAGTCAATAGTCATACACATTTGATTAACTTTTAGTGTCATTAAAAACTAATTACTGTTCATCTGTTTTTAACAAAATATTAAAATTATAAAATACATTGTTAAGAGAACTCAGCATGGGTATAATAATAATTTGATATCCAAATTAAAAGTAATTTATTGTTTCTAGTTTTGGCTAAAATATCTTGTAAAACTTCTTCAATACCTATTTCGAAGGCGAAGCTGTTTGTTTGTTCCGCTCAAAAGATAGTTCCAGAGAGCATGGAATGTTTAATGTAAATAATAGAGCTCAAACGAAGAGAGATAACAAACAAAAATACTAACAAATCAAGTCGTGGGCCTAATAATATAACAAAAAAATTAAGACACATTGTATACTCTATTTTTTTAACTGAATATTTAAGAATTTAAATATATTAATTTTGATTAATCTAAAAATAATAATCAATATATTTTATTTTCTGTTTAAAAAATTTATAATTCTTAAAATAACTATTAAGATAAATATAAAATTTAGTAAAGCCTTGTTTTGCAATATGCTGTCAAAGCTTAAGTCGCTCTTTAAAGCTTTTACGCGCTAAAACATTTGACTCTCAAAACCGGTTTTTGATTTTATGCATTAACGTAAAGAGCTAAAGACAAGTAAGAAGGCTCTAGTCAAGAAATCCGGACTAGAAGATACCCTGAACCCTCAACTTTTCACGTCAGTGCTTGCAAGTATGTGTGTGTATACGCGCATAGTGCATACTTTCTTAACTTCAATGCTCCATATCTCCGGTGTTTTTCAAACGCCATCTCAAAGTTTTCCAAATTCAAGATATTGTTGTTATCGATCACATGTGTATATCGGAAATGGGAATAGTTATCGAACACCTGAAAAAAAAACTTGTACAGCCTAGGGAGTAGACGAGCTTATGTTCCAAATCTGGAGTCTCTAGCTCTTATAGTCTCTAAGATCGACGCGTTCACACATGTGGACAGACGAACAGACGGACATTGCTATATTGACTCGGCTGTTGATGCTGATCAAGAATATATATACTTTATGGGGTCGGAGATGCTTCCTTCTGCCTGTAACATACTTTTGCACAAAACCATTATACCCTTTTTACCAATTTTCAATGGGTTCAGGGTATAAAAAAGTACTGTGCAAATGGGAAAGCTTTTTTTAAAGCTTATAGAAATAACATGATTCAATTTATAAAACAATGTTGAAATAAACAGCGATTACAGCTATCAAATTAACAGTCAAAAAGTTATGTAGTTCTACAAACTGATACTCGCCTATAATTCTGCTTCATTTAGCTTTTGTCGATTCACGCTGATATTTCAGATAACAAATTGATATAAAATACGCACTGCATACATCGATTACGCTCAGTATTGCCCAAGAACTCGTTGGAAGCAGAACACGAAATGATATTCTTAATATACTTACTGATCGCTATATCAGCGTTGGTTGCATATCTATTGCACCAAAACATGAACTATTGGAAGAATCGTGGGATACCCCAAGAGCCTCCCCATTTATTTTATGGAAATGCAGTCGGATTTAGAAAGAACCGTGTGCTGCACGATGTTTTGAACGAATACTACAATAAATTTCGACATACTGGTCACCCATATGTGGGTTTTCACTTTCTTCAGAAAACAAGCGCCTTCATTATGGATATTAAACTCGCCAAGAATATTTTAATCAAGGATTTCAACAATTTCACTGACCGCGGCCAGTTCCACAATGAACGCGACGATCCACTCACTGGACATCTCTTCAATTTGGATGGCAAACGTTGGAAAGAGATGCGCCAAAAAATATCGCCCACCTTCACATCTGGCAAAATGAAGTTCATGTTCCCATCAGTTATCAAAGTGTCCGAAGAATTTGTTAGTGTGATGTTAGAAAAAGTGCCCGCTAAAACCGGAGGTGATATTATCGAAATCAAAGATCTGATGGCTCGTTTCACCACTGACGTTATAGGAACATGCGCTTTTGGAATTGAATGCAATACTCTTCGTACTCCCGAAAGTGACTTCCGTAAAATGGGTCAAAAGGTCTTTACCGAGACACGCCATGGACTATTGCTTACGGCTTTAGGTTTTAGCTTTCCTAAGCTGGCACGAAAGCTGCGATTGCGTATGGTTCCAGATGACGTTCATGAGTTCTTCATGGGACTGGTTAAGGAAACAATTGCATTAAGAGAGAAAGAAAATATTAAACGTAACGACTTTATGGAAATGCTTATAGAACTTAAGCAGAAAGGAAGCTTTACAATGGATAATGGTGAAGTGGTGACAGGACTGGACATTGGTGAGCTGGCAGCTCAAGTTTTTGTATTCTACTTGGCTGGCTTTGAGACCTCCTCTTCAACAATGAGCTATTGCTTATATGAACTTGCCCAGCATACCGATATTCAAGACAAGTTGAGGGAAGATATTAACAATGTTCTGCAGCAACATGATGGAAAACTTACCTATGAAAGTATTAAGGCAATGCGATATTTGAATCAGGTTATATCGGGTGAGTTTGTTAAACAGTGTTTTATATGTTGTCGAAACTTATGTTCTTCTATGTTTGTCTCAATAGAAACACTCCGATTATATACTATTGTGCCCTTCCTCATGCGCAAAGCTCTTAATGATTATGATGTCCCCGGTTATCCCAAATATTTAATTGAAAAGGGAACTGAAATTATAATACCAGCAGCTGCTTATCACCTAGATGAAGACTTTTATCCCGAGCCGCAGAATTTCGATCCAGACCGTTTCACAGCAGATAAAGTGGCAGCTCGCGACTCAGTCGAGTGGTTGCCCTTTGGAGATGGTCCCCGAAATTGTGTTGGTATGCGTTTCGGCCAAATGCAGGCACGCATTGGCCTAGCTCAGCTGATTAAGAACTTTAAGTTCACAGTATGTGAAAAAACCAATATACCTCTCATTTACGATCCCAAATCCTTTGTTTTGGGTACAGTTGGCGGCATTTGTGTTCGCGTGGAACGAGTTGAGCGAAAAAATATGTAAACTCGATTTGAATTGGTCAAATTAACACGCTTTTCTAATTACATTTAATGAGGAAGTTTAGCAGCATGCTTTTGCCTATATATATGTGTGGATTAAATAAACAAATGTATAATTAAAGTGACCAAAATAAAAAAGGGTTTGACCTGACAAAAAAAAAAATAATAAAAAAAAATTTGTGTTTGTGTAAAAACTTAGTTCTATTTCACAAATAAACCAAAAACAAGTAAGAAGGCTCTAGTCGAGAAATGCCGACTAGACTATACCCTGAACCCTATACTTTACGCGTACAAACAATGCTTGCAAGTATATATGTGTGTGTATGCGCGTATTGTGCTTACTTTCTTAACTTCAATGTTTCATATCTCTAGTGTTTCTCAACCGATTTTAATAAAAATGTCACAGATTGTCATTATTAAAGTTATCGAAAATTTGAAACAAACTTGTACTGCCTAGGAATTAGACGATTTTATATTCCAAATCTGGAGTCTCTTATATAGTGTCTGAGATCGACGCGTTCATACATACGGATGGATCGGCTGTTGATGCTGATAAAGAATATATATACTTTATGGGGTCGGAGATGCTTCCTTCTGCCTGTAACATACTTTTGCACAAAGCCATTATACCCTTTTTACCCATTTTTAATGGGTTCATGGTATAAAGATTGTCGTAACTACTTGACTATTAAGTAGTTCTATTAAAGTCTACATGACACATATTTGATAATTGGCTGATTGTTTTGATATGAAAATACCCTCAGTATAATCAAATTGTAAGATTAACGATACGTTAAGGTGCCTATTAAAATTAAAAAAATATTATCAGTGTATTTTACGTTAATAAATAAGTAAAAATACAACATATCTCTTAAACGTTTTAACTCTAACAATTTATCTTACTGATTACTTATCTAACTGATATGTCAAATATATTAAATTAATTTTACCAAATAATTCATTCGTAACATCACTTTACTTCTCCTTTGTTCTAACTTATTCTTTAAACAGAATTTTCTTTCAGTCATTTTTGGTCCTAGTTTTCTTTTTTCATTGTGCTCAAAACTTATACCAGACCGAAAAAATTATCTTTGGTTTAGCTCTGCAGCATTTTCCACATCAACTATTACATTTTGTTATTTACATTCGAATTGGCACTGAATGACTTAAACTGAAGACGCAAAACAATTTTATGCATCTTATCTTCATCTACCCAAATTTTTCAGTATGCACAGTTTTGGTCGCTTTAAATCCTTGCTACTCAGTTCCTCACAGTCAACATCTTTATATACATACATGCTAAGCCATTAGCAAAGTTGAAGTTAAGCTTTTGCTTCGTTGAAGAATGTAAAATTTTGTTCGAGCATGTAGCAGAAATTTCCCTGTTTGCATATTTTTCATCGATTTTCAACAGAATTTGCACAGCCATTCAAAAAGTTATGTTACCGGAATATAGGTAGGTTAGGAGTGTGTATACTTAATTAATTTATTTTAAGATCTTTAAAGGTACTACTTGTATTTTATTATTGTTATGCATGACGTGACGAAAAAGTTTTTTTTTATTTAATGACATAACCACATGCAACTCATAGAAAATGTGGCATGTACAAGAACTAAAAACTTTATTTAACTTTTTTTCTAACTATAGGGTGGAACAATGTAATTAAATGTGATATTTTCTAACGGTTCAACTGTCAGTGTCATTAAAAATTATTTCACACGTTTTGCGGTTTGCGGAAACTTTACAATTCGCGCTGAGACTATTTAAATAATGTTGTAGTTTGCGCTGTTTTAATAAAACCGCTTAACTTAGTGCATACAGAATATAAATATTTATTTAATCGGCAATTTACTTATGTCAAAAAAATCTTAAATTGTAAAATTGTAGTTTGCAATGATACAAAAAAGTAAATTATTAAATAACGCTGCAGTTCATATGCTTTAAATCTAAATATGCACAACACTTTTTTTATTGAGGCGGTAGATTGTATTTTTTTTTAATAATTTGCAATGCAAAACAATTTTCAGTTTCTTATGCAAAAAATTCGCATGGGTTGCAAGTCTCTTAGGTATACACGCAACTCGTTAATGAAATATTTAAGCCCCATCTCTCTTGTTACCCATTGTAAGCAGTCATTGACTCGTTTTGTAGACCCGCTTCGAGTTGTGCTTCACCTTCACTGAAACGGACTGAAAACAGAAACAGTCGCCAACATTTGTTGCCATTGCTTTTGGCTTTGTTTTTCGTTGCACTCATAAAGCACTTGCCAGTAAAATATTGAATAACGAAATGAGAACTAACTCCCAAATAATAGCATGCAGCATGCAGTTAACAGGGCAGGTTGTTCAACCTTATTAGTGGAAAAACCTGCGACCAAGTACGCAACTTTAATCAGCTGAATGCCAACGGGATTTGTCTATATCGAGAAATACTTTAAAGCTAATGGACTTACTGCTCAATTGTTGTGAAATCAAAATAAAATAATTTATTATACATTTTATCATTATTTTTTACTTTGAAACAATTAAAACTGCTGTAATTTGAAATTAAACCATTAAATTTTCCATTAGCAAGCACAATACGAATTATTGTCATATCAGAAAGTTAAGCCAAAGTTAGCCACGCCCCGACAGAAGTAAAATTAGTTTGGATAACAACAGCAATGCAGCAACAACAATAACTGCAACAGCTGCAGCCTGAAACGGAAGTGTTGCTCATGTGTGCATGTAAAATTCTTCAAGCGCAGCAACAGCAACCCCAGTCGGACATTTGACCAGTTAACTAAATGATGTGAGCGGGTTATGCTAGTGGATTAGTTGCAGTTCGTATTATGCTGATACCTGTAAGAGCTGTGAAAGCTGCCCGTACAAAATATTGTTGACAATTTTGTTTGAAAATTTGTTTGTTTGTTTTTTTATCTTTGTGTTTTTTGTTGCTGATTGACCATTTGAGATATGAGATACGCGTATTTTGCATGGCTGATTGGGAATGTTTGCGGCTTATGTTCTTGCTCCAATTTTGCGACATGCCACAACATATTGTTGCTGCTGCTACCATTGTTGCTGCTACACTTTAGCAACTTCCAGTCTCGTTGCACAAAGAAAAAACACAAAGCTAAACACACACATACACAACTGAGGGTATTGTCGCCGTTGTTACTAATTTAAACTCTGCCGTGTGACGGCATCATCAGTTCAGTTTAAAACGCGACGCCGCGCGGTTGCACAACTTGCGCAGCACAGCTTGCAACGTGTTGATGTCGTGTTTTTTCACATTTTTATACCTAGCTAGCGTAAAAAAATAATAATTTAAAGTGGTACTCGTTAAAAGAAAACATTGTTTGTTTATTTTTTTATTAATACAAATAACAAAAAATACTTATATGACCCAAAAATTCCATGCAAATATAGATTACATACTATATTTCCATGTTATTGTTGCTTTTGTTGTTAACCATTAAGCAGTTGCTAGCGCTTAACACGCCTCTGCTTCATTTATCACTTAACTAAAGCAAAAAAAAAAAAAACAGGCACAAACCCGAAATTTCTATTATGTAGTTCGCTCATAAGCAACGCACACAAGTTTTGCGATTTTATTCAAAACACACTCGCGAAAAAGACAACAAAAAGATTTACATGCTGCTGCTGTTTGTTATCGAGATTTGAAATATGTGTTACAGCATTTGGCAACAACAAGAAATGCAAATTAAGTCGTAAAACTAAAAAAAATATATATTTATGTATCGTGTACAAACACATAATAAAATCATAAAAAATATACAAAAAGAAGCGGCACAAAAAGGAAAAAGAAATAGAGACCAAAAAAAATGTTATTTCGTCGCAGTTGTACGTATAATGTGGAGAAATCAACGCGACATTATGCAAAGGTAAAACATTGCATTGCGTTAACAAGCATAAAAAAGTATGCAAAATGTACGTGCTCACATTTATGTCAGTTGCAAATATCTCCATACATATTACTATAAGTTATGATTATAAGTGTGTTCGAATGTTTGTCAAGTGCTTGTGGCAAGCATTTCGATACAAAGAAAAATGTTCCTTTGACTTCTTTGACTGATTATAGAATGTGAGATTTCAACCGGATCTAACCAATAAAAAAGAATACATTCATGGAAATACAATTGCCCCTACCATACCAGCTATCAGTATAAGTGACAGCATGTCATCGACTATATTAAAAGCATTTCTTTAAGATGGTTGTGATTTTATAAATCTATCAGGATGATCTGAGGGTTTATATCTAGGTCCTTTGTAACTATGGAACTTTCCTGTTTTAACTTCTTTTTTTACCAACATTTAAGTTAAGATTTCAAATAATTACATATTATATGAAAAATGTGTCTTAATCTTAAATTTTCCAGAGAATATAAATGTAAGCTTAGCTTTTATAAATACTACCATCATTAACTTCTCACATAAACTATTTAAACTGCAGATATTGATGTGCAGTTGCTTTGCATCAATTTTCAATTAAAATGCACAATGCCCACGTCTAATATCGACCAGAAGTAAGATAACCAAACATCCGTTCAAACGAAACCAGTTCAGCTCAATGGGATTTGCCCACAACAGGCGCAATAAAAAAGAACTGTGCGCTGGAAAATTCTGATAAAAGAGACACAAAGTGAAACAAAGTACTAATTGTGAATGGTAGAACACCTATTCAAAAACACAAAGACTGATCAATAGTGCTCGACTATAGAATACCACGCTTTCACAACTAACATAAACTATTTCCCGTTTAACTGTATTCAAAATTAAGATGGAATACAAGAACTTTTACTAGTCTGTTGGTTTGAGCTGATTGGGTAGTGCAACACAAAACTGAAACGGAAATTAAAAAATTTCAAGCCAATTAAAAAAACCACAGGCATAAGAAAATGTGAAATGGATTGAAAAAAAGGCAGAAAAGCAGAAAGCATTTACATACTATACATACTACTATACATATCATACACTAAGAGCATTAACCGGAAATCGCAACAGAAATACATAGTAATAAAAAAGTCATAGAATAACTATTTACTCGAATAAAAGATAGGACCTATTAAAAGATCTTAGCTAAACAAATATATTATTTCTTTTGAACGCATTTCAATTTGTTTAGTTTTCGCTTTTTATTGATATAATTTCAATTCAATTGCTTTCGTACTTATACTTAACTTTAAATGATGTTTATATTGCGGTTCGCAACATGTGGATCGTGGCTATAAACACCTTAGGAATCTTATCTAAATATTTGGCAAAAAATCTCTTCTTGGCCCCGTGCGGCGGCAACAACAATTAGAAAGCAATCAAAACTTATTAAAGCAGGTCAAGCAGACGAAATGCGGGAAATGGTTGCTTGTCAAAACAAAACTTGCAATAAATCAAGTCAAGTTAATGAAATGTTGAAATGGGACGCGAGAAATTCGAGTCAACACTTGACCAACAAAAACCAACTATTGTAATTACACCGCGCAGTAATAATTAAATTATTTTTTATAGCGGTTCTTAAGTCTTTGATGCTGTTATGGCATTTACATCCAAACCCACTGCATGTATAATAGCTGTAAAGAAAGCAGCAGCACTCACACACACACTCGCTGTCGACTAATGCGAGTTTTACAATTTTGCGGTCGTGTGTAAGTCTTGTTAAGCCAATTAGATGCGCTGCCTCAGTTCCACAGCTCAGAGCCCGACTTAAGCCAACTGAAATGAGGCTGAGCCCTCTAGTGCTGCTCCAAAGTTGTCTTCTGTCTTATGGGAAAGCAAACGCAAAACAGCAACAAGAAACAGCGCATGCAAACGGCAATAACCGCAGATCCCAACTTAGAAAAACAAGAAGAAAATTTTACTAATGAGCAGTTCTCAACTGCGTGATACTACTCGTAAAATATTGAAGATAATTTTTTGAGATTTAAATTATTGTTTTATAATTCGATTTAAAGAACAAATTTCTTCCAAAATAGTTATTCATAGATTTTTTAAAACACATACACCCAAATATGATTTAATACGTAGAAATCGTATACAAAAGTTAAATAAATTTCTCAATTAATAAGCTGTAATAAGTTGATTTTGACCATAAATATGTAGCTCATTAGATTTTTCCAATATTTATATCTATCTTAATGATTTTTGAACATGAAATATGTATTTATGTAAAGCTTACAAGATCCATAGATTCATGAACTTTACATATTCACTTGAGATTAATTTGAGATATGATTATAATTTGTCAAAATCTGCCATCAGTTATATAAAATCGAAAAGGGAGTTTATCTAGAATACGAGCAATTCGCTGAATTGTATTTTTTAATGATTTTTAGATCCATGGCAAAAGAAATTCACAAAACAAACTAACATTACCGATGGCTTCCTAAATATATTGTTGAAAAAAAATTCTAAAAATTGTTTTCTTTAAAATTATACAACAAGAATGTTTGCAGGATTAATCAGAACATTGCAAATGCTTACATTTCTAATAATTTATGTATATATAAGAAAAACTTAGGATAAATCGAGATAAGAATCTGTAACAACCCTAAAGCAATGTCTCAAGTATGGGGCATAAAACGCAGATCTGCATACATGGAAAATGAAATGTCAATGCGCTTGCAGGCTGTTTGTTAGTTTGTGAATTTTATGATGCCAATATAATTGGGTTTAAGGCTGTCACAGCATTTCCGGTTTTGTAGAAGCTGACAGCTTCCGTTTTAAAATTATTGGCAAACTTGTGTGCAATGAAGCGATTACAGCATGTACGCAAATGTTTGCTAACAATCTGGCACAAGACATTCAAATAAATTGTGGCTCATGGAGCAATTAGCACCCAGGACACTCTGTCTATCTTTGAAATGTAAACACACAGCCGGGCAAAGTCAGCTGCCGACTGGAGCAACATTTGCCGCAAAATGTTTAATCTTCGGCTGGAATTGAACTTGAGCAGCTTTTAACTTTTACCTTACATCTCACTCCCTTGCTAACCACCTGGTTTTTCCCACTTAATTTTCTTTTCAGAGCTCCGTCACTTTATGTAATCTTGGTGTGGGTGCCACATTTGGCGAATCAATACTACACGATCTGCCACGGGACAGCACCGTGGTCACAAAGACAACTTGCGAGTTGTTGCGCGTCGAACAGCAGGATTTTCGACTTATCTGGGAGGTAAGCATAAATTATGTTGTATATGCATATTATAATATTGTACTAAAACTCTAGTGCCTCAAGTATAGTAACACTGTCTGAAAATGGCACTATATTTAAGCTAGCAACAAAGAATTCAACGTTCACAGCAAAATTATTTTTAGAATAAAGTTGCTTCTTTCTGAGTTGTTGTTTGTAGCACTTAAAAATTTGTGAGCATCAAACTTAATTATTAACATAATATTATAGTTGTATGCATAAACAAAATAAAATCCGAGTTGTGGAAACTTAAAACTTCGTTGTAAAAAATTCCATTAGCATGCAAATAAATTGTTAACTTGCCTAAAAATAGAAAAGTCCAGAAAGTACAAAAACAGTTTTGTACCTAATCATATCTAACGAACTTTATTTGGATGGAGCTTATTGTTTGGCTTAAGGTTTTCATAGCTCGGTTTTTCATTTGCAAAATAATCAGAAATTGCACATCCTTTCTGAACCTTAAAAACACTGTTTTTCGGCGTAATCAACCCATCCGCTGACACATTAGTATTCGACTTGGCTCAAATGAGAACTCTGCGGCAAGGCGAATCAAGCTAGATTGCAGCGGAAGCGTTTTTCTGGCACCCCAAAAATATTTGGCTCTAAACTTAAGTCAGCTTGTGTCATTTGAAGCTAAAAAAAAAGCGTTTTGCCAAGCATTTGCGGTGTTTTCATCATTGCGAAAATATTTAATTAAAATTTTAATTGATAATTAATGATGCGACCACCAAAAACGTAACCCGCCCAAACCAAGCCTCGGGACGTCAACATACATACTTTCAGGCTAAATTCGTTAGTCAAATTATCGACGGATTGCTGTCGTTATTTATTATGGTTTTCTGTATTTTGTTCAATTACCAAATTGAATTAAAGTCTTATGATTAGTTGGCCAGGGGGCCTAATTGAATGCATTATTCATTTATGCTAATCAATAATAATGCGTAATAGGGTTTTTTGTTTCAATGAAAGAACTCAACTAATTAATTACACATTCATTCAAACATTTATATATTGTAACGGAATTTAATGAGAGTGGTCTTTTTGTTAAAGTTTATTTACCAGTAACTTTTACAATGTCGAAATTGTATCTTTAATACAAAATACAAATTGTTTGGTAGATGCCTCATACTGACATTGTTGCCAGTTTACAGAAGATTCCATTGGTTTGGTGATTGCCACACACACACCCGCCGCAACGAACTTGCCCTTGCCCCTTAGGGGGCAGCAAAACTCGCACATTGAATGCGAGCATAAGCCAACCAACACATACACACACATTCCCTCACATGATGAATGAATGCGTATTTACTTTTTGCGCAAAAAAAAAAAACCAAAAATAAAGTAAATAAAGCAAATAAAGAGGAAAGTTACCTAAAATTGGGGCCACATTGGCTAACCCACAGAGAGGGTAGTGCCACTTGCTTCTTGCCTCTGCTCTACTGTGTGCAACATGAATAATGCCTGCTGGCTGGGGGTAGATAACAAAGTAGCTGCACCACGCAGAGCAAACATTTATTACGTATACGCACTGTGCAAAAATGAACCTTGTGTGCCATAAAAAAGTGTTGCAATTGTTGCAGCTCCTGGAAAATACGATAAAATCAGTTTACATTGAAAATATATTGCGCGAAGAGTTGTCACTGCAAGTTCCACAATCAACAATATATAGGAACCGTGAACTGAACCCGCTAAATTTGTTTGTGTTAGTAGTAAAAATGAGACCAAATAACAAAGCCACAAAAATATAAGTGAAAGATGGTTTTTTGTATATATATATATATATATATTCGCCAGCGTTTTTACTTCCGCTGCAGTAGAACTTTGTTGCCTTTCCACATGCTTCGCGAAATGTGCAAAGTACAGAAAACAGAGCCTTGCAAGTGCCCGAGAATTATTTGAATTGAGCAAAAAAATATTTATTTTCGCAGTAGAAAGCAGAGAAAAATGTGCATCTAAGGGTGACGAAGCTTAAACAAACTTCACTTTATTGTTGTAAAAACATTTGAAATATCTCAAAATTTTAATCTTACAAAAATTGGTTGATATTATTAAAGTAGAGAAAAGCACTATTTAAGCTTCAAGATAAAATTATGTGAGTTGTTTTCCTATGATTGGTCCAATATAGCGGATTAAACAAACAGAGAAGCCCCTGATAAAGTCCGGGCAGACTCACATCATTATCTATTACGTGTGTGTTGCAATATGAAAATAGCTTTGAGTGGAAAAGCACAAAAGCTTTTCAGCTAAACATGTCAAAGTTTAAGCAAGACTTCGCAAAATAATATTTAAACCGAACAACTTAGTTGCAATTAGTTAGGAATTTAATTTTTGTATTAGTTAAAGTAATTCTTTTTGTGAATGTATAAAAGAAGTAAATAAATGACTACACACCTATAGGAACTTTATATAAAAATATGAGCTTTATATGTTCCTATCCATTCCGCATGACACATGAATTTATTATATAATTTACTGTATGTACGTATGCTTCTTGGTCTAAGTTTAGCTTGCACATGCACATGATGATTGTGCTTGCACAAAAATAAATAAATAAAGCGCTTGTCCACATGCAATGGTGCTGGTTGCTCAGCTGGGGCATGCCGAATGCCGTTGCACATTTCTATTATACATTATATTATATTTATAGACTGTGCGTTACGTATACCATATGTGTGCCAGTCAGGAATTATTTTACACGCTGCAGACCATCCATTTGTTAGCTCTGGGGAATTATGCAATGTATTAAGGCTCATAAAATGTTCCAATTTAAATTGATTTGTATTGAAACGATCCTGGAAATCTCCGGGTATAGTTTATGGCAACATGGGCTAATTGTGTTCAAAACTTAACAGCAATCACATAAATTTCAAATTTCGAACTTTGCTTATCAAGTGCTGCGTGCTGCGCCACCAACTACCGCTTCTTGTTGCCGGAGCCAGCTCTAAAACTGCAATATACGGGTGTGTGTAATTGAAATAATTTTGTGTTTGCCATGCCAATTACGACCTCTGTAACGACCTTTCTAATGCTACAATGGTCTGCAATTGGGTCTGCTTTAACTTCATACATATCCTACGTACATATTATGAACTCAACCTTCCTCCTGTTTATTGCATATACACTAACTATTTATTATATTATTACGCTAAACTTATTAACATTGGCTTGTTCTTTTAGTAATTAATATGTCATTACTACGATGATAACGATGCTCCGAAACTCTCTAAACTGCTTGGTAGCCTAGCAGGCGTCACACCACAACGAACAATATTAACGAAGAATTCCATTGTATTTGATAGTTTAGCTCGCTCGCTTCCTCTTTCAACCCAATGATTGGGTTCTTCATATCTAATGACAATTGTCGCATTGGTTTCGTATTGCGTTTTGATAAGTGCAAATGGTTTTAATTAGCGTAGGCGCCAACGCAAAACGCTTTTGTTGTTTATCAGTTCTGCGCCAAGTGTTGCCAAGCATGGCAAATTTCTTTGCCATGCGGGCTTTACTGCTTGCCAGTTACCGTTGCTCTTGCCCTTGCCCTTGATTGTTTATGAAAATGTCACGACAATGAGCAGTTATTTATAGCTCAACTTTTACCGGGCGCTTTGGCAACACTAACAAGTGCTCACTGATAAGGCGAAACAAAACAAATGAAACATGCAGTAGCAAAACGCTTCACAATGCGCGCGACAACGTTTGACAGGAATTACCTCTAACCGCTAGCGACTCTCTCGAAAAAAAATAGAAGTAGAAAAATAATGTGCAAAGAAATTTCACAGCGTCTGAAGTGAAAGTGTGTGCAAATGTCAGCTGGGCAACCACAACAATTGCGACAGCTCGAGAGGCAGCAACGCCAATTTCAACGTCGTTCTGGCCAAGTTGTGGCCAGCGATGAGGCAGCACTCTGTAGGCTGGTGCGCTATAGGCGCCACAGTGACAGCGACAAGCATCAGCAGCTTTTGGTGCCAGCAGCTGGTATAATAACAGAAGCTGGCGCCACTTCCGCTGCTGTTAAATTGAGGCGTCGTGAGCAGTATCAGCAGCGTCCACAATCGACGGCATTTGAAATGAGCAATGTACGCGTCATCCGCAATGGCAATGAGCCATTGGAACAACAATGATAAATATTTTGGTTTAAACAAATGACAAGAACAATAAGCTAACCTATTATATATTTGATATTGCAGAAAAACAAGGAGTTGATGAATGACATTATTACAAACTGCAAATTAAAGAATGGTATGTAAAAAATAATATTAACAAAATAAAAAATTTTACCTGTAAGCAAGGAAGAATGCACTATACTGTCCGCGTACAGTCAGTGCTATCACAGTGTATATGTGTGTGTACGCGCATACTGCTTACTTGACTTAACTTCAATGTTCCATATCTTTGGTGTTTCTCAACCGATTTCACTAAAAATTGCACAGATTGTCATTATTCTAATGGTTCTAACGCTCTCTCCAAGTTTTCCAAATTCAAGATTTTGTTGTTATCGATCACATGTGTATTTCGAAGATTGGAAACAAACAAGTAGTGTCTAGGGATTAGGCGTGCTTATGTTCCAAATCTGGAGGCTGATCAAGAAATAAATATTTTCACTTTCTAATTAAAAGGTTTTGGTCCCGGCGTACAGTCAGCAGCTGTCACATCGCCCACAAAACGCCCACTGAGTCCGGATCATCCAAATCCAGCGTTACCCATTACCGAGGTAAGCAGACTTTCTATTGTTATACGTGTGCGGGTATGTGTGCGTGTATAAGTGCAATAAATCACAGACACACACACATGGCAATTATAAATAAATTCGGTGCCAGGACCTCGGTTGACATTGAGCCTTGTGTCGCTTGAACTTCTGGCAAAAATACAAAGCTAACTTTCTGCTTGCACGTTGACTGATTGTACCATTTGTCAAAGTTGCCAACGATTTTGTATTATTTATAAAACAGAGATGTCTTCGAAATCAAGTGTCTTATTGAATTTTTTATTATACCAGTTTGTATAGCAATAGAACATTTGAAGCTTGGGACAACACTTTAAATGTAATTGGATTTTTTTATTATTATTATTATTTATTTTTTTTTAAGTTTAAAATTTCTAAAACGTATGCTGTGATTGATTGAATCGTAGAAAAAAACAAGAGATATGAAAATAAATAAATAAAATAAAAAATAGATAGGCAAGAACCAATATCTATATTTGCCAATGGAACGTTTAAGCTAGGGTGCAAAATCTATAATATATTTAATAATAGTATTTTTTATTCTTAAATATCAGACGCCGAGTCCTGCTATGAACCGCATGGGCTGGGCACTGCGAACGTTATTAGTGGTCGATAATTCAAGCTGTTTGAAGGACCGAAAGGTAAGCAAAATCCTTAAACTAGCACGCTACACAAAAGCTAACACAATCAATTGTATCACTTTTTGTGTGTGTCAGGTTTCGGGCAAGTTAATACGCAAGTGTGCACCTGGCACAGAGCTGGTGGATTGGCTGGTCAACTTAGCGCCCATTGTGCACACTCGGGCCCAGGCGGCGGGCATGTGGCAGGCATTGCTTGAGGAAGGCGTATTGACACATGGTGAGTAGTTGCCGTTGCAATTAATGTGGCACAATTAACGCATTCGTTTTGCATTTGTTGCAGTTAACAAGGAGCAGCCTTTCAAGGATAAATGCTTTCTGTATCGATTTCGTTTGGACGAGGAGGGTGGAGCACCCGCCGCTGGCATACCTGCTGCTGAGGATCTCAGTGCAGCTAATGAGCACATACGTGAGGCATTGAGTGCACTCTTTCAACGTGGTCCAGATGCCACATTGCGCATGATATTGCGCAAGCCGTAAGTGCAATATTAATTATTTATAGCCAGTATACTATTTGACATGCATATATGAACAAAGAACTCGCACACACAAAATGTATGCAACATTAATACACACACACACACTCACACACAGCCTTATGCTAATTCGCTATTCGGTGCGCATAATTGATATTTGCCTTTGGTCCGCCAATTATTAGCAATTGCGCAAGAAAACCCTTCCTTTTTGCATTTCATCAAATTTATAGATACATATTTATGTATGGTATACATCCACAGTTCGCATGAGCGCACACCCGAGGAACTGGAATTGGTATTTGAGGAACTTGTCCATATCGCAGCCCTCTCTCATCTATCGACGAGCATAAAGCGTGAGCTATCCTCAATAATTGTATTTGAAGCCCACGCCCAGGCAGGCACCATATGTGAGTATATTATTTGAATTGCAAATTGTTTCTTAAAACAAAATGCACATTTGAATATTAAATGGTCGGTTAAAAAGCTGGTTAGTTCAGTTCGTTATGTGTTAAAGAATCTTTTGGCTATAGGATAGAATGAAATAGTAATTTAGGTTTTGATTTTTTACATAGTCAATAGTTTTCGATTAATATAGGAATTTCCAAAATTCTAATTATGTCAATTTAAAATTGTATTTAAACGATAGTTTTTTTATATCATCTAAATACTTAGTAAAAGGTTAATTATATCAAACATTACTGCAATTTATTTTGTTTTAATAAAATTTTGCACAAGAAAAGCTAATTATTGTACAAAATAAGAAGAAAAAGCTCTAAGCGTTGTAATTTTAACGCATTTATCCATTTTACGCTTCTCATTACATTAATGTCAACAACACAAACCATAGTATTCAATCAAGGCGACGAGGGCCGCTCCTGGTACATATTACTCAAAGGATCTGTGGATGTTGTGATACATGGTAAGGGGACCGTTGCTACATTGAAGACTGGCGATGATTTTGGCAAATTGGCTTTGATTAACGACGCTCCCAGGTAAGTGGCTGTGTAACTGCATAAACTCTTTGCCCTTAGCAATCCGGCTGAATCCATTTAAAATTCGTTTCCCCTTTTTTACAAAGTGCACAACATTTTAAAAGCTCAGTTCGCTCAAAGTTATTTTTTTAGTAAAACTTTTCAGACAGCAAATAAAACACAAACCATTAACAATTCGCTTTCTATCTATAAGTTAGGCAGCTACTCCCTATTTTGCTTTGGGAAAACATACAATAGCGAAATATATGTATTTACAATAAGGACCACACACCACAAGCACCACACTTTTGCACTTGGCCAGGCACATAAATGGGAGCAAAAGATTCAACAATTGCGGTCGGGTAATAGTATTAGATTATTTGTTACCACTGTACAAAGATAACAAGAACAGAAGAGGCACAACAATGCTTGATAACATCATCATTGTTTAGCATTTATAGCAAACAATTGAAAATAGAAACAAATTATTTAAGATGGAAAATTTAACATTGATATTATTGAGCATCTACATCGTATTTCTATTGAGGACTGAGATTTAAGCAAAGAAAAAAGAGCCACTTGCAAAATTTAGCTACTTGCCGCAAGTGACACTTTTGCTGTCAAATATTTACAGTTTAAAATACTATCTTCAACAGTTATTAACCTAGTTGAATGTATTGATTTAAGCACAAACACTTCTTTAGGCTAAGAGTCAGTTTGTTGGTCGGCCATTTTTATTTTTTGAATATTCGTTCATTCATTTAATCTTAATTAAAGAAAGATGCTGAAAGTCTGGCTATTAAGCGTTTATGAATCAGTTACAAAAAGTTTTAGCCATTTAAAAGTTGATTAAATAACAATCGTTACTGCAAACACCGAATTCAATGCAATTAAAATACTTTATTTACCTTATACAGAATAAATTTACGAAAACCAGCCACAGGGTTAATATTAAAGCCGCTTATCAATGGCAAACTTATTTAAAATAAAACGTTGGCATTCATCCAACTGCCATAGATTGACTTCATTAAACACTTCGATCTGCTTGGAAAATTTAATTGTGTCCGCTACAGCAGACAAAAACTGTGTCAATTGCATTTATGCAAATTTTTTTTAAATAATTGTGGAGTGGAAAAGTTTAAATAAGTTCTGAAAATTTGGTAAACAGTTTGCCAAATGTAATTAACAAAATGCATTTTATCCAAACCGATTCATTAAAAGTTTTGCAGTCACCCCAAAAAGTTTTTCATCAAATTTAACCGAGAGTTGTCATCATTTTGATTTTCAATATTTGGTTAAGACCAATTTGTCAAATAGGCAAATGAATGTACTATAAATACACTAATGTTTTTTAGAGCTGCTACAATCGTTTTAAAGGAGAACAATTGTCATCTGTTGCGTGTGGATAAGGAGCACTTTAATCGCATCCTGCGTGATGTTGAGGCCAATACACTGAGATTGCAGGAGCACGGCAAGGATGTTTTAGTGCTTGAGCGTGTGGCCAAACAACGTGGACAGCACTCAGCATTCAAGTGAGTAGAAATAGAAAAACAAAAATCGCTTCAATTTTATGCCCCTTTTATTGTTTCGTTAAACGTGACTGCATTTTAAAATATATCCGTATACCATTAACAGATATACAGTAATGTCGGGAACACCGAACAAAATGCTCGAACATTTGCTTGAGACGCGACTGGGACAAACGGTCAGCGGCATGGATCCATTCCTAGATGATTTTCTGCTCACGCATATCGTGTTTATGCCGGTGGTGCAGCTCGTCGATGAACTGGCCAATTAATATCCTTTTTACAAACAAATCGAAAACAAACAAAATAGATTTAATGATGTGCATTTCTTTGTTCTTATTGTACCTTGCTAGAGCACTCACATTCCGAAACACCTCTGATGGAGGGTTTTGTTAGGTAGATATCTCGGGTGTCTCGTTATTTTTTTATTCTCAACCGAAATATTTCGTATTGTTCTTTTGCTTGTGTTACAAGTGTTTTTCAAAAGAAAGTTCTTTCGAAAATTTCTACATTTCCCCAATGAATAATCCATTTGCAGCGGAGTGTATTAATTCTTTTTTACCCACCTTCGATCAACCACCATCCATACGACAAATAAATTGCGATAAATTTCCAAACTCTTCGCAAACTTTCATAAATTACTCATACAAGCATCACTCACATTGCGAAACACCACTGATGAGGGTTGTGTTCGGTTTGCTTTCAATAAAAACTTTATGATTGGATTTTCACTCCCCAATTGAAGCAAATAAAATTATACTAGGTTTAATTGAATTTTTCGAGCCGCATTTTGTGCATGCTGGCCACGCGCTAAAGCTTAACAGTACCTGGAAACTCGGTCACATTAAAGAGCGTTTTCTTAGCTAGCCCCTCACAAATGCTCCTTTAAAAATGAAAACGCACAGCCATGCCCATTTCCACCGCAGTCTATTAAGCACTTGACTATATACCAACAGACTCAGGAGTCACGTTCGCAGGATAGTAGATGAGCTGAAAGAAGGGGGCAGGTCAACAAACATATCCACAGCGACAGTTTAAGTGTTGGCAGCATGCAAACTACATATCCACACACAGACACACACCACATGACCACGCCCTCACATACACACATAAGTTCGTGACTGCAAAAATGTGTAGAGTAAAGAAGAAATCCGGTAACTAAGAACTATGTGTTCGAGAGTGAAGAAGATTTTATGCCCGTTCAAAAGTAAGTTCTATTTTCATATGATATAATTATGTAAAATATCAAGCTAAGGTTTCGATTTCAATTGTAAGATATATAGTACTTTGATTTAAACTGAAGATAATATTAAGAAACTTGTTAGGAATATTTACTGCGTATATGCGTTGAGTTCTGATAGGTTTTTAATAATAAATTCTATCGTAATTTGTGGAAGCACCTTAAATAGTTCGTGTACGTATGAAAGCTTAAAACAAAAGCTTGCACAATTTGCATATGAGATTAGGATCTGATTGCGGTACCAAATCCTTAGGTAAAATATAGTAACCTTAACAAGGGTATTTTAAATAGAACTAACAATGTGAAACACTTCGTTTTGGAGCAAACTGCAGAAAACAAAAGCCACAGTCAAGTTTAAAATTGTCTTCACACAAATATACACACACGCATATACACAATAATAACAAAATCCTTCGACATTGGGTCAACAATTTGGTAACGTGTAGAGCAGCAGTCGGAAAAGCAGTTTGCAGGAGTCAAACTGGGGTTCAATGATGCTTGAAAATAATCTCCAATCTGCATTGGAATACGTGATGTGCTTAAAAAGAACCCACTTTCTGACCCAAAAATGACAACCCCCTATTCAGGTTTGGTGCGTGTGCGTGCCAAAGCAACAGATTTGCAGGATACGAAACGTTCAAGTAGTAGGCAACTTTGAGATTTGGTTACACACGTCCTTAACCACTGTGCACCTTTCATTGTGATCAGCATGAAAATGCACAAACTCCCGAGGATCGCGAATACATCATTAACTTTAAAAAACGCGTCATACAATTCATGCAAAAATGGGTTATGGCAGTGCGACACGCCGCTTTTGAGGAGCCAAGCGTATGCGATTTCATTGAAGATCTAGCCGCCGAGGTCGAAGCTGATCCCGATTTGAATGAAGAGACGAGCATCATACACAATGTGCTAACGCAAATGGCACGCTATCAGGAGGATCGCAACCAGAATGCTGGCCAAAAGTGGAAGTTGCCAACAAATGGACAACCGATTTGCCTATTTAGCGGCAATGCGACACCATCAAAGACAGTCATTCGACCAGACGATGACAGTAAGTGAATGCAAATCCAAATGCAACTGACTAACTGTAACGTAGCACTTTTCCCACCTTCTCTTTTACAGTCATTTTCCGTGTGTATTGTGCGGACCACACATATTGCACCCTGCGTTTTCCTATGCACACCACGGCGGAACTAATCAAAGCCTGTGCCGCTGACAAACTGCAATTGAATCGTGGCCCCGATGACCTTATCCTCGTTGAGGTAAAATCTAATGGAGAGCGTTCCGTATTCAAAGACAACGATGTCAGCATACCCACCGGCCTAACCCTCAATGGACGTTTGTTTGTGTCCGTTAAGGATCATCTTGATGCTTTGGTAAGCCTTACTGGTCCTTGCCGTCCTCTCACTAATTGCCTAATGTATTCCTAATGCAGACACAGTTGCCGGAGCAGGAATGTCCTTCAGATGGTGTTGACATTGATTTGGAACTCTTGAGCACCAAAGAGCTGGCCTATCACATCACAATCTTTGAGTGGGATTTATTCTGGGCGGTGCATGAGTATGAATTGCTTTATCACACCTTTGGCAGGCATCATTTTGGCAAGGTACACTGAAATTGAAAAATCGTGTTTAATGAATTTCACATGACTCAGTTAATTGATTTTAGTCCCATTTAAATGAGTTGTTCAAACGACCTGACCCATCAGACATTTAGTGTTTGGTTTTTGTGACGTCTAGTATTTTTAGTATATTTACACCCTGAACCCATTGAAAATGGGTAAAAAGGGCAAAATGGTTTTGTGCAAAAGTATGTAACTGGCAGAAGGAAGCATCTCCGACTCCATAAAGTATATATATGCTCGATTAGCATCAACAGCCTAGTCGATATAGCCATGTCCGTCTGTCCGTCCGTATGTATGAACGCGTCGATCTCAGAGACTATAAGAGCTAGAGACTCCAGATTTGGCACAGAAGCTCGCCCAATCCCTAGGCAGTACAATTTTGTTTTAAATTTTCGATAACTCTTCCCGTTTCCGATATACACATGTGATCGATAACAACAAAATCTTGAATTTAGAAAACTTGACTAGACTAAAAATAATGACAATATGTGAAAATTGAATTGTTTATTGAAATCGGTTGAGAAATACAGGAGATATGGAGTATTGAAGTTAAGAAAGTATGCACTATACACGTACACACACTCCCACATACTTGCAAGCACTGATTGTATGCGTAAAGTATAGGGTTCAGGGTATAGTCTAGTCGGGATTTCTTGACTATAGCCTTCTTACTTGTTATAGTTGTTTAACGTCACGAAAGAATCAATTTTGAACAGAAGTTTCTAAGAATGTTTATTGGGTTCACGCTGAACAGATTTACAATGCAACAAAGTCAAGTAGCCGATTGCCAGGATAAAAGTTACTTTGCAAATCCGATTAACACGGAAAGGTCTCACAAATAACGTGGTATTTAATTGACTTTTCAAAATCGCTTTAGTAGATCTAGTGATTACCGGCGACAACCTGTAAAAGTTGATTTAAGATTTATTGGTAAAACTATCTTCTTCAACTGTACATGACTGACACAAACACAGTGACAGGAACACGCATTCGGCAACTCAAGCGGCTGTTGCATTGTTTGGCAAAAGTTACAGAAGCCTTTCGGCTAATTAGGCTAAAAGTGCAGGACGAAGTCCCTACCCAAGGGGACGACAGGACTTGTTACAGGTCCCAAAGTTTTAACGTCAACAATTTACGAGTCTGGCATTTGTCATGTAGCTACGAATTAAGTTTTAGTACAAGTTGTCGGCATTAAGCAATTAAAGCTTGCCGAAATGTGTTGCCTTTTCTAACTAACACTAACTCTCCATGTACAGATAACAGCCAATTTGGATGTGTTTCTGAGACGCTTCAATGAGGTGCAATACTGGATTGTAACAGAGCTTGTGTCCACACCAAGTCTTAGCAAACGTGTTGGCCTTGTGCGTAAATTCATCAAGCTTGCTGCTTAGTAAGTGATAAATACTTCAACAAAGCCCAACAAAACTTCGATATAATTAACCTCTGGTTGTTGTAGTTGCAAGGAGTACCAGAACCTAAATGCTTTCTTTGCGATTGTCATGGGTTTATCAAATATGGCCGTAACGCGACTGCATCAGACCTGGGAGAAGATACCGTCTAAATTTCGAAAGATCTTCCAAGAGTTTGAGGCGCTCATCGATCCCAGTCGCAATCATCGTGCCTATCGTGTGTTCGTTGGCAAACTGCAACCTCCGCTGATTCCATTTATGCCGCTGCTGCTCAAGGACATGACCTTTGCCCATGAGGGCAACAAGACTAGCCTCGATGGGCTTGTCAATTTTGAGAAAATGCACATGATGGCCCAAACAATGCGCACCATACGCTTCTGTCGTTCTCGAAGCTTGGGTAAGTTATTATTATAGTTTTAATATTTTATTGAAAAATTAACCTAAGAAGAACATCAATCTTTATTAACTCAAAGATCAGTGTTCAGTTTTTTATCGGTAGTTCTTTAAGTAAATTTCAAGTGCTTGGCTATGAGAGCTGTATTCATAAATAAAGAAATTAAGATGTTTTATAGGGTAATATGTGACTAATGACAATAAAACTCATGGCCCATAAAAAATGCTTGCTTTTTTCTATAAATGAAAACATTACTACCAATTACAATAACAATGATATCTACTATGTGAATTGCAGGTCTGGAACCACCGTCACCAAAAAGCGAAGGCGAGGTTCGCTCATACATCAGCTGTTTTCGTGTGATTGACAATCAGCGTGTTTTAACCGCCATGTCACAAAAGGTGGAGCCCACCAGGAAGCTTAATTAAATGAAATTGAATTAAACAAACGTCAAGTCGTCGAATAGTCCCTTAGATCTAGTGCGTATTTAGTGTCTATAATGAGTTTTGAGAAAAAGTGTAATAAACTGCACAATTATGAGCTTAGCTGAGTTATTTTTAGCTGCCCCATTTAGCGACCAACCAGTGCATTCTAAACTGAGCGCCGCGAAACCACAACAACATAAACTTTCTTTATAGATATAAGCGAAAAAACGAAGTAATATCTATATTAGCTTGGCGAATATATCTGTAACAATAACAACACAAAAATAACTATCTAAACTTTCCAAAATCGAACTAAAACGAAGCCAACAATAAGAAAACTTTTTGCTTTGGTACCAAAAATACAAACATTTGGCTTTGGGGAAAACTGTTGGAAGACCAAAATTCCCAAGCCCGATGAACGTTACAAACAAAGGAACAAATCGGGCACGTGTGATACTAAACATTTAAAGAAAGCAACAACAACAAAACAAAATTTATTAAACCTATTTCATACAGCTTGACTAACAAACATTACTAATAAAAAAAGCTATACAAATATCCATTTCAAATCCAAACGAAATATTTGACTAAAGTGGAATCTATTTTTTTAATAAAAATACAATAAAATGTTACGTATATTGGCATTAAATAAGGCGACATAACTATATAATCAAATCTAGTTGAGACTAGTTATTTATATATATATAAATTAAATTGTACTAGGAAGACATTTATTTAAATTAATTTTAATTCACGTTTATTTGATTAATTCAAAAGTCGAAAATAAAAAAAAAATAAAAAAACACAAATACATTTATATATTTATTTCTCATTATTTCAGTTGTTTTGTTGTGTACAAAAAAAAAAGTACTATAATTTTCATTAAGTTCGAGTATAAAATTAAAACAAATATGCTACGCAAAAGCATAAAGAATCAAAGAACACTGGAGAGGGACCTTATTAGTTGTAGAAAATGTACAAAATCCAAATGGCTTCATTCAAGATGTACATTTTGAATAGAAATAACATTTAAAAGAGAACCCACAGAAAGTTCTTAAGGCAAGTGTTAGTTTTATGAGGCCGTTCTATAAATTTTGTGTCTTCTACCTTAGGCTCTAAACTCTTCTAAAGGTCTTACGAAAGGCAGCACTTGATATATACATATATAAATTATAAGTAAAAATTGGTAGTTAACTTATATATATATATTGCTAGGCATTGTAGTACTTATCGAAATAAACCAACCCCTCTCCCAATAAGGTCTCTCAAGCAACGATATACCACTAAGACAAGAACCCTTACGTAGGCAATATTATACCCTACCAGACCATACAACGTAGTATATGTATATGTATGTATTTATAAACGTTTGCACTATCTATTATAATTCTCGTATTTCACACCGAACTTTTGCACAATAATCAACAAGATACGAGTTCAGAGGTTTCTCCTATAACAGTTGTACGAATTTTTAATGCGATCAGACTTAATTTTTGATTTACAAAACATCGCAAAAGACACCAATATTTTTAGTAAGTGATGGAATTTTTTAAAAAGATTTCAAGCCTTCAATTACTTTATCTACCGAATGAAATTGGAAATTTCTGTCGCAATCGTCCATTTAAATAGGTGTAGAATTTGTCCAAAAACAACCAATTTTTCCAATATGTCAACTTGTTCTAAAATTGTATGTAGAAAATGTGTGTATTCCGATGTAGACCATGACGTTGACGTATAGAATAATACCAAATATGCATTCCCAAAATTTAGATCCATCTAGTGTAAGGATAATTTTCAAAACTATTTGTGTCAAATATTTGGATATACAGATATACATATAAATATATATATATATATATTTTGTAGAATTTCTATATAAGAAAAACATATATATAACTTATAGATAAATAAATACATAAATGTGTACCAACAAACCTAAGTAGAAAATTTCAAATTTTGAATTGTGATTCAATTTGACAATCCTTAAAGAATCTCTACGGCTCTTATTTATATTAATATACAATTTTAATTGTTCTAAAATTATTTTTTTTATTTTTGCATAAATTTGTATAAATCGGGTAATGAGAACCAAGCTATAGCTATACGTACCACACATATATACCTCTGTTTTACCGTAAAAGGCACTCTGTACTTGAACAATTTAAGAAACCAAACCAATCAAACTATCTAAATAAATGTTCAAATCAATGTTTACATGTCTAACATGTCTAAAATGTCGAATACAATCTACACAATTTTACATTCTATAATTATTAATAGTTAAAATAGTCTACCTTTGTAAGAATACAACACCAACAAATATAATTAACAAAAAAAAGACTAGATTCAATCAAAATAAACAAAATGCTTATCGGAGCTCACAAGAAGAAGAATACAATCACAAATAAAAACAATCAATATAACAACAACAACATATATATATATATTAATGTAATAGCATATAAAAACAAAATGCATACTTGTCAAGATCAAGGAACAGCTCTTTTACCCATTTATAGCCAATTAAAAAACAAAGTTATGCAAATCAACAAATATTCTTACAATAACCCATAAATGTTACAAGCAATCTTACAAAAATTTGGATACAATATAACTTTAAATGTCTTACATTTTCAGCTTTATCTAATATTCAAATAAAAATTGTATGTGTTAGCAAAAACAAAATTTCAAGTTTTATTTTTTTCGGCGTCAAAAAGCTCGTGAGCGAAAGCTTTCGTGTGTTAAGAAAAAAAACTCATCGTCAGCTGTGAGCTCATTGTATGACACATCGAAACCACAAAGAAAACTTATATTAAAACAGTGTAAGCGATACCCTTTGTGGTTTCGTATCACTACATGTAGATTTTTTAACACTTACATTATATATAATATAGCTTTTATTTAATTAATTAATTATTATTATTGGCTGGTATAGTTCAAAATTGGTGACTATTTTTTGAAAAAAAAAAAAATAAAAAAATTATATCCAATTTTTATCTCAAAATTTGTTTAATAAAAATTACATTGATTACTTTCCTTAAAATTATAGGCAGCACATTTCAAACATTTAAAAGTTTGTATATATGAAAACTTGCAGTATCAAAAAGTCTGTAACTGTAAACACACCATAACCGAGTACATTACGTGTACAGGGTATTTTAAAATTATGTATGCTTTTAAACCGTGCGAACTAACTGCTGAATCACCAGCTGACTGAACGTCGCTAGTTGTTCACTAAACCTTGAACGTGCTGGAACTGATTGTGCGTTCGATCGAGGCAGAGCTGAAATCGCGACAATTTACCGATTACAAATTTATTTTGCCGTCAATTGTTAGCAAAATGGCAAAACTAGCGCCAAAAATTAAGTTAAGCAATGGCATAGAAATGCCAATTCTAGGACTTGGCACCTGGAAGTCATTCGAATCGGAAGCGTATCAAGCGACATGTGATGCCATCGATGTTGGCTACAGGCACATAGACACCGCCTTCGTCTACGAAAACGAACAGGAGGTGGGCCGAGCCATACAAAAGAAGATCGCTGAGGGTGTGATTAAACGCGAAGAGATCTTTGTGACAACCAAATTGGGCGGCATACATCACGATCCGGAGATTGTGGAGCGTGCCTTCCGTCTGAGTTTGAGCAACTTAGGGCTAGACTATATTGATTTGTATTTAATGCATGTTCCAATTGGCCAAAAATTCCACAACGACAGCAATGTCCATGGCACACTGGAGCTGACCGATGTCGATTATTTGGATACGTGGCGTGAAATGGAGAAACTTGTGGATTTGGGACTTGCCCGTAGCATCGGCTTGTCTAATTTCAATGCGTCACAAACGGAGCGAGTGCTGCAAAACTGTCGCGTCAAGCCCGTCGTGAATCAGGTAGAGTGTCATCCGGCATTTCAGCAGAAGAAGCTGCGTGCTCATGCCATGCATCATGGCATTGTGATCTGCGCCTACTGTCCGCTGGCCCGTCCACAGCCGGCCAGGCAGTGGCCACCGTTCCTCTATGATGACCGGGCGCAACTGCTGGCCAAAAAATATGGTCACACTTCGGCGCAGATTTGTCTGCGTTACCTGATCCAAATTGGCGTTGTGCCGTTGCCAAAGTCATCGAATAAGAAGCGCATTGCAGAGAATTTCAATTGTTTCGATTTTGAGCTGACGCCCGAGGATATGTCCGTGTTGGAGAAATATCATACGGGTGTGCGAACAGTTCCATTCAGTGGCATGTCCAGCCATAAGTACTATCCATTCAACGATGAATATTAAAAAAAAAAAAAAAACTGCTAAGAATTATTTTAATAAAGACACACAATTTTAAATCTAATCAGGTTGTAACAGGATCGTTTGATAAACGATTCAAGTGCTTGACAGATTATCTTAAGTATCTATGTATCTTAAGTAAAGGTAAAAAAAAATAAAATGAATCAACAGGTGTTTAGTATTTTTATTTTTATTTCTTGAATTATTGTGCATGGAGATAAAGCTGAAAATTTTGATGTTAATTTATTCCTATTCCAGTCGCATCAAAATCATATCAGCTACTTGCTGCCACATTTTGTCAACTAAGATTTTTAGTGTGTCTTATCAGTTGACGGTTTTATAGTTTATTGTGAAATTAAAGCGGGAGCAGACGACCTTGACTGCAAGCAAGTATACTAATAATAAAATAAAATAATAACAATGAGACGTTAACTTTCAGTGTATCAACAAGTTTGACTTTCTTTTATGGTTTTATTTTTGGTATTTTAATACTAATCTTTTCTTCAAAAGATAGTTGACCATTTAATGCGTAAATTCTTTTTTGAGTAGGTACACACTGTAACAGCGACCAGCTGATCAGCGCAGCTCTTCTATTCAGCGTAGTATATTCAGTAGTAAACATTTTGTTAAAATGTCAATTATACTAAGAAATACCTTTCGTGCACCATGGCTTTCAAAGGTACCTTGGTAAACACACGTTTAAGGCTTATTACATAAATTTTTATATTCACTTACAGCACATTCGCTATAGCTCAAGCGCTAAGTCGATCGGCAATGATGCCGCCTCTGCAAAAACGATACCTAAAAATTTACTCGAAGATAAACAAACTGCCAATTTGCAAAAGGAAAATGGTGCTATTTTTGACAAGCGACCATTCAAACTGCACCTAGAAAAAGGTAAGTTGAAATATTTAAGGATATAATCAGAGAAAAAAATGTGTTTACATAATCAAAAACACACATGTTGCAACTTCCATAGATAAAACGTACAGCTGGTGCCTTTGCGGCAAGTCCAAATCGCAGCCTCTGTGCGATGGTACTCATAAAAATGAATTTCTTAAGATAAAGCTCAGGTACAGCGATTCAATTATACCCTTTTCACCACATACTACAAATATACACTTTCTACTTATTATTCGCACCCAGGCCAATACGCTTCAAGGTAGACCAAACCGGAGATTATTGGTTGTGCAATTGTAAGCAAACCACGCATCGACCCTTCTGCGATGGCACCCATAAGCAGCCCCAAATCCAAAGTGCGGTTAAATGATTTATCTGAACTAGAATAATATAAAAAGCATTTTTGTAGCAAATATGTTGGTATATGAAAAAATGAGAAATGCACAAGATAAATTTTGAATCAAGCAACACATTGTTTTATTCTAGTTTCTAGAACGGTATTTATACACACATAAAGAAATGCTTTTGCAGCCCAATAACATAATTTATGTGATATACGTTTATGTAATGTATAATACTTGTAAATATTTATGTTTATGTGTATATATTCAATTGTAATGATTTTACAAGCTTCAACAAAATATTTACAGCGGTTTTTTGTGCTCAAATGAAAAAGTTGAACAGTAGAGAGAATAAAAACACCCAAATGGCAAACAATAAATTTAATGTTTTTGAAATTAGAAAGTCGATTTTGTTTTTATTTAATTTTTAAACGTTCGGGTTTTTACATATAAATTATAAAACTAAAAAAATGAGTTGAGAGCAAAAAATGGCTTAAATACTACTATATTCATAGGGTTATGCATTTGCATGGATTTTTTGTTTTGTTATTATTTTTGATCAAATTGAAACATACAAAATGCATCTCATCTACAGCACTACGAGTACTTAACATATTACAATTTTCGACTGGTTTACTACGCACACTCAATAACGACGAGAGTTAAGGGATTTAAAAATTATAAATTCATTTTTTTATCAAGACATCGCACTAAGTAGAAAAAAATAACCAAATTGTTATAGATATAATTTAGTTTTTTTTTTTTAACAATTTGTGTTTAACATAAGTCTTTCAGTGAGTTACGTTTTGCCACGCTTTAGCTTTTGAATTTTTTTATTTTTTTTTCTACTACAAATTATTTAGATGCAATAGGTTGTACAATAACTATACCAAATAGCAATAGCAGAAAGCGACTGAACACACATTGATTCTTAAGTAAATTCCTTAAGTGCTTTCACTATTGAATGGGCATAACATAACACAGCTTTGTCTCTTGAACAAAATTGAGCAGGTTTAACACTTTTTGTAAGTTTTGAAATTTACGTTCAATCGGGAGCTGCTAATCGCCATTTGGTAAATCTTTACAGTGCATAAATTACTTTGCCGAAATGTTTTAACTTTTGTGTTTGAATTGTAACAATTGTACAATACAATTATGTGTGTGTTTTTGTGGTATGTGTGTGTATATATTGTTGTTTCTCGTTGGTTAATTATTGGTTCAATTTATAATTTTCTTTAGAATTTCGGTTTAGCCTAAGTTAAGCGTAGCAAATTGTTTGAAAATGTTCTGTTTGATTTTGAATATGTATGCAGCAACGATTTATCGAGGGCTGTCTGTTGACTTTATTTAGTACTCTTCGTCCTCTGGTGGTGCATCGTCTGGTGGCGCAAAGCCATCCTGTGGTGTCAAAACATATTCGATTATGCAAGTTGTTAAATTAGACAAGACTCTCTCGCTTACCTCAGTTGCATACAGTATGTCCAAAATCTTTTGAATTAACTGTGCTGGTTCAGCCTCATCGGCTTCCTGGCAACTATCAAAACAAAATAATATATAACAATATATGCAGTAAATTGTTAAATGTTGTACTTACAGTATTTCAATGTCGCGCAGTTTTGAGAAGTAGAAATCGCGCTCTTTCTCAAGACCCTCTAGATTTAAACGCATGTCCATTACCTGACCAAAAACAAATTACTTTAAATATTCTTTTGCTGATCATTCCATCTAGGGACTAACCTGATTAGACAACTCTTCGATTTGCTGATTAGATGCCGCACCAACCGCTTCGTTCTTCCTCACAGCTCCGGTTGTGTTGCCGGCGATCATTCGATTCGGCGGCGTCGCATTGTTTGTGCGTGGCGGCACCTTAGAGACTGCTTGGATTGGATAAAACGGAAGAATTATGCTAATGTTATAACATATTTATTTGTGTACTTATTTTGACTTAACAAACGTGAAGCACGTCAAATGGCATGCGTTAATTTTCGCTTTGTTGTGTTTGTTGTGATTGTGCATTCAGTTTTGTTAAAATAAGAAGATTAAACAAATGCGTATATAAACAAATATAAGTACAAAAATGTTTGATAATGATTAGGGATGATGGTGTTTATGTAAACCAAAACCAAGAGAACCTACTGGGCTTTGTGGCTGTCGTTGTTGTTGCTGCTGGTCGTGTTGGTGCCGCCGTTGGCACACGCCTGTAGGAGCTGGCAACACCACCACCACCGCTTGTGCCAGGCAGAGATTTAGCAGCACCGGAGCCAAAGCCCATGGGCGCCCCATCACGTACGGCGCTGGCGTCATAATCTCTGCCATCGTAATTCGCATCAAAGAACTTTTTGAACCATTGCAAAAATTCGAAATTATCTTGGAATCGACCCTTTATCAATTTGTCAATGGGTATTATCTAAAAGTAAAATATGTGAGAGAGAAAGAAGATAATAATATATGCAGTGTTTTGTTGAATGACGTGAAAGAAACAATACAACCAAAGACATTTTAAATAGACCCAAGTTAAACATAACAAAATCAAAATATAATTATGAGAAATGTGCACACTTAAACAAAGACATAAAAACCACTAAAAATACGATGTGTGTTGGGTGCAGGTGTTCTTGAAGTGTGTTCTGTGGTGTTGTGTGGTGCAGGGATGTGTATGCGTATCGGTGGATATTCTATAGTCACAATAGCTGCTTAAGCCATTTTACGTTCTTTTCGTTTGGTGCCTACGCTATTGCGTGCTTCACGTTCGTTTCGTTTTGCCCAGACACACACAGACAGAATTGTTAAATGATAGTAAGCGAAACAAAACTCGCATAACAGCGACCCATCACCGTTACCATCATTTTCATCTTCTATTCTATCCCTTTACCCGATTGAATGCGCATTGCTGACATCCGACTGTTATTGACCATGTGCTGTTGATGCTGTTGGTGTAGCGACGGCTGTGGATGATGCTGCTGCTGCGGTCGGCGATGAATCAGATGGAGATCATTGTTGCTGCTGCCGACACCACTGCCGGTGTGGCTGCCACCATTGCCCAGCTTGATGCCGCCACGTTGGGCCAATGGATCGTATTCACGTCCATCATAATTGGCATCGAAAAATTTCTTGAACCATTGCAGGAACTCAAAATTATCTTGGAAACGTCCCTTAATTAGTTTATCAACTGGTATTATCTGTTGTTGTTGATGTTGTTGTGGGTGGAGTTGTTGTTTTCCATGCGTTGATTTGTAACGGAAATGTCAGTTAGTTACACACATTGTATTTGGGTTAATCTTTATAACAGTGTGCAGAAAATTTTGTTGCAATTTTAATGTTGAGTCTCTGCCCCATATATTTTCTTCATTTTGGGATCTTATGAAAACTTATGGTAGGAACATAAATATCATAAACTACGTTTAACTAGTTTATAATAATGGTTGGTCAACATTAATACTTGAATCATCTCATTTAACAATAATCAAATTATAAAATTTAGCTTTAAAACACTTCACTACAAATGACTAAATTCTCTTTTATACACTCATAATAATTGTGTATAAATTAACACAACACACACAGCGTTCAGCTATTATTATATAATTAACTTTGTAAGTGTGCAATAAACTTGGTGTTAAAAACCATAAATTAAAGGAACTAAATCTTGAAAATATACAACAAACTTATGATTATCATACATATATATAAAATTTACCTTATCGACAGACATCTTTTTAAAGCCCGCCTGCAATATTTTAAAGTTCTGTATATACTCATGCTCCAGATTCGTACGAAATTTGACACGCTTTACGGGCACTGAATTTGGGAATAACATGTCCATGAACTGACAGTAGGCGGCACCTTAATATATATAGTCAAAATAAATATGCATTAAATAGTCGATCGTTGTTCGAATCGGGGTGAGACTTACCAGTGCAGAGTTCCTCAATTTTGGAGAATTGCGATTGCAGGCAATCGTTCACCCAGGCTAACATGTCATGACGCGATAAATTCTCTGACGTCACATTTGTGGAGTATACGTTAACAGCCATATTTCTGTAAACTGTTCGATTGCTGTTGGTATTGGTATTGTAGTTGTTGTTCGCAGCTGCAAAAAGATCAAAATAAAAAAAAAGCAATTGAAGAAATTGTATTTTATATAATTAAGCATCGTACAAGACATAAATGGAGATACGTTGTGGGTGTGCCTCTAATGCTGATAATTACGATCTGACTTATTTATTTTTCAATTTTTGGTGTTGAGTGCATTGAAGCGTCGCATATGTGCGTGCCTCAGTATCAAGATCACGATAATCAAGTACAAACAGAAATCAAATGCAACAATTGCGGCATGTAGCATGCAGCATTTGTAGCATGTAGTTGCTCATTATGAACACGAAAGTTAGACATATGTGCATGAAAGTTATCCGTTTCCTTTTAATAGTTTCATTAGCTTGCCACAGGTTTTATGCTAATCGTCCTAGTTTTAGTCAAATGACAACTGAATGGGATAACAATATACGAATTTACTCACACATTTTGAATGGTTTGTCTCTATGTCTATACGTTTTGAAGGTCTCGTCTCTTGTTTAAATAATAACAAAATAACGTATTTCTTTGAATAAAACGTATCTTTTTAATGTCTAAAAGTAAGCAAAGATCGAGGCCTGCTTGAAAATCCAACTACACCCGCATTAATTTCAGATAAAATAGAAACCAACTTTAATAAATGTTTTGAGCTTGGACGGACGAAGTGAAGTGTGTTAACCACTAGACAATATCGTCATGATTATCCCAGAATAGTTCTAGTTATAAATGTGTCACAGTCATATAATGGTTATATACTCCATTTCTACACGAAAAACTTAAAACACGCAAGTCAAAATTGTAGGACACAAAAGAGACCGTTTAGCCTTATTTTGCTTAAACACACACAAGTGAAAAAAGATTTTATTTCCATTAGTAAATGCTTATAACTAAAGCGTAAAATACGCGAGCGACATACAAAAACACAGCCCGCCAAGACACAATCACGCAAAAATATAAATTGGAATGAAAAAGTGCACAAGCAACAAGAAACAAGAACAACAACGCACAACAAATTATGTTGCTTTGTGGCGATAGCAGAGCAATCCGTGCGAGACTGTGGAGCCAACGAACAATGAACTTGGACTGTGGTGGGCTGCGACTGAGACTGCGGCGGCTGCTGCTGCAGCGTCTGTTGGGCGGTATGGTTTGTCAACGCTTCGCTTCCGATGTCGATGATTCTTGAGCCGTCAGCAGTCAGCAGGTCTTAGTCATTGCATAGTCAGCTTGCAGCTGCGTCGTCAGCGTTATAGGCATTTGGCATTATCAAGAGCAGAAAGAAATGAAAAAATAAAAAAATAACATGACCAATGCCACAACGTGGGCCCCAACACTACACACACACACACACACACAAAATCAAATTAGCCGACCACCGAATTGTACCTATAAATATCAGGCCAAGTAAATGTTTATGTGTGTTTGAGTGTATAAAGTTTTGCCACGTTGTAGCTTAGTGCGGCAAGTGCATTGAACCCGTAAAAACCCTACGGCCTGACTGTCTCGGCCTCCCAATACTCTGCTTCTAGCGCAACAGTAGTTAAGAACTGTAAAAAATACATGTATTAAATTTCATAGAACTTTAAACTATTTCATATTATACTTGTTTTGATCTTTTCTAGGCTTGATTATTTATAAAATTTTGTTTTAGGTAGAGCAAAACAACATCATATTGTATTGTATACCCCCATTTCTTTGTTAACAGAGAATAAAAAGGGCGCGTTATGATATAAACTGAAGTTAGGGCAATAGCCGGAACTTCATTCAAATGTAAGTGAGTTTTTGTTCTTTTTCTATTCTGTATTGTTGTTGCTGTTGCAATTGTTGTTTATTGATTGAAATGCGCCAAGCATGGTACGCAAAACTGCCCCAAATACACAACAAGTTGGGCAAAACTCATTATAATGGAGTTTGTTGTGTATTCTGTGTTGATAGTTGATGATTAGTGTGTGTGTGTTTTAAGGCGGGGGCGTTTGCCTCTGATTGTTGCACATACATGTTGATGTGAGTGTATATGTGTTGCAACGGAAGTTGTGGCAAACGGCCCGTCGTTGCCAACTAATTAAGCGCAACTAGAACGAACAGAGGGCGAACCAATCTAAACTAAACATTGGCGGCACGGTATAAATATCGGGAATCGATAATTTTTATGCACACACGCAAACTGGTATACGCGTGTGTGTATGTGTGTTAGTGATCTGTAAAAGTGTGAAAATACCGGCAAGTTTTTTTTGTAAGCATCGGCGTTGGCGTTAGCTTCAATGCTACTCAGCTAGCTAAGCAATTTTAATGAAGCCAATAAAATAATAGTAGCCACCTAAAAAACAAAAACTCAAGGCTTAAATCTGTTAAGCGCACATATGCAAAGATATGACAACTACAATGTGCGGGGGTTGACATACAGACCACAAAACAAGTTGACATTATGGCGATGACGTCATGCAAATAAATTGATATTGGCAGAAACAACAAAGCAACACAGCAACAACACCTGAGCACAGGAAATGAACAAAAACATATATGGCAACGCCAATCTGGTTTCAAATTCATATTTTTTTTATTTTTTTAGTGGCAGGTGGAAATTTGAGTGGCAAAAAGTTAATGGCATCGACTCAGCAGATTAGCCGCAAAGGCCTCTTGAAGATTTTGAAATTGCAATGCGGCTGTGGAATTTTCACGTCTGTTTTTGTTGCAAGCGAACAGCAAGCAGAAGCCACACGCACACATTTTATTTTTGGTTGCACATACACGCACACAAATATGAAGGAGACAGACGCGCCTGCAACACGGCGACATTTAAATGCGTACAACGGAGTCTTACACACACACACACTGCGCAGCATATGTAGAGATATTTTCTCCTACTTATGTGCTCAAGTGTGCACTTGAAGATTTCGGCAAAGCTATTTTAAAATCGCCACATCCACGAGCAACTCTTTTTGCCGATGAACTTTCTTTTCTGCTCACGCTACTTCTAGATTTTACCATGCACACACTCAAAAGTAGAAGCGAAAAATGCCGCAGCCGCAACATTCACCATTACGCACGCACATACACTTGGAGACAGGCTTTTTATCCAAATGCCATTGCTTTTTTGACTTGCCGTTAAGCACTCACCTATTTGTATGATATTTGGGTGTGTGGTTATTTGTTTTAAGCCGTACTCTATAATATTTTAATGTAATTAACGACAAAGTTATCCCAAACTCTATGACGAACCGTTTTCACGTAGTGTTGTCGACTGCAGTACAGTGTTGAGCATTCAATTTTGTTTAGTGTTTGCAACGCTTGGCATACAATGCAATAAAATGCCGGTGATACGATAGGTCGATATTTATTTAACATTACAGTTATCGAGTTATTTAATTTTAAGTCTGCCGGGCAATACTCTTGTATGTTTACAAAAACAGTATGACAAATTTACAAAAACAGAAATTTCACTTAACACTAATAAATGCAACAGTTCCAACAGATTGAACATTAAATGCTCACAAATGCACAAAAATCTCCCATACATCAAATATTTTACATGCGGAAAACACCAAACTTTGTATCATGTCCAGCATTATTAAGAGCCGCCTTTAAACTGAGACCCAGCACTTGACGCGTATTTGCCGGATCAATGATACCATCATCCCACAACCGTGCTGTGCTGTAGTACGGCGAGCCCTCCCGTTCAAACATCTCCACAATGGGCTCTTTTATTTTTTGAGCCTCTGTCACACTGAACTCTTTGCCGGCACGCTTGCGCTGATCTTCGGTAATCTGGGCCAACACATTCGCCGCCTGAGTGCCGCCCATAACAGAGATGCGTGAATTGGGCCACATATATAGGAATCGTGGTGAATATGCGCGTCCGCACATTCCATAATTGCCAGCGCCATAAGAGCCACCGATTATAACCGTAAATTTGGGCACATTGGCACAGGCAACGGCAGTTACCATTTTAGCTCCATTCTTGGCAATGCCATTTGCCTCCGCATCGCGACCCACCATAAAACCTTAAAAAGCGAATTTTATTTATAATTTAAATCACAAGTCCAACAATCTAAACCCACCTGTTATGTTCTGTAGAAAGACAAGCGGAATCTTGCGCTGCGCACACAGCTGGATGAAATGTGCGCCTTTAAGTGCGCTCTCCGAGAAGAGGACACCATTGTTTCCCACAATGCCAACGGTGCGGCCATAGAGTTTGGCAAAGCCACAGACTAGAGTGTTTCCATACAGTTTCTTGAATTCCGTAAAGCGACTTCCATCCACAATGCGCGTAATAACTTCGCGCACATCGAAACTCTTCGTCAGATTGGGACCAACAATACCGTAAAGCTCATGGGGATCGTAGCGTGGCTCCTCCACAGCAGAGGAATCAAATTGCGTGGACACGCGGAAACTCTGCTGGCTAGAGTGGAGCAACTGATCGCTGTACGAATTGGTCGCATCCGTATTTAAATTACTGACAATCTGGCGGGCCAAGTACAGCGCATGCTCATCATCTACAGCGTAGTGATCTGTTACGCCAGATGTCTTACAATGCAAATCAGCGCCACCTAGATCCTCCGCAGAAACCTCTTCACCCGTCGCCGCCTTCACAAGTGGTGGACCGGCCAGAAAGATGGTTCCCTGTCGCTTTACAATAATGCTCTCATCAGCCATAGCCGGCACGTAGGCTCCACCAGCGGTGCAGCTGCCCATAACGACCGCAATTTGTGGTATGCCCTGTGCCGACAAGTTTGCTTGGTTGTAGAATATGCGTCCGAAATGCAGCTTGTCGGGAAAGACTTCTGCCTGGCGGGGCAGATTTGCACCACCCGAATCCACTAAATAAATGCAAGGCAAGCGATTCTCCTGTGCAATTTCCTGTGCTCTTAAATGCTTCTTGACTGTAATAGGATAGTAGCTTCCGCCTTTAACAGTAGCATCATTGGCCACAATAACGCACTCGGTGCTATAAATATGAATACATTAATTAAATCTTCCGTTATCTAGTCATCAGCTACTGAATGTCTTATCTTACCCGCAGACACGTCCCACGCCTGTTACAATTCCACCCGAATTGACTACCTCATCACCATAGAGCTCATGGCCGGCCAATGTACCAAGCTCAAGAAAAGGCGATCCCTTGTCTAGCAAGAGATTAATGCGCTCTCTTGCCAGCAGTTTGCCACGCGAAGTGTGTCGTTCTATGGCCTTAGCGCCACCACCTTTTAGAACTTGGCTGGTCACATTGCGCAGCTGGGTCACCAATTTGCTCATCTCGATGGTATTATCCTGCAAGGGTTGTTAAGTATTGTTGTGGTTAGGAGTTTAAATATGTGTGTATGTATGTTAATCGGTGTTTCAACCTTGTATTCCGCTGATTGCTTATCAATTTCGCTGGTGAGTACATTTGCATCGCCAACATGGATTAAACGAGTCTGGCTGCGCCTCAGTTGGTTGCTAATGGAATGCCGCAGCAGTTGGGTCAGTTGGAGCTTTATCATTATGTCGGCGCAGCAAAGAATAGCAGTAATTTAGTAGAATTGGTTGGGGTAAAGATCAGAGAGGCGTTGTTACGTCAGGTGTGGCGGTGTGTGCACAACTGCTGGTCACACCTAACATGCGATCAGCTGTCAAATCGCAAGCACCATCTGTTGTCAAAAATGGTGAACTAGATAATTGATTAAGACCTGTGTGCCATTTGTTGTAAAAATGTTGGTTCAAAAGCGCCATCTATTGCTTATGCTCTTATTTGAAATGGCCAGTGGTTAGAAAAGAAAAGTAATTGTAATGTAAAATATGGATGTAAATATTTCTAAAACATCTGATTTCCAAAATCCATACCAAACATAGCCGTCTTATTTAAAAAATTTAAAAAGTTTTTGTAAATTTTGTACATTTATTAGCTGCAACTTAGCTGTTTTGAATTCCAATTGAGACTTTATAACGCAATTAGTTCTTTCTACAACTAAGAAAACTAACATGTTAAAGATACTTGTTGATATTCTAAGCGGTTCTGCGAACATTTCATTTAACTTGATTGTGCACTTGCTCTAATTTCTGACAGATACGTACAGGATATAGTGTTAGACATTAGTGGTAATTGTTATAATAGTAATAGTTTGGGTAGTACACAATCACATGACAAACATAAACATTGGATTACTTAATTAATTTTCATCTATTTAAATTTCCCTTAAATATATTTAACCTAGATTTATGTAATGTGGAATTCCTTAAAGCATTTCCAAAAAAATAAAATTAACTACAAAAATATAATATTCGCCAGCTAGCGCGCGTTTTCGATCCTGCTCTAATCTTTGCTTCTTTTTCAGTTTGATATTGAAATCTTGTTGTTTTGGTTATGTTCTTACTTAATCTTAATTTTGTGTAACTTCAATTTAAAGCCAAGCACCTCGCTCAACACACCTGATAGTGCCGATAGGATGACCACCTTGATGGTTGTGAACAGATATGGATTGGCACTGAGACCAGAGATCTTGAATGGCGTTTCGAGCTCCTTTAACAGATCGGCTGCTAATTTTAGTACGCTATTTGAGACCATTAGTTCCTCCTTCTTTTTAGGTTTTTGTTCGATTTGTAAATACAAATTAATTTGTTCAGTTATCAGCACCGAGACACTGCGATATTTGTGTTGTATCTTCTGGCCCAGCGTCATATAGCGCAGCAAATAGATGCCAATCGTAATCGACCAAATGAGCGCCTCCAGCGTTAAATGTGTGTGCAAGTTAACCGAATCTTTGAGCCACTCAACGCTAAGAAAAGCCAGCAGCAGCAATGTTACAATAAATGCCGCCGACACAATAATATCCACTGAGCGCTGCGGTCCGCGTTTCTAAAATTTTAAATAATTTGATAGTTTGATCGGTTAAGAGAGTATTATGTAGGCCGGTATTACCTTCAAGTAGGAGCGCACACTCAGCCAGGTCTTTATGTTGCGCACCTTGTTGAGGCGAAAATGAGGCAAATTCGATTTGCGTGCGCGACGTGAAGAAGTAAGATGCGAAAAGAGTTTGGCATACAGAAAACTAAAGCGGAAAAATGAACATATTTCAATGTTGTCGACACAAATTTAAATATTTTAGTGTAGTTTACCGCTGCTTAAAAGTACGCTCCGCCACAGCAAATATGATGAACAGTATGTGCGTAAGGCAAAGGCGTTGCACAAAGCCCAATGCCAGCACAGTACGTTCCCATTGGGAATGGCCAAAGGCAAAACCCAAAAGTGTAAAAAACGAGGACGATGACTTCTCCCACAACAGTTGCGGCATATAGAAATAGCTTATCTCGCTAGCTTTATCTGCATCAATTGTGATCTGTAAGCAGGTAATATTTTGATTTATTGTCGTTCAGCTGTTGTTTGCAAATTCAAAACACGTACCTCGCAAAGACGACAGAATGTTGGTATAAGCGTCAGTAGAAAGGAGAAAAAGACACCGATGTATATATAATCGTTGGTCACACCCAGTGAATCGACGCGTTCAATAATACAGGAGGCAATCTCTAGCACTGACATTTGTGCCTTCTTAGCATCGCGCTGATCCCAAATGGTGCAGCTTACTGGGGAAGAGGGTAAACAATTGATAAATAACAATAGCTGTAGCTACAGATAACTTACTGCGATCCAAACTGCTGTGCGGATTTAGTATGGTTGTGGGTGTAATGTCCAGTTCGGGCATCTCCTCATCACTGCATGGCTGATGCGTGTAGCCGCCGCCATCGGATTGTTCCAACTCGGATGTATAGCTACAATCGTCACTGTTTGTGGTAACGCCCAACCAATCGGTTGCTGATGTATTGCACTCTTGCGTGCCTACCGATGCTGGACTTGATATGATGTCTGCATCATCGCATTCATCCGATTCTGCACAACTACTGGTTGATTCATGGCCAAGTTTATCTGCATTTGCTGGCGCACTAACATTGTTTTTGGTGGAGCTGTTAGTAATTGTTGTGGTGCTGCTGCTGCTGTTGCTTACATTAAGTCGCAAACGTAGATGACTGGCCGGAGTAATAACTGTTGGTGTTGTGTTGCTGCTGCTATTTGCAGCGGCTATGTTGGGTGAATGATTGTTGTCCTCGCCGCTGGAGCTCTTGTTGTTCAGACTCTCAAAGCCATCGTCTTCGCCAATGCTGCGACGTGCCCCATAATTGGGTTTCAGGTGTGCACCACTACTTGCCCCAGCCTCAATGCTGGAGGATGGCAATTCATTCTCATCGAATGTGGCATATATTTGAATCGGTGTATGCCAATTTACATTGCGCTTCTTATGTGGACTTTCAGCCACATGCTTGAGATCATACAGCGGTTCGGTAAGTGTTGTGCTATCAGCCGCTGCTTGATGATGTAGTATTGTAGGCATGGCAGTTGTAGTGGGTAAGGTATCTTCACTGGCAACTGGAACACAGTTAAAGGACTTAGACTCTGAGCTACCAGCTGTAACTTCAGCGCTTAGAGCCGTCAATTTGGCACGTCGTGCATTTAATGAATGATTGCTGATGGGCTGTGAAATATCCGACTCTGATTGACGTAACCTACGATGAAAAATAAATTATTAATTATACGCTGCAAGAGTATTTGACGCAATCGCATATGATGTTTCAGTCTCTAAACTTGCCGCACAAACTTCTTGCGTCGCCGCAGACGCTGCTCCCTTGGCACATTGCTCTTTTCGCCAAATGTACACATGGAAATTCGTCGCAATTTGTTTTTGTTGTTGTTTGATCCAGGCGCTGTGTTCGTCGCAACAATCTGGGAGTGTATTAAACTAATCAGCAGACTAAGCGCACATGGTATTAGTAGAGCACTAAGCATATCAGCACTCTCCTCCGCCGTATGTTGCTGCTGTTGTTTTTCAGCAACAGTTGCGACATCATCGAGAACTGTTGCATTGGGTTTTGGTTCGTAGACGAGCGGCGCAATGCGATTGCTGTGCAATATATATATGGCCCAATTGATCAATTGTGTCATGTAGAGGCAGAGTATGAAGCCGAAGGCATTGGGCGTTGTCTGTTTGACCCACCATTGTGCGTACAGAGGCAGCAAGAGGTAACGCAATATTGCCAAACGAATGACAGTAAGTAGAGTTTGTTTTGGCTTTGCCTTGGGAAACGTAGAGCCTGAAACAAATAATATTTAAACATATTTAACAGTCATATATAGCCATATGTATTAGTTAATTTAACCTCGCACTAGATCCACATCGATTAGCTCGGTTTTGAGTTTGGTATTCTTCAAGTTGATGCTATTGAAGCCATCCAAAATGCGCTGCTCGACGGTCTTTTCCCATTCTTGTTTATCATAGGTGCCGATTCGTTTTTGGTACCTGCAAAAAGACACACAATACAACATAAAATTGTGAATAATCAAACACACTCAGTTGTTTGTCAATTAGTTTTGTGATTGCTTACCATCCGACAATTTCATCCAATTTCATATTAATAATGACATAAAACTGCTAAATTGTTACGCGCCCTGCTGAAGAGAATCAACAAGGCAAAGATTTTTATTCAAATCGTACAAATTAAGGAACACAATTACTAAGAAAGTATCTCTGCTCCCAAAGTCTAAATAAATTCTAGATCTGTCCGTCGGAATCCTGTGATCTGAGCGACTATAAGACCTAAATACTTAGAATTTTTGAATTTAAGTTCTCGAAAACCATGGCCAGATCAAATTTATTGTAAGGTTTTTGTTATATATATTATCTTTAACAATAAAATCCATAGTTTTTGAAAATTTTTAACTTTCTATGGAAACTTTAACATTGAAACACCAAAGATATCAAAGATTGTAATTTACTGAAGCACTCAGACCCAAGAAAAATTCAAGGGTTAAGGACTTAATACTTAAGACTTATTGGTTGTTTTTTCGCACTAAAACATATATCTCTTTAAAAAACATACAGCACACGTGTTAATGTGAAACCGGATTTAAAGTAAAAACTCTGGCTTAAACGTTGTACAATGTTCTAATTGGCAATAAGAAAATTATTTACGATAAATAACTTATCACTTGACAAGTGGTTTGAATGACGATAACAGAAAAAGTCCATGGGGACACGCTTAATTTCTGTTGTTTAAAAATCTTTGCCAAAATTAGTTAAAAAATTCAAACTATAAATTAAAAACATAAACACAAATATTAGTGTCAGAATTTACAGTTATCCTAAAGATGCATAAATTTTCTTTGATAAAAAGCAAAGAGTATACAAATGTTGCATAGCTGGAAACACAATCACAACAACACATTAATCGCCAAAGCGCTTCAAGCAGCTGATAACTTTCACCTTCACATTGATATGCGATAAAAAGCTTATTGTTGTAAAGGAACTACGCATATGAATGCCAATTTTAGCAACTGTTTCCTCTGAAAGATTATTGATATTGTACATAAAATTGCGTCGCACTCGAATTGAAGAAAACACAATTTTTGTCTTGTTTGTTATATCGTATTCGGACGGCTGTCTGTCATTAGGGCGTCTCTGCAATGCTTCCGAGTTCAAGGTGAGCTGTTTCTATGTGTGTACTTAGGCATTTTTATGCCAACTATATATGAAGCACATGAAATCAATATACTTTGTATTCATCAATTTGCTTTTTACCTAAAATTTGACAAATCCTAATCGATTTTATACACTTCCAAGCAGTCGCTCTTTATTTTTTTCACTGTTGTCAATTATGTTTTTTATTTTCTAATCCTACCACTTGTTGGTTGTGTTTTAAATATAAATTTAGTATGCACTACGCATTCCAACAATTGTTTGTTAGTGTTTGCACTTGCATTTATGGCCGAAATAATCAATAGACAAAATATAACTAGGAACGACTTCTTCCCACGAAATTTGTGTGCAGTGCGACCGAATCTTGATTGGGAGAATATATCAAATAATTTTGTTTCCCAAAACACACAAGTATCGATTGTAAATTTTTTGCACGTACCGATATTTCAAACGCCGATGCTTATTGCCTATCGATTGCAAAAGTATTGTTTTTACCCCGTTGGTATCAAATCTCAAAATTTTGAAATGAGCTTTAAACTGTTTATTAAAAAGTAATGTATGTATGCGTTTAATTCAAAATAAATAAGGTTTAATTTTTAGATCAATAAGAGAAAATTACCACAAACAACTGTTAAGTGATTCAAATCTTTGCTGTTATTTTAATTGCATTGCAGGTATTAAGAAATTGGCGCTTATACCAAAGCATCTCAACAAATTAAATTTAAAAAATATATAAGATTTTCATAATTTGCATACATAAATCAAAAATGTTGGTTCATTTCAGTTCCGCCATGTGCTTGCGGCTGTTGCGGTTTGGATACATTAACGCATATTACAATTGCTCTTTACGCTTTCGTTTACATTGTGTTTAGGCACAGATGTTCATACACACACACACGCATATACAATACATGGCCACTTTGCGTGTTTTGTTTTTACAGGAAATTTCGTAAGACCACTGAGCATCTTTATATATAAACTCATATATTTGTTTATATAGATTGTTGTCGAGATGCATAAACAAAGAATTGCAACGCAAAGCAGGTGATGTGAAAATTTCTCTCGCAATGGCTAACAAATTTCACCACACTTTTTAAATGATCTTGCATCGGGCCTTTTCTCGCTCTTTTGCTCATTCCGAAAGCTATTTGCCAAAAAGCTAAAGCGCCGGAAATATAAGATCCCTAAAGCTCGCCGAGGCCTCTTGAATGGAACAGAATGTTCACCAAAAGAATTTCAGTTGCGAGCGGACCTCTGCACGGAGTGGAACAAAATTTGAATACTGAAAAGAGTACAGTCCGCGGAAAAAGTTCAATTAATAGATATTTATATATAATCTTATTTTTACATATATTCCCAATATATATTTTTGCCCGTACATATATATATGCCCACAAGATATATGTATTAGTGAACGCGAAAGAAATAAGATTTCAACTAAAAATAGTGCCTTAAATTAGAAAAAAAAAATTTTTTTTAATAACGACATCGCAACTAAACGACGAATTTTGTAACTACTACATAAATAAATAGATAAATAAATTCGCAGCCCCACACAAGCACGCATGTTTGATATAAGAGTCTAAATACAAATTAAAAGAATCGCAACGGCTCAATCAAATTAGTTGCAACACAAACGTATTGAAGGATATCGAAAGATGACTTTCACGCGATTAAAAACTCTTACATTGCTCGTGTGTACATTACTGGTACTGAGTTTTCCCGGATATGTGAATTGCGCTAACAAGAAAGGATCGCAGCCAGCAGCGGTGGCGCCGCCGCCGCCGCCAGAGCCGGAGGCCGTCATTGAGGAGGTCAATGCCAAACAGTTGGAAAAGCTTTTGGCCGACAAGGATTACGTTGCCGTTTTCTGGTGTAAGTATACACACACACACACACACTTGTGTAGGGTGCTAGTAATGTGCGAGATTTATGTATATGAGATCCGGGCACTGCGATTAACATTCGATTTAATTTTCAACGCACAATGGCCGCGCGACTCGAAATAGTAACAGAAGCCATATTATATAAAATTTTCTCTAGTGAAAATTCTAAATATTCGCATACAAGTGAAAATATCTGAAAAATTTCGTCGTACGAAATGTCTTGAGATTTCTTTCGGCTTATTTTATTTTTTAGTTTTTTTTTTTTTGGTGGCTCTGTTCTTTTTTTCGCTTTTCGTTTCTATTTTTCCCCCTGTAGTATCGTTCTGTTTATGAGCAGCAATCGGTTTGGCTGAGAGAAATTGCCGTTGTGGTTGTTCTTTTATAAAATGTATGTATTGCAATATGTACGTAAATTACTGAGTGTGTGTGTCGTTAGCGTAGTTGGTTTTGTGATTTTCTTAATAATTGGCGCAAAATGAAAACTTGGCCAGTAAATAAGATAGCCATATCCATATATTATTGTAATTAGCTGACGAAAGTAAGAATCATGTTTTTCAAAAACGTTCCCTAATTCGTTACTTTCTCTACCGCCAAACAATAATTTTTAATTTTTTTAAATTCTTTGTTAACGTATAAAAACAAAAAAACTCGCATAAAACAAATAATTTCTCAAGCTAAAAATATATGATGATAAAACATTTTTCGAAACGACAATCACCTTCGGATTGTTTACTCTCTACTACTCGCCACAAGTTAATTCAAAAATCAACTTGAATTTATTCTAAAATAAATAAATTCGCAATAGCATTGACTGGTCAAAAATTTGAGCGCCTGCGCACTTTTAGAATTTTTCCATAATGTTTTCTCTTGTTGACACTGAATTTATTTATGCACATAAAATTTCAACGAAAATCAGCCTGGGAAATGCCTACGCAAATGATAGCTAATTGAAAATTGAAATTCGCTTGCAATTCGCTTTAAACAAAGCAAACAAAAGTTTGTTTATTAGTTCAGTAAAATGCTATTAATGTTATTGCTGAAATCTCGGCAATAAAATCAATTTTAGCCGAATCAAATAATGCGTATACGTAATATGGATACAGCATCTTTTTCACAGATTTAACGCATTTTAAAAGCTGTAGATCGAAATATACAAAATACATAACGAAATATAGTTCAAATATTTAACAACTGCAGAAGAAAGCACAAAGTCCAAACATATTACTCTTATGTATAGTGAATATGACAAAACAACAACAAAGAAAGTGGCAATAAAATTTGTGAATTGAATGTAGAGATGATGTATATCATATAGATTGTGTAATATAAGGGGCATGCAACCACCCATAACTGATGCCGCCAACACACAGCATTTTGTGGTAGAATTCATTTCCCGGTTTCACTAACCTGCATAAATTTTTATGAATTAATTTAACAAAATTCTGTTGGCAGTTGTGCACACACATTAATAGCTAGCTGACCATATAACATATACTACTAATATGCATATAGGCGTATATATACCCTATAAGCCATAACCGATGCAAATCTCCGCTGCTGTTTCTGTCATTTCATTCACGAGCCCCAGAATGCCATTAGCGGTTCTTGCTCTCTGTATAGCTATATGCTATAAGGAGGGTGTGGAGGGGGTTGCATTACCGATGATGCATCCTGTATCGCTATGAATAATCGCCGCGGCATTTGGCGTCACACGCGACAGTTGTTAGCCGTCAATTCATGTTTGGTATCTTTATGCACTTTCCGAGAATCTCTCTCTCACTGACCGACAGACAGACAGACAGACAAAGAAACAAAAATACAAATTATGTTTTATACTATTATTCATTAATTGTTGAATTGCTTACAGATGCACGTAGCTGTGTGACCTGTGATAAGGTCTTAGCGGAACTCGAAAAAATCGACGATGACACCGATTCATTCGGTGTGGATTTTGTGAAAATTAACGACAAACGACTAGCCAAACAATATGGCATCAAGAACTTTCCGGCGCTCACTTACTTCAGGTAAAAGACACAACACCAAATCAAAATTGCATTCTTAATATGCAACTAATTATATTAGGGAAAAGGAGCCTATTATCTATGATGGTGATCTTATGGATGAAGAGGGCGTACTCGATTTCCTAACCTCGCTGGAGGCCATGGATCTACCCGATCGCATCGAGGAGGTCAATGCAAAGATATTGTTAAAGATTATCGAGGATACAGATTTTGTTGCCGTTTTATTCTGTGAGTACAAATTATTCTCTGCTTCTTTCTTTCTCTCTCTCTCTCTTTCTATATTTTTTTCTGTTTTTCTTTCGTTATCTTTTAACTTTGATATCTTATATATTTATTGGTCGAACATTTTGATTATGTTTACTTCAAAGCAGTTGCAGTTTTTAGCGTTCAAAGAAAACATATTAAATTAAAGCGAAACAAATTAGTTAAGCTCTCTTGTGACTAAAATTCATACACATTAGGTACAAACTAAAAATACTATTTTGCCATTTATGTATATATAAATATATGATAATTTTATGATTAACTTTACTGTACTATGTATTAACTAACAAAGGCGAATTACGGCGACATTGTAACTATATATATATCTATATTTTCTTGGTATAACATATTTTCTGTACATAACGTCGGGCGGTAATTATTGCCCCAGACATTTTTAAGCATATTTAAATATAAGTAAATATATTTCTATATGTATGCGTTGTATCTATTTAAACGATAACAGGTCCTGATCATGAAACATGCCCACCCAGGGTAATGGGTAAGTTTGTGCATATGTTAATGGGTTGCCTTTTGACTTGTGCCCCCTTTCTCACACACAACCCACTTTTCCAATTAAAAAAACAAAAACTTTCCCATCTTACTATTATTATCCTCTTCCAAAATCAATAAATTTTTGCAAAAAACAACAACAGTTAATTACTACATATGCACAAAAACCTCACAAACACCGTCACATAACGCCCCTAAATTTATATGTAAATATATTTTATACGCATATGTAAATATGTAAAAAGCCCCTTTCTAACTGCTCTATGCCCTATATATGTATAAATGTCTATATCTGTTACCCGAATTTAACGCCTTCTTAACCCAAATGTCATAGCAGAAACTAATGGTATCTAGTGGGCAAAATGAGCAATCAAGGCGTGATTTCGTTAAGGACCATATTTGTTTTCTTCGTTAGGCTGCTTCTAGAATATTCTTGATATATCTCATAATGGTAACTTAACTAATAATCTTTAGCTTTTATTTTTAAAAACAAAACATTCAAATCTATCAACTTGGAAATACAAAAACGTGGATTAAGACTTCTGGTCTTTACTTTCTTAATCTCTACTTCTATTTTTAAAAGAAATTTCCTGTTTTTGCAATTCCGAAACATTATTTAAATTCCCAATGCCTTTTTCTGAGTATTTGTAGTCTTAATTTGTTTCATCCCAAATAATATAACTATACGGTTTCATTAAGTGATGTTACACCTTAAGGTTATAATATCGAAAGTACATACCTACACACAGAAATACTATTATTGACACAAAAATGATGGTGCCTAGTGTTTTTTCTCAAATCTCTAGCTAGTAACGTGTATAAAGGGATTTCTGGTAAACAAAGTGGCATAGATGTACATTTGAAAGCCGCACGAGAAAGTAAAATATTACGTATACGTATAAAAATAAAAATAAACAACAACAACACGAACTACATGAAGCAGAGAAGCAGCGTTTACACATGAATGTCTGGGCTCAGCGCCAGACTACATATGTTTGTAGCCCGGCGCGACCGAGTGTTAAAGAAAACACATCAAAAGCAACAGCGACAGCAACAAACACACACGCCTTTCTCAAAATTTGTGTAACAATCAGTTTGTTTGTCCGTCATATCAATTTGTATTGTCGAATTGTTGGACGTATCGAAATAGATCAGTATCACTACACTAATATAGTCATGCTCGCTCTTAGATGGAAATATCTTGGCCACAAGTTTATGAAACAAAGGAAATGAACAATTCTATTTGGAAAACATAAACTTATTAGCCTTAAAGCAATAGAGGTGGGGCGGTGAAGGGCAGCAACACCAAAGTGTAGCTAGTTTATTTATTTGTTTTTGTTTTAAGCTCTTTTTTTTTTTTTGTATTTTTCAACACATTAGAGCCACCTACAATTTTTGGTTTATAAATAGAAACTCAAGCAGTTGGTTGGCCAACAAAATGATTCTTTTCAGTGCTGTTATTTTTGCTCAATATTCAGACAACTAACTGTATATGCGCGTTTATATACGTCAACGCACAAACACACACACACACAAGCATACATTGTATGTGTACGTTTTTATATGTATTTATATATCAATAGTCTATGTATTTTTATAAAGCGCAGACAGCGCACAAAGGTCTTTGCATAGATGATCAGCATGTAGGTGAGACAAGTACAAGATATTTTCTGCCTTTTTCTGTTCTGCATCCATTGTTTTGCCTTTTGTCGAGATTTGTCTAAGCGCATCGACAAACGCACAAGATTTTTGTGGAATCTAGTCTTGCTATACCCTGTACAAGTGCATTTGAGGGGGGAAGAATTTATGTAAATAAAATGTAAAAATTCAAGTGTATTTTATATTCATAAAAAGATACTTAAAGCACGTTCAAGTTTGAATTAATAGATATAATCTTCTTTGAAGTACATAAATAACTAAAAATATAAAGTTAAGTAATAGTTAGTAGGTGGTATAATTAGCTTAAGTAGTCTTGACGAGTCGTCAACTGATTAAAACAACGCGCCTTAAAATAGTTGTTGACTTGTGTAATTGAATAAAAAAAACATCGTTTCAATTATATACAGTGAAACCGTTCTTAACGGTCATCCCTATAAGGCGGACACCCCTCTTATTCAACGGTCGCTGTCCGCTTAAGCAACTTAGACCATCAATAGGGTATCCAAAAGTGCACTACATTTGATTGTATGCCAATTATTTGGTTTTGGTTTGCTTCAATCTGCAGACAGACAGCAGTTTTAATTGCTTTAGCATACAGCAATACATCAAGATGCTGCCACACGAGCCGGCATGGATGTCATTATGGGCAGCTCTTTAGTTGCAGCCAAATGCAATTTTACATAATAATATATATGTATGTCTATCTGTATGTTTTTTGGTATGAATAGATTTAGTTGTACGGGTATTTTGTGCAAGTGTGCGCCGACAACCACACTTACTTGCACTATTTTTAGTATTTGCCCAAGTCTGCGCCGAATTCATTAATGCATTTTGCATACTAAATGCAAAATTTCTGAAATATCTGTCATTGGCGCTCCACAGTAATATGTCATTGCATACATCATTATACATATATGTATGTATGGATGTGTGTGTCTGTGTGTATGTTTCTGTGTGTGTTCTATGGCCTTGCCACCTTGACGATACCCACTGAAAATATGTCCATAGAAATTTACTATTAAATTTATTGTTTCGATATTTTTAGCTTGAGGACTATTTTCTTTGTTTGCTCAAAAACAACCAGAAAAACACTTAAATATAAATTTATATAATATAAATATCATAATTTTTGAGTGCTTATAAATAATAGATACGTATGTATCTTTGAAGAATAAATATATCATTTTGGATTTCATTAATAACAGTACAATAAAACATTTGATTACTTAAAAGTTTGATAAAAGTAAATTAAAAATGGATAAACTAATAATTTTATTTCTCATTTTTTGATAAATATTTGTATCTCTTTAGTAAAGGAATTGGTGAAATTCATATAATATAAATGCATTTATGTATTTAAAGCATGTTTGGCAACTTGTAAAATAAATAATTTTAATTGTGGTAGAGAATATTACGTATACATAGCGCATGCCACAACGAAAGCTTGGTAAAGACTCATGGACAGTGAAACTGATAAACATCGCAAGCGCAATATAAATGAAAAAGAGAGAGCGAGCTTTTATAATGCCAGAAGTATTGGTTAAATATGTATAGACTACTTAAAAAAAAAAACGTATATCTGTATAAAAGCAAATGTTAATTATTGTTCCCTTTCAAAAACTCGATTGTTCATTGTTCTGGTTTCAGTTGCAGGGGCAACAGGTGGTAAAGAAAGAATATAATTAAAATTTCTATTGTTGAATTTGTATACAAACGATTTTTGTTGTCGGTCAAATGAGTTTGGCAATACCATTGGTTGGTCAAATAGAATTTGCAATTGCTCTGAGCTACTACTATTCTAATCTTGTTATGCATGCATCTTTTGTACTATTAACCTTTTCCTTAAAAAAATATTTGTAGTACCCAGAACAGCCCAAAAACAGGCCAACACAAACCAATACCAAAATAATTTACAATACTAATAGAATGTTTGCTGTGCTAGTATAAAAAAAAAAATAAAAATTTATCATGTCTAATGTCTACCATTGATTGAGTAGAGTTACAGATGCCAAAAAGTCTAATCTTTGCGTACATCATCTATCAGATAAACAGCAGTGCCGCAAATGTGCCAAGGCCTTGCAAGAATTGGAGAATATTGACGATGAGGCCGATCAGCTTGGCATTGGTTTTGTGAAAATACACGACGAGGCATTGGCCGATGAATACAACTTGGGCAATCTGCCGGCATTGGTATATTATCGCCACCAGACACCGATCATCTATGAAGGTACAGAATGTCCAAAATGCACTTTAAATGTAGTGGTTGCTCTACACATTCCTCCCAAATCACTCAATATCCATATAGAAAACATTAGAACAAATCGTTTTGATTGTTCTTGATCTTAATTATCGAACTGTGTGTCTGTGCCGCAGGTGAACTGCAGCGTGAGGAGGATGTCTTGGAGTGGTTGGTACAAAATAAATCGACCGGCGATGAGGACGATGTTATCGAGGATGTTACCTCCAAGACGCTATCAACGCTGATTAGCAATATCGATAATTTGGTTGTGCTATTTTGTATGTATAATGTTCGATATTTTATCGTGAGCACATCATATCAAATCACATATCATCTACAGATGATCATGGAAATGATGATTCGATGACCGTGTTGGAAGAGCTAGAACAAATCGACGATGACTGCGATAAGCATGGCATTCAGTTTGTTAAAATCGATGATGTCAAGGCGGCATCCGATTACGGAATCGATTCGGTACGAGAAAATACATAATATGTCTAAATCGCTCAAGTCTACATTATTGATAATGACGCATTTGTAGATTCCGGCAATTGTATATTTTGAAAAAGAAATTCCAAACGTTTACGATGGCGATCTAATGGATGAGGAACAGATACTGAAATGGTTGTTGGGACAGTTGGAACATGATGAAATCGAGGATGTCACCGATGAAATGCTCGATACAATGGTTAAAGAAGGACGCGTCATTGCTGTGCTGTTCTGTAAATATATAAGATTGTCCACAATCTGGCGCATTTTGATCACCTGATGTGTTTTGCAGACGATAACAACGACAAGAAATCCCAGAAGGTGCTAGAAGAACTTGAGAATATTGACGATGAATGCGACGCTTTGGGCATTACTTTTGTGAAAATCGACAATCCTGAGGAGGCCGTTGAATATGGCATCAATAAAGTTCCTAAACTGATATACTTTGAAAAAGGCATTCCAACTATATACGAGGGAAATTTGGAGGATGAGGAAAAGCTTTTAAAATGGCTCGAAGAACAAACAAGTTCCGATCAAATCGAAGACATTACCGATGAAATGTTGGATTTGATCATTGAGAAAATGCCACATGTTGCAGTGCTGTTCTGTAAGTGATTTCCCACAAAAAATAACCCAAAGAAAAAATTGGATATCCCATCGTTACTGTAGATAATGTACATATCCTATACATATATATATATATGAATTTCAATGTTGTATTTTGTAAAACCAGGGTGTGTCTGAGTGTGTTCGATATAGTCGTAACCAAACAAAAGCTGCCTTATGCTCGATGTGCTTATATAAATACATTAATTGAAAAGGCGCTTTAACTAATCCACAAATAACTAATTCGGTAATTTTCAAGTTTTTTCAGGAAAAACCAAAATCGGGAATATAAATGTATTTAAAAAAAAATTACACAGTATGAAACTAGTTGCAAGTAGAGAGCTTTTCAGTATTCAGAGTCTTGAAACTTTTGAAGGTCAACATTATTTTACCTTAATATAGTTTGTTGCTATTAGAGCCCCTTAATTATATTTGAACACAAACTTTTCACAGATGACAAAGATCAAAAGAAATCACAGAAAATCCTCGCAGAATTGGAAAACATTGACGACGAGTGCGATCAGAACGATATTGCATTCGTGAAGATCGATGACGATAAGGAAGCCAAAGAATGGGGTATCGATGAAATACCATCGATTGTACTCTTTGAACGTGGCATTCCACATATCTACGAGGGTGATCTGATGAAAGAAGACGAGCTTCTTGGTTGGCTGGTGCATCAGAAACGTTATTCGGAAATACCCGAGGTCACCGACGAAATGAAGGATAAATTGGTCGAGAACACGGAACATTTGGCAGTCATTTTCTGTAATTATTCAGACTTAAGAATCAAAACATCAAGTTATAACATAATTTGCATTTGTAGATGACAAGGAAGACAAACAGGATATGCGAATTTTGAACGAACTTGAGAACATTGATGATGAACTCGAAAAGGAAGGCATCGTCATTGTGCGCATCGACAATGCTGCCGAAGCTAAGGAATATGGTCTCGATCATTTGCCTGCGCTAATATACTTTGAGAACAAGATACCTGCCTTGTACGAGGGTGATCTGATGAACGAGGACGAGGTCCTTGAGTGGCTGCTAGTGCAGAAGAAAACAGCGACTATTGAGGAGGTCACCGATGAGATTCTCGTTAATCTGATCAATGAGCATGAGTATGTTGTCGTGTTCTTTACGGGTCCCTGCGAACCTGGCGAGGCCTGTGATCACACTTTGTCGGCGTTGGAAAGCATTGACGATGAGTTGGATGAGGCTGGCATCATATTTGTTACCACTGAGGATACGGGCATGGCTAAGAAATATAACGTCAAATCCTATCCACGATTAGTGTTCTTCAGGAATCGTGATCCATTGCACTTTATGGGCGATTTGGATGACGAGGATGAAGTCTTGGCCTGGATCACCGATGACGAAACGCTTGAGATTCCCGGCAAAATTGAGGAGGTCAATGTTAAAATGTTAGATAAGATTTTGTCCGAAAACGACCACGTTGTCGTGTTTTTCTGTGAGTTTATTAATATACGCAAAAAAAAATGTTTTTAGTTTAACAAGGTTCTTTTTCTCCTTAAAGACGCGGAGGGAGATAAAAAGGCACAGAAGATCCTCAACGAACTGGAGAACATCGATGACGAATGCGAGGAAAAAGACATCGACTTTGTTAAGACATCCGATGATGATATTGATAAGGAATACGATTTGCCCGGTTTGCCGGCGCTTGCATTTTATAGACATAAGTTTAGAACAATATACTCCGGTAAGTAAATAAGCAAAATAGTTATAATAAATAGTATGATATGCTTTGAACATTTATTAAATCTATCAACACATTATTTTAAAGGTGATCTTATGAAGGAAGAGGAAATTCTAGAGTGGGTTATCGATTTGCATGAATCGACTGCTGATGTCATCGAATCGGTCGATCGGAAAACTTTGCAAGTGTTGATCAACGATGTTGAGCATCTCGCTGTTTTCTTCTGTACGTTCTTCCATAATGTTCGAGGTAAACAAAATAACTAATTATGTGTATTCACATTGACAGACAATGACGAGTGTGAAACATGCCCTGGTATTTTGGAAGAACTGGAAAACATCGATGACGATACCGATAAGCATGGCATTCAGTTTGTCAAATCGAACGACGTTAAGCTGGCTCATGAAATTGGCATTTTCGCATTCCCTGCATTAGTTTACTACGAGACAGGTGTTCCGATCATGTATGATGGTAAGCAGACATACACAAATAGTCTTATGAATACAATTGTAATCTCAACTATTTATTTATTTTTAGGTAATCTCAAAAATGAAAATCGTGTGCTGCAGTGGTTAATCAATCAAAAGAGTAAGCGTTCTTGTTTTATATTTTTCTCTGCTTTCTAACTCACGCTCATGAGCCAAACATTCAGTATCAAATCAGTTGAGCCCACAACATCTTGGTTAAAAGAGATTGCATATCAAAACACAAGCAAGTCGGATATATCCAAATATCATCTTCCCGTTTATAGCCATTTTTAAAGTGCAAAACGTAATGAATATTTTTGATATATGTATATATATATGATGTGTACAATAGGCAACGATGACGATGGAAGTGATGAAAAAATTGTTAAGTTGAGCTATCCAAAAGAAAGTGATCTGGAAAAGAGAACAAAACTAAAACGCCTACAACAAACAATCCGAAATCAAAAATTACGAAAACATTCACACGATGACGCTGACAATGGCGACGATAACGACGACGATAATGACAACGATAATAATGACGATAACGATGACGATAATGATGACGATAACGACGACGATAATGACAACGATGATAATGACGATAACGATGACGATAATGATGACGATAACGACGACGATAATGACGACGATAATGACAACGATGATAATGATGACGAAGACGACGACGATAATGACAACGATGATAATGATGATAACGATGACGAAGACGATAATGATGGCGAAGACGACAATGATAATGACGAGAATAACGATGACGAAGACGACGATGCTGATGATGTCGATGACGACGGTGGTGAGGATGACGATAACGATAATGATGACGATGACAATGAAAATGAAGAAAACGATGAGGATGACGATGACGATGAAGATGATGACAACGATGACATAGATGACGACAAAAATGATAACGACGATGAAAATGATGAAGATGAAGATGAGGTTGACGATGACGATGACGACGAAAACAATAACGAGAATGACGATGACGATGACGATGACGATGACGATGAAGATGATGATGATACAAATAATAAAGACAATGACGATGACGAAGACAATGAGGACGATGACGAAGATGAGGACGAGGACGAAGATGAGGACGATAATGAGGATGAAAACGAGGATGACGAAGATAACGACGTTGACGACGATAACGATGACGAAGACGACGATGAAGAAGATAACGACAATAATGACGATGACGTTGACAATGATGATGACAATGACATGGACGATGATGATGATGACAATAATAAAAACGATAACGACAATGATGACGATAAAGAAGCTGACATTGACGAAGAAGAAGACATCAGCAAACAAATATATAAGCATAAAGCTAAAGGCAGAACGATACATCGGCTTTCTGATCTTTGCGCGGGTCATCTTATAGATGAAATAGGTAATTCGTGAATGTGAGTTGCCATTTACGCACTAACTGATGTTATTTATTGTTGTGATCTCCTTCCTGACCTGCAAACCAAAAACAAAAAAAACACCCAAACAATTTAAATACACCAAAATAATGCACACCACATAAATTATCTATCTACAGACCTGGGTAAAAGGATTTCTAAAAATGTATTTCACAAAGGTAACAAAAGCATCAAACTCGCGATTAACTTAATGTGTTACGCATAGCTTTTGTGATAAAGAAATTCAACTGCACCCATCTGAGAACTGAAATACAACCGAAATAACAAAAGCAATCGGTTTTTAAATATACATACACAACTTAAGACCATTAAAGTCACGTCAATGTTTGCCCTCTTGAATGTTTTAAGACCTATTAAAAGCTTTAAATCTTGTATGAAGTTCCTAATCCAATAGCTTCTATAAAAGTGAAGAAATTTGGTTAAAAAACAAATACAAAATAATGCAAAAATCATAGCTGACACAATGTTTTAAAAAAAAAAACTCTTAAAAATGTATTTCTATTCGTAATATTATAAACATTTTTAATTTAATCATATCTACTGAGGCAACAAAATAATTTGATTATTGATATAATTATATTCTCTTAATACTTAAGCAATCATGTTTATCTTTTTATTTATAATTAATATCGAACCCGATCTGCTAAATATTTATACAACCAAAAGCCAAATGCGTCTTTGTGCAACGTGAATAAGTCAAACAATATATTCAAACATTGAACTCTAGTACAAAACTGAATTAGGATTGAAAACCTGTACAGTCAGCATCAAAAGCATTTTGTCAGTTATTAGTTGAATAGCAAAATTTATTTAAAAGTGATTTTTAAATATTGTTCATTCATAAAGCACGCTTTTATACTCTAGAAAGAAATCAATTTATCAATATAAATACAAAAAAAATTTAAGCAAAAAATAAAAAGACAATGAAAATCGTACTAACTGCTCTTTGTGGTAATTTTGAAAGATAAAAGCATATTTTACGACTTTTATTTCGAATTTCTCGCCTATTCTTTATGCACTTTTGTTTTCTATTGATTATCTCGTTATAATCTTTCTTGTTAGCGATTTCTTAAAAAAAATAAAATAAATAATTTAGAACTAAAACAATCTGACAAAATGTTTTTGTTTGTTTGCTCACACAGATGACGAATGTTTCTATGTTGGATTGGGTCACGACGGCCATTCAGCTAAGCGCGGCAACAGTTTTGTGCCCAACGATTACAAACCATTCCAATGCTGTCCAACCAAATTGGAGAAGTCAACGAAAGTTCCTAAAATGACGGCCCAACGCATCGGACACAGCGATGCTGAATCGAACAAACGTCAAAGTGGCAATTTCCAATTTGCCTCCACTTCGAGCACTCCAAGCAAACCTGCAGCCAAGCCCATTGCACACAAGAAACCATCTAAACGTAGCGAAGATGACGAAGATGATGATGATGATGATGTTAATGTGCCCCTGGTGAAGGTGTCCTATGCGAACAAGCGATCTAGCCAAGCGGCTAAGAAACCCATCCCCAAACTACAGCAGCAGGACGATGATGAATCACTTGAAGTGGAGAAGACAAAGAAAACGTCGAAGAAGTCGGGCAATAAGCTGAACGTAAAAACCGGTACGTCGCGTTTCCCCTCAAGAAATTAAGAAAAAGTACCAATACATAAATCATGTTTTTTTTTTGTTTTTTCAAAATTGTAAGACACAAACTACATTCAGATTGTTCAGTTTCAATTCATAATGTTATAATTGCAAATGTTTGTTGTGCACACACACACACACACACCACCCATCCAATACACAAATACAGACATATCTGGTTGTAATTTGATTTGTATATTTCTCTCTCTCTTCTTTTTTTTTTGTGTCTTGCAGGCATTAATTTTTTCCAAAATCGACTAAAAAATTTGTATGACCTCGTTTTTCAGGATATCTCTCTGTGGGAGTAAGGCAACAATTTTAAACTGAATTAAAGCAAATCAATGATTGTATGATACAATAATATGCAATATTAAAGTAGCACGTATACTCAGTGTTGTCATGTTGCCAAAACCAACTATAAAATCAAAGAAACCAATGATACAAATCTAAAACTAACAGATCAAAACACGCATTAAACTAAGAACAAAAAACTCTACTGTAAAAACCTTGAACAACAGGCACTTATCAAAAATATAGATTTATATGTATTTAATTATAAATTGAAATGTGTGATTTTGTTTGTGATTGTCAATATAATTTTTTTTGTAAATGCAACATGCATCCGAAAATACAACAAGAACACCAACTTAACTCATCTGGTTGTGTAACTATAACTAAATCTTAAGCTACACTATCCATAAGGATTGGGTTTTACTGGAGTTCGAATGCGTTACTATTATATTAAATATTATTCATACGTTAGGCGACACTTGATCAAATGTAAAGAGAATTTCAACAAAACGCACAAACCAAAAAAGAAAAAAAAATATATATAAAGAACTGTTACTCTTTGTTCCACATGTACTGCAGCGGTACAAGCAAGTTGAAGACCAACTGACCACCACTATTCATAATAATTGTGGCACGTAACTCAAACTACAAAATAACTTATTCGCTTAACGTAACTTTTGGTACTTTTGCACTTTTCTCTGTTGAGGCTGCCTGTCTGTAAAACTTAAACTATAAACTAAACTAAAATTTGTTGCATTTTGTCAATGGATTTCAATTTCGCAAAGAAAACTTTGTTCAAATATTAAGCAATTACTGCAACAAACCAACTTACTATTAACAAGCAAATATATATCAACATTTTCAGAGCTTCAGGAATATTTATTTCTAACAAAATTTCTCAATTAACAATACATACTAAATATCGTCAATAACTGAGCGTCCTTTTTTTGATACTACTTACTACTTTTTTTGTTACACTATACAATTTACATTTATGTATGTAGCTAATATAAAAACCAAAAACAAAAATCAACATACTTTTTAAACAATTTTACAATGTGTAAAGAGAAAAACAAACTATTTACCTAGCAAATTGTACAGAAATGAAATGCATACTAGTATATTTTTAAACTTAACACAAAAAACGGAAGCGGCTATTTCAATTATAACAAAACTCGCTGATATTAATTTTACAGTTTGTAATCTGCATATTATAAATGGCTGTCGAAACTCTCAGTAGATTTGTAGACACTGGCCTCGCAAATGCTCAGCATACCGTTATATTTTTCTCTTCCGCGAGACAATTTGGGCTCACTGTTAACAATTTGTTATCGATGTTTACAAAATATCGAATTATATTTTTTACTTTCATTCGCTTATTTTGTAAACTTTTTTCACTGAAAGTCACATTTCTTTTGTAAGAATTTTCAAATATTTGTTGTTGAACAGCAGCTGTAAAGATAAAAAAAAAATAGAAAACTCAAGCAATGTATTTGTTAAAGTTTTATTAACTCTTTTTAAATAAACTATATATATATATATTTATATTTTTTTGTAAAATTATAAAGCGCAACGAAACAAATGTAAATTTTACATGAATAAAACAAAACATCAAAATTAGGTTTCTTATATATCTATCAAAGCACTCGCAAAACTTGCGGTTCTTATTCTCAGCTTTATAAACAGATTTGTAGAATTTATGTATTAAAAGCCATAAATGATTTTTGCATTATTTTTGAATATATTGTATACATTTAAAAACATTGTAAGCCACATTTGTGCTTCTAATTGTTACATCAAACAATTTGGCGAACTAACCAATACTGTTAGTGAGGCTGTGTCAATGGGGGAGGGGAAAGAAACTGAAAAATAATAACAAAAAAATGAATAATTTAGCCTGTTAAAGAACAACTATTGATTGATTGACAAACTGCAGCCAACAGGTATGTTTAAAACTGTCACCAAGCAAATGTATCTTATTAAATGATAAGCAATTAATTTAAAAAAAAAATATATTATATTTAATATACAGGTAATTTGGAAAAAAATGATGAGGTATTCAATTGGATATTGGAGCAAAAGGCCGATCAAAGCATTGAGCTTATTAGTCGAGAACAACTAATTGAATATATAAGCACCAAAGACTTTTTAGCGGTTATCTTTTGTAAGTATGCACAACTGTAAGGTATCCTAAGTCTAAAGCTCTTAAAATAAAATAAAACTCAATTCAAATTTATATTGAGTACTTATGAAAGTATAAAAACGCGCCCACTAAAAACTGTAACTGCCCAACAAAAAGCAAAAATCACACAAAATTGTATGAATTTATCAAAAGCAGTCTTAAGTTAGGTTTTGTCAAACATAAATATATGTGTGAAAACATTTTCAGACAAAGAGGACGACCCCGATTCGCCGCGAGTGCTTCGACATATTGAACTGATTGACGACGAAGCTGCCGAATATGGCATTAGCATCGTAAAGATGCACGATAAGCTAATGGCCAAAAAATATGGCTTTAGAAATCCACCTGGTCTGACCTATTTCCGCAAGGGAAAGTACATTAACTACGATGGCGATATTGATGATGAGGAGGAAGTACTCGATTGGTTAACCAGTCCGTCCAATATGGAAATGACCGATCATATCGAGCAGGTTAATCGCAAAATGTTTGAGAAAATACGCAAAAATTCCGATTATGTGGCGGTAATATTCTGTAAGTAGTAATAAGAAAAAGTTTTAACCTGTTATTTATTTTAATAAAAAATAAAAAAATTCAATTTACAGACAGCGATGAGTGCAAACAGTGTCCACGCGTCCTGGCTGAGGTGGAGCACATTGATGATGATGCGGACAAGGCGGGGATTGACTTTGTCAAAATTGATGATAAGCAAATGGCCAAGGAATATGGCGTTTTCGCATTGCCCGCCATTGTTTTCTTTAAGCCGACATCTAAGGAGCCAGTAATATACGCCGGTATGTACTTAAACAAAAGTTCAAATATTTTTTTAAAATTTATTTATTAAATACTTGTTAATAGGTGATCTTTATGAAGAAGAACAAATCCTATCTTGGTTGCTTACGCAAAAGGATCCAAGTGGAGATGTTATTGAAGATCTCGAAGGCGAACGACTCGTTCAATTAATCGAAGAGTCTGGCTCCATAGCTGTATATTTCTGTAAGTTCAATCAAAACCATAACTTTTGATACAAGTTAACTAAAACTAAGCTTATACATTTGATAAGTTTATCGAAAGTTTTGCAGCTGCAATCGGTTTGGTGACAATAAATTATATCAAGTACAAATAAAGTATAGCATACTTTCCCGCGCAATGAAAGTTTTCTCTTATTTGTGTCATTCCCAAACATCGTGTATCATGTGTATATATTAATAAAGTACTTGATATAAGTTTGAGCTCACTCTTTTGCGCAAACAGTTTGCAGTCATATAGGTTTAAAGGAATTTTAGTAACCAAAAAACAAAACTTTATTCTTAAGCTACTTAAGTTATATGAGCGCTCAATTGTATCTAACCAAAAAGACTTTTTACCACATTTATATTTCTATTTAAAAAAAAAACACAATTGAAACAACAAAAAAAACTATACGTATTACGAAAAAACGTAGGGAACAAAACGAAGTGTGATATTTGCAGTTCGAAAGCGGTGCGCAAGGCGCGTCTGAAAAAGGAGCGCGAGCAGCAACAACAGGAAGGCGGCACCGCCAGCGCTGCCGCAGCCTTTGGTAGCGATCCTGAGGCGGCAGCTGCCGGCGAATCTGCTGGTGCGGGTGGTGGTGGTGGCGATAGTGGAGCAACGGATGCCACGGCCAGCAAACATGATGATGGTAGCGCACAAATATGTGACAAATTTAATAACTTTTGTATAGCCACCAATATGGAATGAGTCCAAATAATGTTTAACCACGCACAAAACCAAAACATACACACACACACCCATGTACATACACCACTCTACTTGTATGGAAATGTCTTACCCGATAATATCCTATAGTCCTCCACAAATGTTTAGAGTCCTACGCCAAGCCCACACTGAACTATCTATTACACAATCCTTTTTCTTTCTCTCTCTCTCGTTGTCTTACTTTCTCCGCGTTGTGCAACCTTCAATGTTTTATGTACTTTGCTTTTTTCTAAATACACGAATTTCCAGTCTGTTTTCCAATTTTGTGCTTAGTATAGTGCTTGCTTGTAGTAGTTCTTCGTCCCTCCAACTTGTAAAGTGTGCACTCTTTGCTATAATATGCATTTCCCCATGTTCCAACACATCACCGTTCTCCTAGATGCCGATGGGTGCGAACAGTGCACCAAAGTGCTGGAGGAACTGGAGAATATCGACGATGATTGCGATAAACATGGAATAACATTTGTAAAGACACGTGATTTCTCTGTGGCCGATGGATACGGCGTGCACGAATATCCGGCTCTTGTCTATTTTGAGGGCGGCATACCAAATGTTTTTGAAGGTAAGAAAAATTAAAGCTTTATATTAGCTGTATTGAAATCCTTTCTTAATCTCCAGGTGAACTCAGTGAGGAGGAAGAAGTCCTTCAATGGCTAATAACACAAAAAACTGAAGACCGTATTGAGTTAATTACACGTCAAATGCTTGAAACTATGGTCGAGGAAACACAATATCTAGCCGTTTATTTCTGTAAGTAATTGCGACCCCTCAATCAAAAACACTTCTCATAATGTCACACAATATAAATTATATCCCTTGGCACTCCACCAACACCACTGTACGACCACAACACAACATATCGCTCTGCATCATAACACCAAAACCGATCAAAAATTCCAAAAAAAAAAAATCCAATATCAATCCCACAACACAAAATCAACTCAGTACCGACTGAGCGTAAGGGCAAGCCACCCGCTTACTGTCGAAGTTTCTGCTCACCCTCTAGTCTTAAAGAAAGCAACCTGACCACTACCACCAAACACTCATCCAGTCAATTCGTACAAAGCTATATTTCACGTAAAAGAAAACGTATCCAAAAACAAGGTATTCCGTATTTCGCAACTCCCAAAAATACGCATGTTTTTTTTTTCTTTGAGCTTTTTAACAAAATAAACAACTCTTATCTGTCATGCCTAAAAATACTGTTCTCTATACTAAACCAGGCTTTTCAACGTGTTACCGACCAAACCAAATGAACACCTTATAATTTTGGCATATTTTATCAATTTTACTTAATGTATTGCGAATCGTTTATTTATAATTTTGTTTGGGCGCGAATACCTTTTGTTTTGGCGTTTTCTCTATACAAAAAAAGCAGCGTGCCTTTCTAAAACTAAGCTAACCTCTTTACAACACAGCATATGCTTATATAGCACAAATGGTATGACTATTTTTCTAAGAATTGAATTTTATATTCTGATAGACAAAATCAACTGCAATATCTGTGATCAGATACTGGAGGGACTTGAACTGATTGATGATGAGTGCGATGTTTTTGGAATACATATGGTTAAAATTCAAGATCCTCAGCTGGCCAAACGATATTCTATCAAAACATTTCCAGCGTTGGTCTACTTCCGGTAGTCCTTGTGCAATATAAAACGACTTCAATATATAACTAATACTTGCTATATATTTCTTAGAAATGGCAATCCCCTGCTCTTTGAGGGTGATCTACAGAATGAACAGTCTGTGCTTGAGTGGTTAATTGATGATGATAATCGCGAGTTGGCTGATGAAATTGAGGAAGTAAATGAACGCATGTTGGATCGCTTAATGGCTGAATCTACATTGCTTGTTGTGTTCTTTTGTAAGTTGAACTGATGTCATAAGCTATTTAAGCCTAGCCTTATTAAAATACATCTGTAGATGATGAGGATTGTGCTGAATGCGAGGAAATACTTGAGGAACTTGAGGAAATCGACGGAGAGGCTGATATGTTTGGTATTGACTTTGTTAAGATTGCCAGCGTTGAGGCAGCCAAGAAATATGAAGTTGTCAATATACCATCGCTGGTATATTTCCGGTAAGTATTATTTTAAACTTAAGTACATTCTCATTTTAGTAAACTGTTTTTTTTTTATGACAGGAAACAAGTGCCTGTGCTGTACGACGGCGATATGCATCAGCATGATAAGGTCATTACTTGGCTAACATCACAAGATGTATTCGAAATTAAAAACGAAATCGAGGAGGTCAATCGCAAAATGCTTGACAAGCTGCTCGAAGAAAACGAATTTATATCCGTCTTTTTCTGTAAGTAAAAAGACCAGTTACACTGTACTTTATAATTTATATTATTATTATACTATACAGTATAATATACTACTTTTATTATGCCTTACGCTCTATTGAATTTTAGATGAGCACAATCATCCAGATAGCGTTGCGTCTTTGGAAAAACTGGAAAACATTGACAGCGAAACGGATAATCTGGATATAACATTTGTGAAAATGGCTGATTCGCGTTATGCTAAGAAATGGGGTGTTACTAAACTGCCAGCAATGGTATATTTCCGTCGTCGTTTTCCTAGCATATATAGAGGCAAGTATACGTGAGATCTGGAAACTTTCGGCTATTATGCATTCGAATCTAATTGACAAATAATTAATATATGTGTATATAAGTCGTTGCAGTCACTTGAAGGCACTTGTTCACTTTGTTCATATACAAAAGTATTAAAAATAACACTTAGAAAAATATTTAAGACAATGATTTGGTGACAATTTGTACAAACAAATTATTCTTTCTAAAAAAGAGCTGAACAAAATAATAATTTATTTATTTTTCAAAATCATAATTATCATTAGGTTAGAAAAGCCGTAAAAATACACAATTATTATTTATAGTCTGAAAAGAAAATATTTGAGAATTTTGGCTGTAAACATAAATTGTTTTCTTACCAAGTTATTTGAAAAGCAAATATTTGATATGATATCTACTTGCCTATATGTATATTTTACAGGCGATTTGCTGTCGGAGGATGAGGTGCTCGAATGGCTGCGCAAGAATCGTTTCCGCCAGCCGGAACTGAATATATTCATGTACGCTCTGATAGCACTGGCAGTTGCATTCGTTGTCTACACTGCGTTTTTGCTGCAATGTTTTAAGCCCGCACCACCACCACCCGTGCAGCATCCGAAACAGTCGTGATGGGACTGAGGCGATCAAATGTGGATGCTTCTGGTTTTATTTCTGCTGCTGCTGTGTAACTAGAAATTGTTGAAGAACATACAATATAACAATTACTACAACAATTACTACTACTGCGTGTAAAAAACGAGAGATGATGACGGCAAATGAAATAAAAAACGAAAAGGAAACACAAACACATTTAACTTATCACACAAACACCCACATATTATCATGTATGCATTAAAAACCGAACATCATCATGGAATCGTCTAAATTAGACGACTTTAAGAAATGAATTTATAACGACAGTGCCGAATATGCTGCCCCAAAGTATTGTCCCTGGTGACAGAAAATTGCAAATATTATGTACTTTAAAAAATAACGACAATCCGTTAATGTTCACATTAACTTAATATACCTTTTGAGACAGAACCATGTTTAACGAGTCAACTTTCTGGCTGTTTCCATATAACAATCAATATAAATATGAATATCATTTCACATCACAATTGTGTACTTAAACATTTTAAAAAATAATTTAATAAATAATGAATTCAACACTCAAGTCATAGTAATTACTTTTATAACACATATATATATATATATATTTAAATACAATTGCAATAATATTAAATGATATTAAAGCAAAAAGTGAATTTTTACAGTAAACTATTACAAATTAATATAAAAAGAAGAAAATTCTTGATAAATTAATTTATTGCACAAAGAAATTATGTCAAAAAGAATTGTAAAATGTAAAATATGTAAAATAAATAAAGTGTCTGAGTTCGTTTTTTGTTATCACTGAAAGTTTCAACCGTTAAACAAAAGGCTTTTGGAATGTAAGCCTCAACTCAACAATGAACTGGTGGACGTTGAGTCTCCGTTAGCAACACTTGAAAGCTTTTCACCTGCACAATTTTAGTCGGACAGCGCCTTGTCAATTTCGGAATTATTGGTTAATAGTAAATGGGTAGAAGGTTATAATGAAATTGTGCAAATGTTTGTAACAGGCATAAATTCATCATACGTATATGCTTTTCATGTCAAGATCAGTTAAATATATGTTAACACACCATGATACCTCCCATCCGCCAAATTTGAGCGATACAATAATTACTTTTCATTCAAAGCCGAAATACTAAAGTCTAGGATTGGCAAAGGTACACAAAAATGTTTAAATATCATAAAGAACGTTTGGCGATGGCCAGCTTGCTTAATCATAAATGATCCTAGAGTTTGAATCATTTAGCATATGATAAGCAGCTGGACTCAGGGTATATCTTAGTCGAGCTCTCCCCCTACTTGCGTGTTTTAAATGTACTCGTGGTGCTATTATGCTATAAATAATAATATGGTTGCTATTGTTATCTATTTGATAAAAATTCATTTGTTTACTAGGGAGATATCAGCACTGAACTTTTTCCCAGACAAAGTTAACATGCTTTAGGCATTTCTATAGCTAAAAGATATCAACCTGAATTTTCAAAAACAATTCGGACGTAGCTTAAATCGTTACCTCGTGATACTAAGATACTAACGGAGCTGCTATCTCTGAAATTTCAGTTTGGCAACCCCCCTAGATTTATTATCAAACAATCACAGTAAAGCAACTCTAAAAGAAACTGTCATTTTTAAAATAGTTTGATTTATGATTAGGTCAGTTTTGTCGTTAGTGCAGCAATAACCGACACCTTCTTTGAAAGTTACTTAGTCTTTCAGCAGTTATAACCTAAGATGCTACAAAACATGATTTTTTTTCTTGTTAAAATAGAAACATGATAATTTTTTCCATCTCTGCAAATTTATTTTTACTAGCTAGCTTGCGACAGTTTCTATTCTGCACAGCATATATTTCTACAACTAAAATTATATTTATTGCATGTCAACAAATTTTTGTATATTAGTAAATTGTTAAAAAAAAAAACATTAAACTTTTTTTTACAATATACACTTTGTAAAAATGTTTGCGTTATTTGTCTAATACTTTTTAGTTATGATGAGGCATATTCATGTTCCCATCTTAATCATACTTAACAAAAATAATTTAAATAAAATAAAAGTTGTTTGTTAACTATGTAATTTTTCCACTGTGTTTTATCTTTTTAAATTTGATATATGTTTTTAAAATTTATTTTATGCGTAGTTTCCATTTTTTCAAAGTTTTACTGTGGCATTGGCTTAAATTTTGAACAAAAATGTTAGTTTTAGGCTTAAATCAACAGTTATGAGCAATAAGATCTAAAATGAGTGCTTGAAAAATAAAAGCTCAGTATATGTAACTACAAGAAAAGCTTTGCCAAATGGTATATATACAGTTAGTTTAGATATCAGTTCAATTAGAAAGCTTACATTTCCGTCGGCGCCATGAACGATCACAAATTGCTGGTGGCCAAAATTGTGGTTATTGTGGTGCTACTGTTGGTCACATTAATCTTCTGCTTCTTACCCTATGTGCTAAATCGTTGGTTCAAGTGGACCAGCCGGACAAAGAGTAATGCCCGCGATTTGCTCGCCGTACGCTGCCTGCTGAACTTTGGTGGCGGCGTTTTAATTGCCACCACACTCATTCACATCCTACCGGCTGTAGTTAGCGTTGTGAGTGCCTTGCAGGACTGTCACATGTTGGCGTCAACGCCATTCGCTCTGCCCGAGATGCTGATGTGCACCGGATTCTTTCTTATGTATGGCATTGATGAAATAATGTTCTATGTGGTTGGCCGAAGACAACGGCAAAAGCTAAAGTCAATGCAATTGCAACTGGAACTTAATCTGGAGGAACGCAAGGAAAAGCAGCTGCAGGTTATCGAACTAGTTGAACCGGAGCAGCCGAATTGGCTGCGTGGACTTGCCATTATAGTCGCTCTATCACTGCACGAACTGTTTGGAGGCATGGCCATTGGATTGGAGGAGAGCGTCGAAACGGTTTGGCTCATGTGCGGTGCCATTGCTGCTCACAAACTGGTTTTGGCCTTTTGCATTGGCATGGAGATTATGATGGCGCATACTCGCTGGCTTATTGCCTTTATCTATCTGGTGGTGTTCTCGATAATAACACCTATTGGAGTGGGCATTGGCATTGCGGTCACGGAAACGTCCAGCGCCAATGAGCCAAGCATTCCGGCAGGCATCCTACAGGGAATTGCCTGTGGTACATTGCTCTATGTGGTCTACTTTGAGATTGTATCAAAAAATCATGCTGGCCCGCGCATATTTCTTTGCTGCTTGGGTGGCTTCGTGCTCATGTTTGGTTTGCAAATTGCAGGTAAGTGTTTAAGATAAAGTATATGCTTTTATTATAATTTACCTTAACTTTTTGCAGTTGTTGAAGCCGCAGGCAAAAGCACATATGTATGCCCTTGAATATTTTCTAAATCGTAGAAGCACTATATTCATTCATATAACCACTATTTTTGCTATTATTTAAGAAAAATTATTGTATAGCCCAGGGCATATTGAAGGAGATAACTTCCATATATCAGAACTGGCTCTTACTTTTATAATAGTTTTTCAGAATCGAGTCTTCTTAATAATGGACTTTATCAAAACATTGGAAAATAAACAATTTTGAAAAGTTAAGTATTCAAACTGTATATATGTTACATCTAAATAAACGCGATGTTCTGACTGACTTAACAGATATTTAATAAAAACACAAAAAAAAAAACAACTATAAAGCTTAAATTAATGTGAAAATTTATTTCGAGAGAGGAAGAATTGACAAAAGAAACATTTTGTAATGGCTATGAAATCTATAGGCAATTATTTTTTGCAAGCCTAAACACAATCAAGAATATTTGCCTATTCACTTATAATTTTTGGTCCCAAAATACATTTGCCAAAATGTTTTGCTTCCTCCTTAAAATATTTTTCAACAACAGCTCTTAGCTCGTCGATAGTTACTGACAAGACCCTTGCGCGATACTGTATATATTCCTCCACCGAAACTCTTACATTAAAGTAATCCAATCCAGTTCCGCCAGGTGGTATTGGCCAGTCCACCAGCTGTAGCACGCCCAACTTTGCCTCAAACAGCATTTCTTCATTCAATTCTTCACCAAGATCTTGCACCCACTCGTAAGTGTTATCAAATATGTCGAGTGTCTTTGTAGAGTGAGGATCACGATAGCTATTGAATGTGAAGAGACCATCATAACCGCATCTAGCATTCGTTCCATACGCTCCGTTTTGGTCTCGCACCACACGCAACAGATACTTAGCTGTTAAGAGCTTTGCTATAATTCGTAATACAGGGTGATCCTTATGCAAATATGGAACTGCGTAAAATGCTTTTGAACAGAAGTTTACAGGTATATCCATAACATAATGTTTAAAGCCGGGTTCAAGTAAATGTAAGTCGGCCTTGCTTTTCATCTTCTTGTGACATGGAAGTTTATCCAAAAAACTTTTGTAATGCTTGAGGACGGTTGGTTGATAAGCTGCTGAGCTATTAATGGCAACATGCATGTTGGCCCTATTAAAAACCTTTGAACCAATTTCATTCAATTTATCGCGAATTTCTTCTGTGGTATGTTCTTGAGTATACTTTTTTATAAAGTTTATGTGATCGACCCCAAGTAACTGCGATTTCAGTTTGGCAGCATCGCTGACCAACGCAGAGGCACCCATTATGGCGTACAAGTGTCCACACACAAGGATATTCATTGATAACTTAGATATATAATTTTTTATCAACATCCCAAGACGATCGGTATCAGCAATCCGAAAGTTATGCCATAACTCATCACACAACGCAAACATATCGGGAACATTCTTATCGAGAGCATATGTTGTTATCAGTATACCCATACGATATTGTTTGTAATCCTTTACATTTTCAATGACTTGAACCTTAAAATCAATTCCGGCAGTTTTTAAATGAACCAGACTGTCGAATTCGCGAAAGTTATAATTGACAGTTCCACAGTTTTGAATTACGTCACAAAATAATGGAACGAGCATAGCATCATTATTTTTTAATCCCGTAGTATTTAAAAAGGAATAAAAATATGTTATTCCATTGGTCGGTACTTTACATAGCTGTATGGGAACACCTTTGAAGAACTCATCCGTTATTTTAGGAATGTTTAGAGGCTCCTGCACATCTTCAAGTGTAAGGCATGGTAAACAACCCGTATCTTCGATAGCATTTTGTTCCTCTTTCAATTTGAGGCCATTCTGATAAATCTCTTCGTAGTCAACTGGACCAAGGTTTTTAATTTTTTGATGAAGCAACTCTGCTTCAGCTTTTTTGAAATCGTTCTCATACGATTCATCAGCAGACATGGAGATTGTAAGCTTATGTGGATTGTTTAGAAAATATTTTTCAACCATTTGTTGCAAATAGCGTTTGTTTTCTCTCAGGCTTTGTCGCAGTTTAGCAATATTATCCATAACACGCAAATTAGCCACAATATCACCTCCATGATTCCATAATGACATCGCGGCATAAAACACTGCACATCCAAAATCGGGACCCAGATGCTTAACACCCAATTCCAGATTGTGGAGAACACTCTCTACATGGTCAGGCGTAAAACCTTCATTAACAATTTTAATTACAGTCTGGTGATAAAGCTCATTAAATGTGGCAAAGTCTTCAAGCCGTAAATCTTGCACGCCAACAAGAAAATATGTATCTCTGCATCTAAGGAAATAGCCAGTATTCTTGTTAAAGCCACCAGAAAAGTTTGGTTCTATAAGACCCTTGTAGAAGGCAGAGTTTGGACCGCGAATTAAAAGTTCAGTAAGTACATTCATTTCAAAGGTACCCTGAACATCGGTCCGATCGCACATCAACAAAGCAATGCCAATTTGATTTTGCCTTTCTAAAGGTCCGCCTAGACTGTCAAATCTGCAGGGAACGTGTATATGGCGGGGTTCTGTCCAACGAGGGTGTGGTGGTATGGAGCTGAATGAAGTATCTATGGCATCTTTGTGGGAAAAATATTCCTTATCGATATATTCGAGCGGTTGCATTGCGTCAAAGGAGCCGTAACAAAATATGCGCCCGTTGCTCGGATGATAGTATTTCCTATAGTACTCAACTAAGTCTGTGTGTTTAAATTGGGAATCTCTAATGGATCCCCGCCAGCTATAAAGTGGTATGCAGTATCTGGCAGTAGGCATTTTAAAAGATGTCTTCTGAATATTCGTGCGTTATCCGAAAATATTCCAATCATTTCGTTATAGACGACTCCCTTTATCACAAGCTCTGAGCTCCGATCGAGCACATCCTTGTGTTCCACTCGCCATCCTTCTTGTACAAAAACGGAATGACTAAGAACCGCCCTGAAAGAATAGAGTAGAAAAGAGTGTATACTCTGAGGATCTAGCATAAAAAGCTGCGCTTTATTAACTTACGCAAAAGCAGAATCTAAATAAATGCGCTGTAAGTTTCTAAAATGACCTCATTTCTGGAAGCAAATATGAAATTTGTTAGATCTGTCGTAGACATAGCATTCTGATTAGTCGCAACTGATCTGTTAAGCATTTTAAAGAAAGGATCTCGAATCGGAAATTTGTTTGAGCCATCCAATGCGATGTGCTCCAAAACATGCGAGAGACCCCTGTTGTTGGTGGGCGGAGTCCGAAAATTGATTGAGAATACATTATTGGCATCATTCCGGTGATAGTACCAGAATTCGGTCCCATCTTTAAATGACGAAAGGTGCAGGACACAAGGTCAAATTCGGGAATCCCCTCGACGCGCTCGCACTGAAATCCATGGTATACATGGCCCTCTTTGTATTTGTAATCATCTTTTACATCTACCAATATTTTTTCATCTGGTTTGATATCCTTAATTGTTAGTGACTTGAAATTTCGTTTGTTAGACGGACAGTACAGCAGTCTTCTATATAATGGATGTACTATCCTCAAACTTTTCAGACTACGAAACATTGTGTAAACAAAAATTTTAGATAAAAGTGTTTATTTTTATATTTTGTGATAACCCGAAACAAAAATAATTTAACACAACATGCTAAGACTTCTACAGCTAGTCTTTTACAAATTCCTCGACTATTGTCTTCTTACTTATCTAATATGAGTATGGATAAACATATGCATCAATGGAAAACTGAATATGGCGAAGGCATTTTGATTAAAGTATATTATATTTTTATGTAACTATGATTATAGTTGCATCAACATATTTTATATTCTTATGTGTTATGTTTGTAAAACAAGGTTAATTTTCGTGCTCAATTTGTACACATTTTTTTTCTGTGTAGCGTCCGGCATTTATCTACATAATATAGATTTAGTATACTTAAGTGAAAGCTTCTATCTGTAAACATTTTAATATCTCTACCAATTCAGTTGGAGATCAACCAGTGACAAAAATCAAACTCACCGAAGTTCACAATCTGAAATTTTGTTCGTCTAATCTGATTCCCAGACAATTGTAATTTATGCTGTCAATCAGTGCTGCGCGATATATAATTTATAGCTTACTGATATGGATGGTATAAATGGTTGCAACACAAACGATTTTTTGGCACTTGTGGCTCGAATTCAGTGGTGCGTAAAAGTAAGATACAATAATGGTGGTTGATCAGCAAGCTCTGCTAGTTGCTAAAATTGTGGCCATGGTGGTTCTAATTGTGGTGACAGTGATTTGTGGTAGCTTACCTTTTATGCTTGATCGCTGCTTTAAGTGGACGAAAAAGGATCCTGAAGAGACGCGCGCTTCGACATCAGTGCGTTGTCTTATCTACTTTGCTGGTGGTGTACTTTTCTGCACCACCTTCTTGCACATGCTACCGGAGGTGATTGAAGTGGTTGAGCAACTGCAGCATTGTGGCATTTTAGATGTCACACCCTTTGCCCTGCCCGAAATGCTGCTCTGCACCGGTTTCTTTATGATGTACGCTCTGGATGAGTTTATGCATTTGCTTATGCAACGCCATCAACAGAAACTAAGCCGGAAAGAGTCGTTGGCCAGCGAAGCATTCGATCGAGGACATAGCCTTAGACACAGTGTTCTTATGCGCAGCACCAGACGGAAAAAGGAAGCAATAAAATCCAGTTTAAAACAACCTGAACTACATTGTGGCCACGGTCACATCTCCGTTGATAGTAACAGTGGATCATCGATGCGTGGTCTGGGTATTATATTGGCTTTGTCGCTGCATGAACTCTTTGAGGGCATGGCCATTGGTCTAGAGAGTAGCGTTGGAACTGTGTGGTTCATGTTTGCTGCCGTCGCCGCTCACAAGTTAGTATTGGCATTTTGTGTGGGCATGGAACTGTTGGTGGCTCAAACAAAAACCACTATGGCTATTATCTATTTAACAACGTTCTCAATTGTCACGCCCATTGGCATTGGTGTGGGAATTGGCATAAGTCAGCAAGCTTATGTAAATCATCCAAGTGTTGCCTCAGGTATCTTACAGGGAATTGCTTCAGGAACATTGCTCTATGTGGTCTTCTTTGAGATCCTTACACAGAATCATGCTGGTTGGCGGGCGTATCTTGCTGCACTGGCTGGTTTTGCATTAATGTTTGGACTTCAAATACTTTGTAAGTATTGATGATAACGAAAAAAATTGATTTATTTTATTTGATTCGCAAACGGAAGTCTTAAATTAGCAGAGGACATCTGATTGTTGTTATATGAGCCATTAGCATTACTATTTTTAACCATTCAGTTAGAATTTGTTAAATAACTTTTCTCCTATCTGGCTCTTTTACAGCTGACGAAGCGGAGGGTGCTGATAGCGACTCATGTTCCTAGCTAAGAACAATTGCATAATATGCAGTAGATCGAGTAACATATAAGGATATTTATTAAAATTTGTGTATGTGTCGGGTATGAACAATTTTTAATATATAATAATAATAGCTATAATAATTTATATTTATAATATTTATTATTATTAGAGTTATTAATATTTAAAAAAATAAAAAAAACTTTATTTAATAGTCAAATAAACTACGAGTTCTGAAAACAAAAGGTATTTGCTTTATAGAATTTCAATTTCGAATTTGCGCGCTAATAATAACTTGTGAGCATTAGGCGTGTACACACTGGTCGTGTGCTGCTAACTTAGCAAAAACTCAGCGAAAACTGTAAACACACATGTTCTGAGAGAAATGGGCAGTGACGTTGTCAAGTGAGTGAATTTGTTATTTTAAGATGTTTTCGATTACATGGAACAAGAAATAATATTCTGCTACATTTACAATATTTAATAAAGAACAATGTAAATATGTTGTTGCATTTTAATAAGCATCGTATTACTGTTTTTTGAAATGGCTCACCCCCAACGCTTTCTGCCCTACACCACTGTTTTAGAAACAACACCAACCACACTCTGAGCGTTAACAGTTCGCTTGAGCGAAATTTCGTATTAACAGCCACATTTGAGCATAACTTGGACAAAAATTGCATTGCTCATAACTGTTAATAGTGGTGGAATTGAACGGTCGTGTGTGCGGAAGAAGTAAGATTTAAATTTTGAAAACAACAAAAATTTTCGTAATTCGATTGGGTCTCATTCGGTTCCGCGTGGACTTGCTAAGTTATAAATAAAACAAGAAATCTACTGGTTTTTCTGAAACCTATTTAACACCTGCACAACATTTTTGTGCGAAATGTACATTTTACGTGCGTGCTTGACTGTGACCGCTGTCTTTTTTCTTTCTTTATCGCTGTGTGTATGTGTTTTTCGTGCGTGCATTTGTTTATTTCAACGTCAAAATAGAACTAATACTTTTTTGGTGAACTTGCGTTGCTTAGCGGTGCTGTAATTATCACCAAACCATCCCATTTAAGCATTTTGTAAAAAAACTGAAATACCCGCACATTGTTTGGCTGGGTTCTTGCAATTACTTCAAAATCAGAACGCAAATGCGGAAATGAAATTTAATAAGCAAAACAAAGAGAAAAAAATATGTCAAAAGTTTAAGAGTGATACGAACTCTGCGTTAAATTATTCGAAATAGACCAAAATTTTTATATGTAAATTTACATAACACAAACGCGAAGCATTGAGTTGGCAATAACCTTTTTTTTTTAAAATTGCTGTGCAATTTAAATACAATCATTGAAAAAAAAAACACGCAAACAAACAACACACACTAACAAGCACCAACAAAAACACAAAAGCCCTTTAGAGCTTTAATATTTCATTCACATTGCTTGTCGCCCTGTGCCCACTGTGCGAACGGTAAACAAACGCAAGAGAGAAATAAAAAGGGCTTTGCATTTTGTTTATACACAATAAGACTGGACGCCAATATAAACAAAAGAAGAAAAACAAGAAATCGTTGTCAATTTACTTAAAATTTTAACTGTTTAAGTTTACGTATTGAACAAGAAGAAAGCAGCGCAAAATGATTGTAATTTAGCTAAATTCAGATCACAGATGCGACAACAAAGTGGATATAACATTGACTTGACTGCGGACAGGTGCGTTTAAATAAAGTATTTTTACCTTAAACACTTATTTATACAAATACTATAAATAATATCGTAAATGTTATCGAAAGGCACATTGACATTATTTTAAAGTATTTGCTGTACAGAATTTCCATGAAAAAACACATTAAGGTTGTGTCGACAAAAACAAATGTGCTTTTAACAGATAGACAGATTTATATGTATATAAGCTGTACATATCGAATGAGTTATTCTCGTTTTGTTATTATATCGTCGTTCATAAATGTCTTTGAAATAATGTGCTATCTATTTTTAGTTCGATACTGTGTTAAAATTGTATTCAAAAATATTATATTTTTTTTTTAATATTTTGCGTCGGTGCCTTGTGGGCCCTGATTTAATTAAATTTTAAAGACATAAATGAAAACATAACTATAATCAAATTTTATTTGTACTATTTAATAATGTCAGGTTTTTGTCATTGGTTTTGTAAAGTAAAATATGAATGTAATAAAAAAAAATTTGCTTCAAAATATGACACGTTCACACGAAGAATCAACTTTGTTATTTAATGAAAATAGCTACGTAATATAAGTTAGAAATTTCAATAACGTCTTGAGTATAATATAGTTTTGATTTTGGTAATTTAATAAATAGATTTAAAGAATTAAGCGAATTAAGATGAAAAGCCGCTAACTCTGCCTTATGGATAATTTTTGGCCTTGGATCACAGAAAAATTACTTAATTGGTCGCGCCAAAGAGTCTGCTGTGAAACTGGTCTTTTGTCAATTGATTTACTGGGCCAGGCTATTTGCATGAGCCAAAGTCAGAAATAGGCAACCGCGTAGAATTGTGAACACGCGCCGCCATTTTGTCGGTCCTTTTGTGACCAACATTTGAGTTTTATTGTTTTTGGCTGAGGAGAGCACCTTCCGCCGATCTGACCCAACTCTTGAGTCGAGAGAAATGTTGGGCACACACACACACCCAAGAACACATACGCTATACACACATGCATGCATTCATACATATAGATATGTGGATGGATTTATGCTGATGTGTATATACATAAGCTTTGGTTGCAGACACTTTGATGGTTTCGACCAAGTTTTTATTTTTTTGCTTTTGTCTATCCGCAAATTTGATTGTTTGTAATCGGAAACCATTCTCCGGCTACTGATTGTCGCTGTCCTTGGGCGAAGACTTTGATGGCGTAATGCATCTAGAGTCCAATTATTTAAAGCTAGTTTCAAGAAACGCTTGAACTGAAAACATGTTTTTGGATCAACCAACATTTGGCAAAAGCTGCATTTTTAATTGCTGAAAATACCATAACTGTGCAACTGTGCTTTATAAACTCTAATAAGTTTCTTAAAAACAGCTGACAAAGTTGCAAGTTGCAATTATCAACGGCATATTAAAGTTTTTTATTTGACAACAAATATGGGTAGAACTTGTTCGAAGAAAAGAAACAAATATTTAAAACAGCTATACAGCTGATGATAAAACCGGTAAAGCTTTAAGGCAAATAAAAAAGATAAACAGCAAAATTGTAGCAACTTGACAACTGAATACCCTAGCTGTTATTTTTATCTTCACAAATAGACACAAACCTAAATTGAAATGCGGATTGACAATTTCTTATCACCGCTTTAGTGGGTGTTATATAAAAAAAAAATTAAAACAGTCAATAAACAATGTCAAAAAAACACATAAAGAAACTATTATATTTATATAATAGACCCCATGAATACAATAAGTTTATCGTTTTAGACATGCTTCATACAATGCAACGTATCATAATTTGTTTTCAAACTAATATACCCCACGTTAGTTGGAGTACATAAATTCACGTAGTCGCAATTTGTGTTAGTATAAAAAAGCAAACAGCTGATTACATTTTGTATACAAAGCATGTGATATAAATATAAATACACACACCCATACACATACATATTCCTGCGCACACATATGCAACACTAACGAATACGAAATATAAACACACACAGAAAATCAATAAAAAAGTTCCACAACCGGTTCGCAGCAGCTGCGTTAGACGCATTCTAATGTCATGTGAACGATGTTAATGATAATGATGTTGTAGGTGAAAATGTGCACGACCTCCAAGCTTTAATTTTGGCTCAAGTCTGTACAGTCAAATTGAACAGAGATTACAGATTAAAGCTATAATCATTATTGAATACAATGTTGCTTAAATTACAGCGCCATGCACTAATTAAGTTCAAAGATTCGATTATGCAGTCAGTGAACTGCTGAAACTCGTTTTGATAATATCTTCAAGCAGTTTATTGTCTCGCAATATTGAAACAACTTCTAATTTATAAACTCAAGTTATGTTATCTAGTGCGCCATTGTTTTACGTCACCATATCATAAACTAAACAAATAAAAATAATATCGCATAGCATTCGGTTATTTAAGTTTAGTTCTGTACTATCTGATGATTGTTATAAGGATTGTTACATTACGTTCATTCATCTTCAAAAGCATCATCAATTATATTTTATAAGCAAGACTTTCATAAACGTATTTGAATAATTATTTATACACCTGCATATTTGACTGATTAAAACAACTTTTCGCGTATAATAAATGAGTTAAACATGCAATTATTCAGCTTGTGTGCAACGTTGCCGTAGAAAACACGCAAACATTTGCACCCAGATGGTTTAAATGAAAACTTTCGCATGAGGATTTAAGGGTTCGACCCACGTGCTTATCGCATGTTTGCATAAGCTTGTATATAAAATCTATGGGGCATACAAAAAAAACACTTGCACAAAGCTATTGTATTTTTTTTATTCTTGGCATCAAAAGTGCCCAGTGAACAAAGTGTAAAACGTCAAAGTTGTGAAAACTTAAGAACTTGCATTTACATCTAGTTCAATGTATATACATGCATATCTGCTTGCCCAGTTTATGTAATTTTGTTATGCTTTGGGTATACCTTAGGTAGTATTCAAATAAGTGAACTTAACTTATATGTTTATGTAAGAACTGCAAAACCGGGTTCTAAATATTGCGGAACCCCGTGTTCAGTTCCAAACCTAGGTCGTTTAATTATTGTTAGTTTATTTGGTCCTTAGGTATTAACGGCACCGCAGCTGAAGTTGGGCTAATGGTAGAATTGAATTACACTTATATACAGTTTGTCAAGAAAGTGTTTACACATTGTGAAAATGTTTGAATTTTTCACTTTAGAGCTATAAAGACACATTGCTTGTTGTTCTAAATGTTTTTTTTTACAATTTTTATAAATAATTCAATCAATTATCTCCTAAACCTATTAAACAAAACTTAAAAAATAATAGCATTAAAAAAGAACAATTAAAAATATTAACAAAGGCACTAAAATCAACTTTATTGCTCTAAAGTGAAAAAATCAAAAATTTTCACAATGTGTAAACACTTTCTTGACAAACTGTATATATTTATTTATATAGCTATACTTTTTTCTGAAAGAGGCCGAAAAGTTAAGAAGAGTCAGAAAATATCACGTACACAGCTCAACCCGATTTTATTTTTTATTTATTTATATATCTAAATGAAAACTAATAAATCTATTTATTTTTTTTTATTATTATTATTATATATCAGTAAGTTTATTAAGTGTTTTTAGACAGTACTTACCGATTAGAAACTGCATAGGGCACTGGATAGTTAGCTGCCTTAAAACTCTTCTTTCATTTACATTCACTTTCAGTGTGATGAAACACACACAGAGACATCCATCACAAGGCAAAGTGACGATATAGCTGAGTGTAAAAGTTTATGTACACACACACACGCACAACTCGACCATGTGGGGAATTTATAATGTCATCTGGTAAATTTCCACTGGCAAACGAAAAACAAAAGAGCTATCCATAGATATGCTGCAGCACACATTCTTAGTGGTTGAAAATGCTGCTGTAGGGCAATAAAAAAGTTAAAGAAAGGGATATGAGCTGCACTCTCTATAAGTGCAAGAGAGGGATAGATCGATAGTAGGGTATATAAAATCCAGGGAGGGTGAGTGCACAAGACGTGCAGTTACATACATACATACGTATATCGATGTACCAATGAAGAATGTGTCTAAGAGTGTCGAGCCTCGTCGTCACTCAGTCATGATTTAATTTCAATCCGCGTCGGCTGCTCAACAAGAACAAAACTTTAAGAAAACAACAACACAAGCTTCATCAGTAATAGAGTATTGCATTTGTTTGTTATCGCATGCGGATAAATTTTTGCCAAGTAAGTGGATCCAATTGTGTATTGAGAAAACAAACAAAAAGTTCAGAAGAAGCTGGTCCATGATCATGAGCACTATTATACGCCTTTAGCTTATTGACGTTGATGGCGTAGATTTTTTTTAACATTGTCATAATTACATCATATGCCACTTGTCCTTGCCGCTTGGCTTGTTGAGTCCTTGGTCCTTGTTTGTTGTCTGCTTTCCTAAAGATAATATCCAAATGGCTGTTGTCTCGCCTTGTTTGTGTTACCCTCGATGAAATTTAATGCGACCTTACAAATTCATTTAATTTTCCTTCAATTTCTTTGGTACCGTTAAAAACTTGTTTCACATGCGCATCTTAATTTTCGTTACCGCTTTTTATACCAAACCAGTTTGATTAATGTTCTTGTCAAAACTGACATACAGCATAAATTAAAAAATGCATGAATATGCATGAATGGAATTGAATTTAGATAAATTACAATCGTAAATTTAAATTTAATTAGTGCCTGCAAATATTGTTTATTTTCAGTTCATACGATAAATAAGTCTAAAATAAGTCTACAGCACTTCAACTGATATATATATGTAGACTATATCTGTAGAGATCAGATTAAAATGGAAAAATTCATAAAAAAAATTATTGCAAAAATATATTTATACAGCTCTTTCCAACAAGTTTAAGCTGGCATTCACTTTAAACAATTAATAAAGCGTGCGAATTGATTTAAGATTACAAATTTTCCGTATTTGCATTTAAGCTAATTACAATCAGTTTTAACCTTTTCACAGACCCACGTTTTTGCGTGCAAAAGCTAAAATATAAATTACTTTCGTTCGCACGATAGCTTGGGACTTGGAATTGTTAATAAAATGTGTAAAAAGCTAAAATAATAATAAAAATAATATGAATACAATTTTCCTAAAAAGGCAACGAAGCCAAGTTGAAGAAACATATCAAAAGTAAATCTCATTTTATATGCACACAAATACATACACACACTATAATAAAAACAAAAAATCAATATTAAGTGAGCTCTGCATGTGCCATGTTATAGGTAGAAAGCATAAATTATCCTTAAGCACAGGAACTGCCTCTCTCCTTTTCGCTCCCTTTCTCTGTGACTTTCGCTGTGAACAATGGCACACAATTGCCGAAGGAAATTCGGTTAAGTCCAATTCTAATAATTTCACTCTTCCACAGCGAATCACAAAATTTGATATCCCTCACAGTTTCAGAGGTAGAAACTTGAAAGGATCAAAATTCCAGCCACTCTCAATTCCGATCTGCTGTTAATTATTATAACACTTGTATCAGGGTATTACGTGCCAAATTACACTCAAGTGTTTCGTTCTAAGTCATATTTTTCTGAAATTACATAAAGGATTTAAGTGTTTCACAGTAAAATACCTTCTCAAGTGTGTGGCATATTGCAGAGTAGCTGATATCGGCTTAGGTTTAGTCACCGGAATAAACAAAGAAATAAATCAGATGACAGATGCAAAGAAAGGAAGAATGAGACAAAATAATACCATCAGATACAGAAAACAAGAAAGAAGGCTCTATTCGAGAAATCCCGACTAGAAGATACCCTGAACCTTATACTTAACGCGTACAGTGAGTGCTTTCAAGTATGTGTGAGTGTACGCGTATACAGCATACTTTACTTACTTCATATCGCCGGTGTTTATAAACCGATTTCAATAGAAATCTAACAGATTCTCATTATTTCGTTTATAGTTTTCTAGTTTTTCAAATTCAAGATTTTATTGTTATCGATTACGTGAAGAGTTATCGATAATTTGAAAACTTGATCTGCCTTCGGCTTAGTATAACTTATTTTCCAAATCTGTGATCGTCGCGTTCATACATACAGAAGGACTGACGGACATGGCTTTATCGACTGGACTGTTGATGCTTAAATTGATTGATTAAATTGATTCGATTTTCTCGTTGTTAGAACATATTGTTTTGTTATAATGATAAATATAAAAATAAACTAAACAATAAATATAGTTGCTTCGTTTACTTACTCTTTTATGCTTTTTCAATTGGAAACCTAAAACCCCAAATCTATTAATGACTTACACCATTTGCATTGCATTTAAAGCCAAGTTGATGCAATTAAACGGACAGCAAATAGGGTAATCCGATAGTGACACGTTAAATGTCAGACAGTGTCAATTTTAACCTTTTGCTTTGTGATTACTCATAACAATCGAGGCATCTAAAGAACATAAGTAAACACTCTTTACTCTTAATTTTTGATATCTCCAAAAAAAGAAGTGACTTTTATATTGCCTTTAAGTAACCCAAAAAAGACTTTAAGCTAAGTAAATGTTGTACATTTTACTTATTTAGCTTCTTTTACAGGAAGCAATATAAAATATAGTCCGGATTTGAAATATAAATTTTCCTTCAATTCTCTTTAAGTAACCATAACTTGAAGCTTACTGAAGATCAATCACTTTTAATTTGCGAAATGCTCAGTCGTTAGACATTGAAGATTGTAATATCAGTTAATAAAAACGTTTGTAGTTTTCCAACTCAGATTACGTTTCTGAGATCAGCAATCGAATAACACATCTAAATCAGATCGCAATTGATTCAATTAGAATCAAGTTTCTGTTCATTGAATACAACAAATTAAACTAAATGCTTACATTTGTAATGGGCTTCTGTGCATAATGACAATTGATTTTTATTGAGAACTTTTGTTCGAAGTGGTATGCATATATATATTACTCATATATGAATATGGCCTTTTAAGATTTAAACTTGCCAGCGAGGCCAATAAAATTGAATAAACGTAAATACGAATGTAGCTAACAAGTTAATTGCGTTGGCCTATTTCGAAATTTAAAGACTTTTGCATCATAAAACAATATCACAATTAATCAGCAAACATAACCAAAACCCAAATTGAACTGGTGTAGGTCAGCTTCAATCCACTTCACATGGGTATCAGAAACTCACACACATGGTATAATACAATTTGATTAGCGCTGCTAATTAACACCAGTGAAAATATTTTTGCTTATCACACACATTTGGTTTATCATAGCACTTTATACTAAATGTTTTTTCTTGTTGTTATTGCACCAAGTAATTAGCTCGATTAGTTGGACACATATCGAATTGTATTTGTAGAGCGTTATTAAAATTTGTATTCCTCCAAAGAAACAAGTAAGAATGCTCTCTTCAAGTAATCCCGACTATACTATGGTATAGTCCTAGGTTTCTGGGTTTGCGCGTACAGTCAGCTTGTAAGTATGTGTATGTGTACGCGTATAGTGCATACTTTCTTAACTTGAATGCTCCAAATTTCACAAACTGTCATTATTTCCAAATTCAAGTTTTTGTTGTTATCGATTACATGTGTATATCGGAAACGAGAAGAGTTATCGAACATTTGAAACAAACTTTTACTGCCTAGCGATAATACGAGATTATGTTCCAAATCTGGAGTCTCTAGTCTCTGACATCGACGCGTTCATACATATGGACAGACAGACGTACATGGCTATATCGACACGGCTGTTGACGCTAATTCAGGAATATATATACTTTATGGGGTCGGAGATGCTTCCTTCTGCCTGTTACATAATTTTGTACAAAACCATTATACCCTTTTTACCCATTTTCTGGGTATAAAAATGTGTATCAATCCCTTCACCATATGTTTGATTGCTTTATATACTTGCAGTGTATGTAAATGACGTATTAAACAGATTTTTATTATATAGTTGTATTCTTATGAAGGTTTTCCACCCCGAAGCTTTGATTAAAAACCATCGTATTGCTAAGTATAACAACATATATTAGCCCAAAGAAAGTAAAAAGATGTTTTTGCAGTAGTTAACTTTATATTAAGCTACGATTGACCAAATGTGTACATGCTGTTGATGCTTGGCAAATACCCTGTATATCTTTTTAAATAATAATAAATAACCTTCCATTTGTACATGCTACAGGGCATGCAAATATAGAATATAAACTCATCACAAAAGGTTGCCCTGCTTGACGGCCATCGCGACGGGTATGTCAATTGGCCGCGTGTGGGGCAGGTAGTGCGATAACTACATACATATACATACAATGAGTGTGTCGTGTGTAAGTTATAATGATAGTGCTCGTATGCACGATGCTTGCTGCTGATAAGAAATTTATTAGATTAAGGCAAACGATTGCCGCGATTATAGACGCGATGCGAGTCCGCCTGACGTTTGGTCGGTTTCATTTCATTTCATTATGTTCTGTTCTGTTTTGTTCTTTTCCGATTCGTTTCTTCTTGCAGCCCGAGGCTTTTGTCGCTGAATCTTGACACTCAATGATTAGTCTGCCAGGCAACGAGCCACAGAACTGTCGGCGGCTACTGCCTCAGTTACTTAAAACAGATGCGATTTAGAAATAATGGACACTTATCCATTCTGTGATTAACCATGTGGCCTCCATATTGTTATTGTTTTATATCAGGGCTGTGTACGCGAAGTTATGAGTGTATTTTAAAGTTTAAATACATTTTTTTTTTAATTTTTCTATTCAATACTAAGTGAAACGTGTGTGTGGCAAACATAAATAAAATGTGTCACTATAAATCACGTGAATATACATGAATTCTGATTGATTTACCCGATCTGTCTACGGTATATATATATTACTATTGAAACCAAACTCACAAAAGGCAATACAAATGTTATGTGAACAATTTTGTCTGGCAACACACTTAACTCTACTTATGGTACCAGACAATATATTATAAACAAACTAATAAGCACAATAAAACAGTTAACAAGAGTGAATTGATAATGGTTAAATGCAGTGAAAGTCACTTAGTTGTAATACTTTTAAAAAAATCATTTGAAAAGCGCGTTTCTGGGATTGCAGCCAAATCGAAACGTTATCAACATTATCAGTTAATGTTAGTCTCTATTCCCAAATTATATTATAAAGATAATACACTTATACGCTATTTTTACAAAACACTTTAATAGTTGCTTATCAGCTCTTCAAGACGCAAATTGACATTTGATAAGCAACATTTTTAATGGCTAGTTTAAATAGTTGTTTCTATTTGCTTTTTTCTTAACACAAATCCCCCAGCATGTATATAAAAGCGCTTTGCTTTGTTTACTTTGTTCATCCAAATGTACATTAATACTATGGTTTAACTTCTAGTATATAATAAAACGCATTGCCTATCGAGCATTGAACTTGGCACTGTTCGCGATATTTAATTAGCCAATCGACAACAAATATTCTGAGTGTGTTGCCGTCCTCAAATGGGTGCTCTCATTGATAAGAGCACCAAAATGGTTTAACTAGAATTTATTGGGGAGACTTGGTAATTTCGTTAGTGTTTCGGCCATAATTTCCAAACCAAACTGGGTCATTGAAGTAGTTTAAATCTAATAAATAAGCTAGATAGATATGCTTTTATGTGCTTTGACTCTACACTGGGTCGAAAGCTTAAACGTATTTAATAAGACAGTGTTGTTAAATGTATATGAAACACCATTTAAACTTTGTCCTTTTGTCAGTCCATATTAATTGAAGTTAAAATATAGAAAAACTATAGAATTTAGAGTAAAATATTAATAAAATGTATGTGTGAAAGTAAATTTAAAATTAGTGTATTCCAATTTTAAACGATTGTGTTTTGGTAAATTCAACAACAACATTTGTGGTTCAATATTTCTTATGCGTATTGGGGAAAATCCAGAAAACCCAAATCAGAAACAGTATGTCTTAAGTAAAAAAATGTATTTGGTCGAAAATTACAATTCTTTCGCTAAGTGACCAGTAATACTAAAAGCATTAATACTGCAATTGTTTTTATACCCTGAACCCATTGAATATGGGTAACAAGTAAGAAGGCTCTAGTCGAGAAATCCCGACTAGACTATACCCTTAACCCTATACTTTACGCATACAGTCAGTGCTTGCAAGTATGTGTGAGTGTCTGTATGTATACGCGTATAGGGCTTACCTTCTTAATTTCAATACTCCATATCTCCAGTGTTTCTCAACCGATTTCAATCAAATTTTCACAGATTGTCTTTATTTAATCTAATCTTTCAAACTGCATCAAAACATTTTCCAAATTGAAGATTTTGTTGTTATCGATAACATGTGTATATCGGAAACGGGAAGAGTTATCGAAAATTTAAAACAAACTTGTACTGCCTAGGGATCTAGGCGAGCTTATGTACCAAATCTGGAGTCTCTAGCTCTTATAGTCTCTGAGATCGACGCGTTCATACATACGGACGGACAGACGGACATGGCTATATCGACTCGGCTGTTGATGCTGATCAAGAATATATATACTTTATGGGGTCGGAGATGCTTCCTTCTGCCTGTTACATACTTTTGCACAAATCCATTATACCCTTAACCCATTTTCAATGGGTTAAGGGTATAAAAAGTGTATAATGGTTTTGTGCAAAAGTATTTAACAGGCAGAAGGAAGCAACTCCCATGAAGTATATATATTCTTGATCAGCATCAACAGCCGAGTCGATATAGCCATGTCCGTCTGTCCGTCCGTCTGTATGTATGAACGCTGCGATTTCAATGACTATAAAAGCTAGAGACTCCAGATTTGGACCATAAGCTCGCCTAATCCCTAGGCAGTACAAGTTTGTTTCAAAATTTCGATAACTCTTTCCATTTCCAATATACACAAGTGATCGATACGAACAAAATCTTGATATGGAACATTGCAATTAAGAAAGTTTGCAATATACGCGTACACACACACACATACTTGTATGCACTGACTTTACGGTTAAAGTATGGGGTTCATGGTATAGTCTAGTCGGGATTTCTTCACTAGAGCCGTCTTATTTTATTTTTATTTTTTTTTTTTTTTGCACGTTGCAACACAATTGCCTATGAGGAGTGTGTGTATGTATTAATTTTTGTTGAATACCCAAACATTTGTAAGAGTATTAGGAGAACACACATACTTCTCAATGACATGCGACAAATTTATAGTATTTCACATTGTTTGTTAATTTACAATATGGTAGTGATTTATTTTTTTAGTACAATGTTGTTGACACAACTTAAAGAAATCTGTTATACACTGGCAAAAATTTACATAATATATGTTATAAATTTTAACTTAAAGGTCTTGACGCTTGTCAATTGGGAATCATTTATCAAAGCGCCTATTAAAAATCGTACCTAATATATCTCACTCTTGTTCTTTGTCCTTCTTTATTTGTTTGCAGCAGAGACTGTGGCTTAACGAGCACCATCAGCTGCTAATCGACTACAACAACAATCATAAATCATCATCAACACCACGCAACGTGAGCATCAGCAGCAGCAACAACAATATTGCGATTAAGTTGCAAGTCCAAAAATTTACAAAAGCGCCCTGTGAAATTTATTCCATTCGACCGATATGTTTGCGAAAAATGTGCCGCAAAATGCGCCGCGCACTTGACACGCGTTGAGTCACCGTTATACCGCCTTCTTGTCGTCGTTACGTTTCGAGATTTGTTCAAGCGAACGAAATATCAAAACTTTGTTTCGTTTGTTTAATTTGGTTTTTAGTTTTTCGTTTTTTCGGCTTGTGTTTTTTGTGCATTCGTTTAAGTTATCCGAAGTGCCGCATGTTTGTGTCCGGGCTAAAAACGTTAACTGGCAGCTACAACTGCAATAACAACAACTACAACAACAACAACAACACCAAAGGCAGCCAATTTGATTTGCAGCCAAAAATTAATCAATTGATTTCTTGCTGCTTTGTGTTAAATACGTTGACTTTCTTAATGAATGACTTTCGGTTAAAGTCACTTTATCGTGCCACTAAAAGAACATTCCCAGCCAAGACAACAGCAGCAGCAACAACAACAACATCCGTTAGCAGCTCCATTAAAAAGCTTAAGATCAGCAAAAGCAACTACAACAACAAATCTTCAACAACGTTCGATAATAGCAATAAAACCAATCCTCGTACTTACAACAACAGCAGCAAATCGAATAAAGTGTTTCTACATTATATTCCGCGTGATCCGCGTCTAAGAATTTTCAATAAAACTGCCACGCTGAATAAACACTTGGCCCCCCAACAACGCACTTCAAGCGAATTGAATATAACTGAAGATTTGTGCAATTATGGTGAATTAATTGGTGGCAGTGATAGTGACAACAATCACAACAACAACAAAAGTTGTAATAATCACTTTATAAACAAACAACAATTGAAATTTGAAGGTCCACTGTTCAAGTTCTAAACGACAATTTTCCGAGTTGTTTTTTGTTTTTGCTTTGCGTCAAAACAACATTCAAAAAGCCAACAACGATAGCGTTTGAAGATAAAGGTAAGCCGAAAACTTAGGGTATTTATACAATAATTACTTATAAATGTGTTGTGCAAATGTATATAACAGGCAAAAGAAAACATCTTCGATCGCCATCAAGTTTAAGCAAAGAAATACTTGTATATAACGCACAGGTTGAGTTTATTCCAATCTATAACTTTTCTTTTTCAATATATATGCTTGAATAGACAATATAGACAAAAAATTGATTATCTCTAAACATTTTATCGAAATCGGTTGAAAATCTGGGGAAATATAGAAGACTAAAGTTTGTAGGAGAGGGTATCTCCAAGACGAACTGAAAACTAACTGAAAACAGTGCCAATTTTTGAAGTAAAATTCAATTCTTGTTTTTGCGGTATGAGTGTTAAACGATACGGACAGTTAAAAATTACTTATCATACTTTTTGCTGAATCTTATCTATGATATACATTCACCGTACTGTTAGAATTAAATGTGATATACATTTAAAATATTATTATATTATTTAAAACGGTTAAAAAAGATATTGGGATCTTGAAGATGAATACACATTTGGCCCCAAAATAACAAGTCATTCACTATAATATAGTGATCTATAAATAAATGCAAACGGGCACTTCGAGTGCCAAATGTGACGAACGTAAATAAAGCCGAACAAACAACAAAAATACAAAATACAGTTTGAATTCATATTTGTGATCTTCAACAAAATCAGCTGATGTTTGGCTCTGTTGTGACGCATACGACAACAGAGAGAGAGAGAGGAAGAGAAACTCAAAAGGCCATTTGCGTTATTTGCTCTTTAAGCAATTCTACTCTATGGCTATTTATATGGGGTCAAGTTGACGGCGATTGGCGAAATAATTTTCGTCAGCGGAAAATGGCAATTCGACTAAAAACAGTTTATGCGCGAATTTCCGAGCGAAATGTGTTGTTATTGTTATTGTTATTATTATTGGGGTTGTAACAGTGGCAACAAACAGTTTAAACAGTTTAAAAACAAACAGGAAGCAGCACACAACTCAATATACACAACAAAGTGTTATGACAAAATTAGATTGTGTCTAATCGAATTTTTTATGGATGCTGAGTTCTTGTTATTTGTAGTTTGATGATTCCCGTGTAGGTACAACTTACGTAACGTGAAAACTGGCAAACGTTGTACCATTATATTTAAATAAATAACAACAACACAGAAGATCCAATAAACAGCCTTGAGACACTAGACATTGCCAATATTAATATATGAATGCGTATACAAAAAATGCTTGCACTAACAACTGCAATTTCAATGTTCGATATCTTTGTATTTTTCAAATAAAAAATCAAGGTTTTTTATATAAAGGAAAATATTTTTATTGATAACAGTTGTTTATCAGGAACCCGAAGAATTATCTATAATTTATAACAAACTCGATGTGCGATTTAGAAGTGCTTATCAGTATCTATCTCTTAAAGTACATGAGATCAACGCTATCATACATAAAGAAATCCGGACATGGTTCGGTTATTGATGCTAATAAACAATATGTATACTTTAAAGAGTCGAAGATGCTTCCTTTTGCCTGTGACAGAGATTTGTACCAAACCATTAAAACTTTATCAGGGTATAAAAAATGATGCTGTCATGATTTTCTTGAAAATGGGTAAAATAAGAGCCAGAGTCTCCAGATTTAATACATAAGCCGAATCACTAGACAGTACAAGTTTGTTTTAAATTTTCGATAACTCTTCCCGTTTCCGATATACACATGTTATCGATAACAACAAAATCTTGAATTTGGAATTTGATGCATTTTATTGAAATCGGTTGAGAAACACTGGAGATATGGTGTATTGAAGTTAAGAAAGTATGCGTATACATACACACACTCCCACATACTTGCAAGCACTGACTGTATGCGTAAAGTATAGGGTTCAGGGTATAGTCTAGTCGGGATTTCTCGACTAGAGCCTTCTTACTTGTTAAGTTTGCTTTACGTGAAAAATAAACAATTTTTTTTTGGATTTGCGAAGAATTTATTAAAAGTTTTCTATTCTTATTAGTTATATTTAATAATAAATATTTCATTAAATACGTGGACAGCAAAAATGTTGTAAGATATCATTATTAACATTGCTTGTTAACGTCAGTTGGGTTAGAATATTGGTACAAAAAACATTTATGATACTTAAAAATCGAAATTGCTTCCCATCCCTTTCCCATCACGAAATAATTTATTCAAACTTGCAATTCATCACAGACGCGTTGTAAATCAGAAATAGTAAATAAATAATAGTTTTATTATCTTTCGCAGTGTTGATCAATTGGAAGTCGGATTAGGGCAATACCTATGGAATCAAAACCCAAAGTCCACCTAGTCCACAGCTACTTAAAAATAAATATTTAAACAATTTTGCTGAAATCTATGTAACTGTGTGTGTTCACAATTAATTGCAAAAACATGTGCAAATTTTTACAAACATTTAAGGAATACGAAAAAAAAAATAAATTTATTTCAAAAGAAACACAAACGTAGATACCAAATAGAGCCTAAGACAAAATGGCCAAGCCAACAGCTACACAGAGTGACAGCAAAAACTCGAACAACAATAGCGCTGCAGCTGCCAATAAAAACAATAATTATCTTAACACAAGTAGCAATAAACTTAATGGCAGCATTTGCCAACCAGCGCTTCCCGCACCCGCCAATACGCCACTAAACAAGGCCATCAAACATGACCTCTTCCCGGAGGTGACCTTCTGCAATCTGTCCGTGGAGGAGCTGCACGATGGCGCCGGTCACAGTCGGACGGTGTGTAATACTAGTGTTAATGCCATCAGCGATGGGAACGGAGATGGCAATTTGACCAGCCTCTTGAATGGTAGTCAGGTGAAGAAGCGAAAACGTTTGATATCTAATGAATCGGGGGATTCCATCGATTCGAATAGCACCGAAAAAAAGACACCCAAGATGCCTGATGGTGGATATGGTTGGGTTGTAGTCTTTGCCTCACTAGTGGTCTCACTCATTTGGGATGGGCTCTCTTTCTCCTTTGGACTGATCAATACGGAACTGTTGGCATACTTTGGAGAGTCGCCATCGAAAACGGCTTGGATTAGTTCATTGTTTTTCTCGGTGCCGCTGCTAATGGGTCCCATCTGGTCGAATCTGGTTGATAAGTACGGTTGCCGTAAGATGACCATTCTAGGTGGCCTAGTCTCGGCCTTTGGATTTGCTCTCTCCTCGCTGTGCAACTCCATTGAAATGCTTATGATCACATTTGGCATCATTAGCGGTCTAGGATTGGGAATTGGCTACGTCACAGCTGTCGTCTCGATTGCCTTTTGGTTTGATAAGAAGCGAAGTTTTGCTACGGGCATTGGTGCTTCGGGTACAGGCATTGGAACATTTCTCTATGCCCGTCTCACGCAATATTTGGTAGATTCGTATGGCTGGCGGGGCGCTACATTAATCTTAGGCGGCACTATGCTGAACGCTTGCGTCTGTGGCGCCCTCATGCGCGATCCCGACTGGCTGATTGAGGAGAATCGCCTGGAAAGCCGTTCACAGAGTGTGACCACGTTCTCCAACTCAAGCGTGTGTCTGGAGGAGATCAAAAAGCTCCTAGACACGGGCATAACCAAAGAGGCCGTACTAGATACGCTTGTCACGAAGAACAACACGGAGGCCAATCAGCAAATAGATGATCCTCTCGATTGCGGCTTAAAGCGATATCGCAGCGAACTATTTTTGCCCACTTTTCTCAGTGCCCAGGAGCTGGACAGCATTTGTGAGGTAAAGAGTTTGAGCCGACGTTCGCTACGGCACAAGGAAGGAGCCGAGGCACCCTCGCGCGATAATCTTCTATCCATGTCCTCCGGAGCAGCGGCCTATGGCCCTACGGCGCCAATACTCGGCTCTCCGGATGATACACTGATGGGTGGCATACCGCCAGAAGTGGCTGATGCGGCTTTGAAGAGCTATTTGGCATCGGTAGAGACGCTATCGCCGTCTGAAAAACGTTCTACAGTTGAGGGCACTCCGAATGGTTCTTTGCGCTCCTCAGACGAAGGTTATCTCACACAGAAGCACAACGAGGTGAAATATGCGAGCTCTCGCTATTCTCTCAATGAGAACATGTTCGGCAAGCACAATACACCCTCGATGTCCAATTTGAAGTTAAATGGATTGCGGCACAATTCGGTGGATATATTGAGCGATGATATGCACACTTATTACATGTCCGTCAAGGAGGAGTCTTTTGCCCTGCTCGACCAACATCCCAGACAGCAAAAACAGCCAACAGTGATTGCTATTCCCGAGCACGAGCAAAACAGCGAATTGGCGTTAAGACGGGCTCGTTTAGACAGCATCACAGGTATACGGCGTCTGTCTCGCTCCAAGAAGCCCAGTCAGCATCGTTCGAATTTGCGCCGCAACATCTCCATCAGGAACTCGAACTTCCTAAAGGACATGCGAATACATCGCAACTCCATACACTATCGTGGCGCCATGCTCAACACGCATCGGTATCGTTTACGCGCATCCTCCTGCCCGAACATCTATCGCAACTCGATGACAACCATTGCCAAAGAGGAGGAAGATGTAAGTACTACATATACATATATATCTAGATATGATACAAGTATATGTTTCGATATTTACTAATGAAATAATTGGCTCATTCTTCGAACCTTTGTTTATTAGTTCATTTAATCAATATTTATGAAAATATGAATAACTATTCTGTCTAAATAACAACCAAATACAGATTAACCATCATATGTCAAGCAGCTATAAAAGTTGTTACGAGCATGTGTTCTTTTCCTTTATGCCCAGTTATCTTCTCCTTAGATTGATAACATATGTAAATATGGCTACTATATGGATCACAATTGAGGAAATCATCAATGTTTAGTAAATAATCAACTCGCTTGTCTGCTCTAACACTTATCAGGCGTGCCCGAGTCCAAGTCCAAGTGACACACGCTTGACAACAGCTGCAACATATTGGGCTCAAGGAAAGATTATCAACGCTCTACAAATAAATAAATAAATATGCTATATACATATTAATAGGCATACGTTATGCACAAATACATACGTACATATTTATTTACGTGTCTTTACAATACCATACTGATAAGCGTTCATTCAAACAGATTTTTATTTCCGTATTACTCAATTTATACTCAAAATAAATCATCAATTTTTTTTTACCGCTTATCCTTACAGTCCTGGTATGATAACTTTGTGGACACCAAAAATCGGAAATCGGCCTTTGATTTTTCGCTCTTTTTGGATAACAAATTTGCGCTTTTCAATCTATCTACATTGTTTTTGTTTATTTGGTAAGTATATCAAGATCTTAATTTGCGCTAAACAAATTATATATCTTGTGGCAAGTCGAAATCTATCAAGTACAAATGTCGCACAAAGTTTTTGGCAACATAACAAAATATTGAATATAGTATACAAATAACACATAGCATAGCCCAACAAAAATAAGTCACCAAATGAATTTTCGACCGCTGAATCCGAATATAAAGTCAGAAAAGCGAATTTGGCTTTCGATTTAAATGAAGCAGCTTAAAATCGATAAGAAAATACTACTGAAATGTCACGACTTATTTTTATGGGACCTATGAACTGAAGAGAATACATATAGGTTCTTTATAATCATCTTACAAACTCAAGTCGTAATTTTTAAATTGGTTATGCTGATTACGAAACTCGAACAAATTTGTTACCTTGGCACAACGCTACATGCTAATCATCTAATAAAACATCACACACGTTTTACAGGTTCATCATACCCTATCTTTATCTGCCCGATTATATGAAACAATATGGCTACGAAGTAAGCGTCAGCGCAGTTCTCATATCAGTAATTGGCATTGCGCAAACGGTGGGCATGATTGGCCTGGGATATCTAGGCGATAGGCCCTGGATGAACATCAATATATGTTACTCATTATGTATGCTGGGTAAGTGATTGGATAATATCCTAAAAAAAATCCAACTTACTCTTTTATTTTTGTAGTTTGTGGTGCTTCAGTGTTTTTTATGCCCATGTTGATAACTAGCTATAATGGACTGATGACGGTGTGCGTCGTCTTTGGATTCACATTTGCCAGCTCATTTTCATTCACGCCCAGCATACTGGTCAGTATTGTTGATTTGGATGATTTCACTTGTGCCTACGGTTTGGTGCTGCTGGTGCAGGGCATTGGCATGATTGTTGGTCCGCCCATTGCAGGCGCCATTTATGAATTTACGGGAAGGTATGTTATTCAATAGAGAATTGTTGGTCATTTGAGATTATTATACTTTGTGTAATTGCAGATGGGACGACTCATTCTATTATGCGGGCATATTTATAGCACTCTCCGGCGTCTGTTCGTATATGATTGAGTTTTGTGAGAAGAAAGCAACTAAGGAGAGTGATAGTGATGTCTTAGAGACTAAAAAAGCTCAACTTTTACATTAGTTTACTTACAAATATATAAACTAATACACACAAAACAAAAAGGTAACAAAATTCACAAAAAATATATAATTCAAGGTACTATAATTGACGAACTTAGTGCAATTAAGCAGCACTGTAGCCTAACTACAAATAAATAATAATGGACTAGCATTAAATGTTATCAAGTTTCTTATGTCAAATGCTGTTGCAGCTATAAAACACAAAACTCAGAGCGAATTAGTAGATAAACAATTAATTAATTACAAGTTATTCGCATGTAAGCAACCAATTGACTTGAAAAACTAAATATTAAGTACAATAGTAGTTAGTTAACGCACTAGAAAAACTACATTGTCACATACTCCGATATACAAATATACATACAAAATCACAATAAAAACAACACACATAACCAACCATATATAGCAATAAAAAATGTAATATCAATGCAGTGCATCACTGCCATGCGCAAAACGGGTTCCCCAATTGTCTTCTTAATAATCGAATAGTTTTAAATTTTTTTAAAACCATATAAAACAAAATTTTTTCCTATCATTAAGAACAATACAAACAAGTACTAATACCAATACCAATCTATGTAACGTATGCAATAACTTAAAAAGCAATCTTGCAATCAACTTAATTCACACTTTTCAAACCCGCAATTAACATGATTAGCAATTAAATATCTAATATGAAGCTCGTGATTAAGTAAATCTTTTGTATGAATTACGAAATTTAAAAATAGCACCCGAATGGTTCGCAACAATTTAACAGTTTTTCATTAACCAAAATACCGAAACAGTTCAAGTATTATAAACCAATTAAGAAGTTCAAGTAGCGCATTGAAAACAATTAGGCCTATGCATCAAGTTTTATATAACTATGAAGCACACAATAATTTAGCATAAACAATATAACTAACGACAAGTTACAACATACACATATAAACAAATATAGGCTATTTTATTAGCAATAAGCACATTATTTAGCAAATAAAAAAAAGGCAATTCTAAACTGTTTACAAACATCAATTAAATAATCATAATAAATATAATAAAAAATTGTAAAGAAAATACGCCTTTCTATTTCCACTTCAGTTTTGGAAAAATATAGGAAAAATCGGTTTGTATTTTTATAATATTTATTGTGTATATTAATTATCATATTATATTTTGCGTCTGGCAAATACAAATGTTTATAAATAATTTGATTTTCTTAAGTTTTTTCGGCTTGTATTTAATTATGTAAACTTCGTAATTGTCGGCGAAATAATCAAATTTATTAAGCATTATCACCACGATTTATTTTTGTTATTTTGTACAATAACTATGTACTAAACTTATTTAATATATTTATTTAAATTGTGTTTGTATATATCGTTATTGTATGTTATGCAAATTCACAAAAAAAAGAAAACAAGCAGCGTCAAAGAAAAAACCAAAACGTTAATACACATTTCTAATATTTGCTTGAAAAAAACAGCAGCGCCGGCTTTAACGGGAGGATGATTCATTAAAAAACAAATCCCATTGAGAAAAATTCTTGTATGTTGTATGTTTTTATGGAATATATATATTACACTTCATTTCTGCTCATCCAAAATGCAACAAGCAAACTAACTAAATGTACACAAATTTGTAAGTTATATACGTATCCATTTTATGTTTAAGGTTTACAAAATTTAAAAATCACGCACGACACATTTACATACACAAATTGTTGATCTTCAGTTTATTAAAAAACTGAATTTTATGACTTGGTTTAGTGTTGAAATCTTTTCAGTAATTGTGGTATATTAGTTTTTCCGCTCAGTTATGACGGATATTATTTTGCTGTAAATAAAAAAATTAAAATAAGAATTCTGTTTCCACTACCATCTAAGAGTTAGTCACTAGTAGCTTTTACAGAAGCGGCTATCGGTTATTGGCTACGGCTACCCAAAGTGCAGGCATCGGCAAACAGTAATTTATTTCTAGCAGCAACCGCTATTAACTGCACCACCGGCACCACCGGAGCCGGGCAGCGCTGGATTTGTGGGCGTTGCCTGTTGCCCGATTTTAATGCCGTTTGCCTGCAGCGAAAATATGAAATATTTTACAACAATGCAATTAAAATCAATGTTAATTTGTATACCTCATTATTAATGTCAAATACACCCTCCTGTATCTTTTCGTATATCTCTTTAGCTGTATTTATGAAAGCCTCCTCAACATTGGCGGCTGTGCGCGCCGATGTCTCCATGAACACTAAGCCATGCTCGCGTGCAAATGCCTCACCCTCCTCCTTTTTCACTTCACGCCTTGAATCCAAATCGCTCTTGTTGCCAATCAGCATGATCACCATATTTGAGTTTGAGTGCTGGCGCGCATCCTCCAGCCATGTAGTTAAGTGGTTGAATGTCTCACGCCTCGTGATGTCATAGACAAGCAACGCGCCAGCAGCACCACGATAGTACGATCGCGTAATAGATCTACATGTGTAATACACAATTTAATAAATACTTTATAACTATGAAAAAGGTATGTATACCTGAAAGCCTCTTGGCCGGCTGTGTCCCAGATTTGCAGTTTAATTTGTTTGCCATCAATGGTAATCATGCGTGCACCAAACTCAACGCCAATTGTCAAATCATGCACTGGTTGGAAGCGCTTGTCCGTGAACTGCAGCAGTAGGCATGATTTTCCAACGCCTTGAAAGCAGAAAGAAAAGAAAAAACAAAACGTTTTTAGTAATTGTAGCTGATGAAACTTAAAGCGGTAAAGTGAAAGTTTTCTTGAGTTCATTTCGCAAAGCGAAACTAAATAAGCTGCTACACAGATCATTGTAAACAACAGTAAGAGAGCTTATACACTAATTCTGAAAGATATGACCATTTACAATGAGGACCGAACTTTCAATATATGGGTCAAAGATAAATAACCATTATTAACTCAATCCTTACATCAAACAGATGTTTGAAGCGTGACATCTTTGCGAAGAACAACATAGTCAGTTGTTAAGGTTTTATCTTATGTCACCAAAACCAAATCGTGTGGACTCTGGTATGACTCAGTATGTTTGACTAGCTAAGAACTCTTCAACATCTGTAATGGAGATTAATTTTAATCGAAAACAGAATAGCCCAATTAAAAGCATCGGCTTCTAGGTGTCTACTTACAACCCCCAGTGCACATCCGCACTTTTGATTCGAGGGATGTAAGATTTTATTGATTGGCTTTAAGACACAGTCAGAGATTTTCATTTAAAACAAATCAATGGATTTCCACTAAGAATCAGCTAAAAAAAAATTTTTTGAGAATTTTAGAAAGTATAAGTATTTTCACAAATTAAAGATGTATTTTAAACTTTCTTCCTGTTTTTATGCAGATAACTGCATCCAGAAATTAAGCTTAAAACATCGCAACTCAGAGTCGGTAAAACATTTGTTGTAACGTTGTAGTTCATCACAAAGTAAATTAACATCGTAAAAAATCTATTAATATTATAATAGATAATAGATAAAAACAAAACTTTTTATGTATCTTAGATTTTTTAAGAGTTTAGAGGTTTTTTGCCAATGTGTGTAACAGGCAGAAGGACCGACCCCATTAAATATATATATTCTTGAGTAGAATTGCCATGTCAGTCTGTCCATGTGAAATCGACAACAATCAAATCTCGAATATTCTAAGTTAATTAAGCAATCCCATAGTGAAGCTTTCTCAAACTGGAGTTTTCCTCCTTTCCACTATTAATTTTCGAAGTTGTAGTTCACCGCAGAAACTATATTGACCCTAATTCAGTCAATATGAAAGCAACAGCTGTTAAATTACTATAAATCAAAAGCCTCAATGCATATGCCTACATATGTGTACATATTCGCAGAAAACGATGATCCGATATTTGAGCTTGTGGCTTTAAATCATTTGGGAACAACATGCTTAATAAACAAATCAAAATGCTATACAAGAAAAAAGGGTTTAATGTGGTGGAAGTTAGCAGCAGTTGAGTCAGCGGACAGCAACAGCAGGGCTGTAACATACGGGTGCTTCTGCCACCCACAGAAACCACCCCCTGCCCTTGTTAACTTCAGCAGTGTGGAGTAACGCCCGCGTTGTTATGGTTTTATTGATTTTTCCTTGATGCGTGGTTGGTCTCGCCCACAGCCAGCAGACGAGCATACTGCAGGATAAAGCAGATATAAACTGCACTTGACTTTGGCTTTGGGGAAAGTTTTTCTGCAGATAAAGGGCAAACACTAAATGACACACAACGCAGTTTTCAGTTTCTTTGCCTTTGTTTTGTTCTTACTGAACAATTTTGGATGATAATCGCACGAAATTTCACGCACACATACTGAATTTTCCAGCAGCCAGCACTCACCAGTGTCGCCAATGATAATATATTTGAACAAATACGCGTAGGACATTATTGCAGCTGGTTAGTTTATAAACTTGATGGATCAATTATTAAATAAATACTATCGTATTAATAGCAATAATAATAATACGCAATTCCAATTCGTGTAGAATTTGCAAGCTGACTGATGATGACGACTGGGGCTGATAATCGATAACGATATCGACGACTTATTTATAAAGTGCGAGGGTTTCAGTTAATAGCAACTTGCGAGCAGGGTTGCCAGGGAGCAACAATCTATCGATACCCAGCTCTACATGTATGTATGTAGCAGTTTTGTCAAAAATTTTCTCTCGCACAAAGCGAAGTGATTTAGTTCCATTTAAAATTAATTAAATTGGAAATGTGTAAACGAAAATAGTTGCTGACGTTTATTCTGAACCCCAAGAAGCTACATTTAGCTTTAGACTCGTAGAGCGTTTACTTCCCTTTCGCGCAGTAACACATTCGAAGTTTCGTGGTCTACACAACTGGCCCCAAAAGCGTAGACGGTGTCTGTGTGTGTGTGTGCGTGCGTTGTTTTGTTCCTACCTTCCGGCTGAGGCAAGGTGAAACATGAAGATGGCTGACGGCTCGACAATTTTGCGTAGGAACCGGCCAGGCACAAAAGCAAAGGTATGTTAGATCGGACGTAATGTATGTGTACAAACATTTGAGGCAGACATGTTTTAAACAGGATTTCTGTCGCTGGCCCGACGAGCCTCTCGAAGAAATGGACAGCACATTGGCTGTGCAACAGTATATACAGCAGATGATCAAGCGGGATCCCTCGAATGTTGAACTCATATTGACAATGCCTGAGGCACAGGATGAGGGTGTTTGGAAGTATGAGCATTTGCGGCAGTTTTGTATGGAATTGAATGGTTTGGCTGTACGGCTGCAGAAACAATGCTCACCGTCTACGTGCACGCAAATGACGGCCACCGATCAATGGATATTCTTGTGCGCGGCGCATAAAACGCCCAAGGAGTGCCCCGCCATTGATTATACGCGTCACACACTGGACGGCGCCGCTTGTCTGCTCAATAGCAACAAATATTTTCCAAGCAGGTATGTTAGATAATGCACACAAAGCAACTTGCCACATAATGAGTCAAGTACTATGCTCACCCACAGAGTTTCCATCAAAGAGTCGTCGGTGACCAAGCTGGGCTCGGTGTGTCGTCGTGTTTATCGAATCTTCTCGCACGCATATTTTCATCATCGTCGCATCTTTGATGAGTTCGAGACGGAGACCTATCTATGCCATCGATTTACACATTTCGTCACAAAATACAATCTCATGTCCAAGGAAAATCTGATTGTGCCCATTAACGAGGAGGAGAACGCAGCACCCGGTGAAAGTGAGGCTTAAGCAGATAGCAACAGCAAAACACAATAAACAAACAAAACACACACACACAAAACATACAGTATAAGAAATTATTGACGGACAAAACGCAGTCCTTCATACACGATTCACTCAAAAATATTTATAATATATATATTTACTAATAGCTTGCATTAGATTCAACGACATAGGCATCATTATGTTTTTTTGAGATACGGAAACAACAAATAATAGTGGGCCGTAAAAAAAAAGTTAAGACCCATTTTAAAAATTATGTGTATGTAGTGCAATCGACAAATATGATTACATCTATGAACAAAAAATGGCAAATTCAGACAACTATACAGTTTTCCCCACTAAATTCCGTTACGTTATAATTACGATTATGTAAAAAATTCTTAATTTAAATAAATTACATGTAGACATACTTCAAAAACACAAACACTCAAAATTTTGTTACCGAAGCCCAACAAGTATATATATATATATGTAAAATGGAAACGCAGTTGTACCAAAACTAATAATTGAAGTTTACTATCAAAACTATATATACAAACAACAACCATTACAATAAAATTGAAATAGCAATCCAATCAAATATAGGTTTCTAGTTTAGACAATATTCACCTCCAGCATGCGCTGTTGTGCAACCAAACGATCAAAACCCAAACGACTCAAATCCACTGTGCTACATTTGCCATCCAAAATGAGCTCGGCTATGGCGCGTCCCACTGCTGGCGTCTGTTGTATGCCGTGACCGCTGAAACCCGTTGCTATGTACAGATTCTTGTAGTGTGGATGTCGACCAATAATGCCGTTTGCATCGAATGTATTGTAATCATAGTAGCCAGCCCAGCTGCTATGTACTTTGATTGACTCAAAGGCGGGCACACGACTAGCTAAAGTTGGCCAAACATTTGACTCAAAGTAGCCATGATCCACGTCTAGTGTTTCGCAATTGGGCTCCTCATCATCCGCTGGACTGCGGCCGCACAGGAAATTACCGCCTAATCCATCGCGACGGAAGTACGTGCCATTGGTATCAATAGTTAAAGGCGTGGCTAGTCCCGGGCAATTTGCACCCTGTGTATTAAAGACGTAAACGTAACGCTTACGCGGCTGAACGGGCAACGGCACACGTAACAAATCCTCTCCAGTGCCAATCTTAGCTAGCCGCGCTACCTGTCCAGACTGCGCGCCTGCAGCCAAAACGCAAGTATCAAATTGCACGGTGCGCTGAGTGCCATCCGCACAGGCAACCACAGCACCAGAGAGTGCCCCAGTGTGATTCCACTCAAAACCCGTTACCTCACCATTGGCAAACTGTGCGCCAAGAGTTCGCGCCTGCTTCTTGAAGCCCATCAGAAGAGCCCAGGGATCGAACCAACCCTCCTTGTCGACACCAAAGCATCCCAGCTCAATGTCCTCGGTGGACAACCAAGGAAAACGTCGACGCAATGCCTCGGCACCAAGCAGCTCATTGCGTGCACCTAACTCGTTCTGTAGCTTTGAGTTACGTGTCAATGTTTCAGCGCCCTTGGCACTAGCCAAAATGAGATAACCATGTGGCTGAAAGTTCAGATCAACATCGCCCAAATAACTGCGACAGTTTGAAATGAATTCGTAACCGAACAGCCCCATTTGTATATTTTCCGCCAGCGAGAACTGTTGACGCACACCGCCCACTGACAGCACTGTGGATGCACTCTTATACTGTCGATTCAATGTAAAGACATACAATATAGTTGTCTGACTTTCTTTAAATAACTTGCTGACAAACTCACACAAGCATCCCGCTCCACAACCAGCACGTTGAGTTTCTTTGCCTGCGCCTTGCTTTTAAGCCAATAGGCTGAGGAGGCGCCCATTCCACCACCACCAATGATCAACACATCACACCGTTTGGGCAGCTCATCTCCTAAAACACTTGTTGCTGCAGCAGGAATTTGACTGCTGCTCTGGCAACGCTGTTGCTGCAATGAAACCGCTCGCAAAACTCGTCCAAGTCGCAACATTTTTAACACTGAGCCAAAAAAAAAAACATACTCGGGAATCTGCTCGCTGCTGTTACTGATTAGAGGCAAACAATGTGCGCGAACAGATTAGATTCTCTCATGGTTAGATGGTATACAATGCTAGCTTAACAGTATCACAATTTAGCCAATCAACAATTCTATTATCAACGATGTGATAAGAGGCGACTATACTCACATTCAAGTATTTACATTTTGAATAGCCTCCACTTAGCTCGTAATGTTTGTTAAGCTCGTTAAAATTATAAAACATTTATCTAAAGAAGTTGGTATTTTTATTATAAATTATTTCAGATTTATTTCCAGTACCAAATAGGTGAGTGTTCTTACAATTTTGCAAGTTTTTGCTGTATTTTTATACCCTGGGTTCAGGTTCAAAATGGGTAAAAAGGGCATAATGGTTTTGTGCAAAAGTATGTAACAGACAGAAAAAAGCATCTCAGAGCCTCTAAAGTATGTATATATTTTTGATCAGCATCAACAGCCGACTCGATATAGCCATGTCTGTCTGTATGTATAACCGCCTCGATCTTAGAGACTATAAGAGCTAGAGACTCTAGATTTAAAACCTAATCCCTAGAAAGTACAAGTTTGAAAATTGTTATTGAAATCGGTTAAATAACACCGAAGATATGGAACATTGAAGTTAAGTTCAGTATACAGTATACACGTACTCACTCACACACATTCCAGCAAGCACCCACTGTACGCGTTAAGTGGGGTTAAGGGTATTTTTAAGTCGGGATTTCTCGACTAGAGCCTACTTACTTTTTATATCTTTTTATATTTTCACATATTTTTGAAGTTAGTATAAGCATCTCAGAATATTTCCGATATTTGCGCATTGAAGGAGCAGAATTTGTTATGTAAACGACTGAAACGCGATTTTTGAAATGCTATTTTTTAAATCGGTGGCCAAAGGACACGAAAACAACTGTGCCCAAAACAAAATGATGATTTTTTTAACTTTGCTGGCTTATTTTAGATTTTTTAATACGGCTGAAATCAAACTTATAATTTTGACTGCTGGACATTTTATAACAAATTCATATTTTTTCGAATAATTTAATTTAAATCCTTCAGTCAAAGACTAGTTTATATTATTATTAATTTATTTTGGTTCAACTGATCCAGTTCGACAGAACGGCAAAATCCAAAAATAATATATATTTAAAACAAAAAGGACTAAAAAATAATTATTAGATATACTTTAAGATGAAGTATTAGACGTTGAAAAAAGGTTCATGATGCATGGTGATGACCAATTTATTTTGTAGAGGGACATCTGGAGTATCTTGCGAATTTTAAGATGAGATTCCTAAAAGCTTTAGAAATTGTTATTATAAATTATTTCAGATCACTGGGAATTTTTCTATTTAATTTCTATTTTCTATTCCACAGCACTTCTCACACTGGACAGAAGTCAATCTAAAGTTTTATTCCGATTTTTGGATATATTTTTATATATTATCCAATTTTTTAGGCACAATATAAAAACTTTTCAAGTATTATCTTTACACTCGAAAATATGCAGTAGCTTTTAACATCTTATCATAAGCCTTACCGACACAACAAATTAAAAATATGTTTATGACATTTAAATAAATCTAGATAAACTTGTTTTATTGATAAGATCAGGTAAGCAAACTGCATTTAGCCATGACCGCTGATAGCATTATCACTGACAGGCTTGGCTGGCGTTGTTTGATGTTTTTGCTGTTGTGCCTTAATGCGCCCAAATCTTGGACGTTTATTTGTGCGTCCACCTGAGGCAGCTGGAGGTATAGATGCAGACGGCTCATCATTCTGCCAAAAATCGCTTTTTGTATTGGGTTTTTGCAGTCTTAAAGTAAACCAAATATAAGAAACTACGAATTATATTTGATTTACGGCATTGTTACAAACCCCTCTATGCTATCGGGCAGCTCGTCCAGACTCATGAGTATGTGTAAGGTGGGTATTTGGCGTGTGACAATAAGTTCCTCCAGCCCATCCATCTGTGGCTTCCAGTGCTCCTCAACGCTACAAGGAAACAATATTTAATAACAATATAATTTATACGACTAAAATCTTACCTGTTATAACCCATGCGCGTAACTTGATAGAGCGGATGACTGCGTTTAAGTATCTCAGCACAAGATATGGTCTTGACTACACCACCACCAGAACCACTCCACACCAGACTACGGTATTGGCCTTTGTCCAGCGCCGACTGGGCAAATCCAATGACATTACTGACCTTGGTGCCGCCCTTAACCTGTTGATAGGAATTGAAATGTTCTAATCTGGGCTAAAGTTTGATCCATTTGCTACTACTTACATGCATCCATAGAAAATCATTGTGCGTCTTCGGCATACAATTCTCAAAGGGTAAATCCGTTTTGCTTAGCTCCTGTTCCACATTTTCGCCCTTGCGATAGTTCATCATTTTGTTAACCTAAAAGCATTTGATGAAACCATTAACTGTGCAACTTGATTAGTGGACGAATTTTTCTATGCCTCCAAGCGACAACAACCTTGAACCAGAATATGCTTCTAGTGCTTCTATGGTAGAATCATGCTTGGGGTAAAGGAGCCATCCCTCCACTCATAAACTGTCTTGCGCAGTCATTTCCACGACCGTCTGTGCAAATTGAATAATTGCCGCGCTATGAGGCGAGAATGACTCCTCTACTCACAGACCAAAAGGAATATCGTTAAAAAAAAACAAGTAAGAAGGCTCTAGTCGAGAAATCCCGACTAGACTATACCCTGAACCATATACTTTACGCATACAGTCAGTGCTTGCAAATATGTATGTATACGCGTATAGTGCATACATTCTTAACTTCAATACTCCATATCTCTAGTGTTTCTCAACTGATTTCAATAAAATTAAACAGATTGTCATTATTTAGTCTAATCTTTGAAACTGCATCGAAAAGTTTTCCAAATTCAAGATTTTGTTGTTATCGATCACATGTGTATATCGAAAACTGGAAGAGTTATCGAAAATTTAAAACAAACTTGTACTGCCTAGGGATTAGGCGAGCTTATGTACCAAATCTGGAGTCTCTACCTCTTATAGTCTCTGAGATCGACGCGTTCATACATACGGACGGACGGACCGGACGGACGGACGTACGGACGGACAGACGGACATGGCTATATCGACTCGGCTGTTGATGCTGATCAAGAATATATATACTTTATGGGGTCGGAGATGCTTCTTTCTTCCTATTACATACTTTTGCACACAACCATTATACCCTTTTTAGCCATTTTCAATGGGTTCAGGGTATAAAAACAGCACGAAAACCATAGGAATAAATAAAAATACAATTCAGCTTTGGTCATTAAGTTAAACCCTGCATTAGATTATTTGAATTTGTTGAAATTTATCGAGAGCCAGTTTATTTAAAGTTTTTTATCGGCTTCAAAGCAAACAAAAAAAAACTATCTGTAAAATGTTTTACTTAAAATAAAAGAAGAAAAGATTTGGCAAATGAAAGCGTATTCGCGTTTCCTTTACAGTCTTTGGGAATTAGCGCATGAAGAGTACTTCAAGCAAAATTCAATAAAAAAAGCATTTCCCCAGCAATTAAATGCGCGCGGCTGCAGCAGCTATTTTCCATTAAATAAAATTCTGCTGGTGTCGGGCTCTTTACGCAACAAGCATGACAACGAGCAGGAAGAGCAACCAAGATACACCCAACACCCACATACACACACAAAAACATAGCTTTATGCCATCGCGAAACGTAGCATGCCAATTGTTGAAGCTAAACAATATGTCAGAGAACAGAAAGAGAGCTCGCTGAATTCGACATCAAGTTTATTAGTGAAGTTTTCACAAACTGCGGTTGAGGGTTGCTGCTTGTCATGACCCAGTCCAACACCCACACAACAATTATCTCGAATGTCCTATTGAGAGATGAAAACACAGACAATTCTAAGATTCAATGCAGTAGAAATAGAAAATAGAAATGTTAAGGGAACTGGGGTGGTCGTCGCTTTTGGAATGTTACGAGGAATGCCTTCGAAATACCAAATGACAGGCACTGGCTTTCACTCTGTCCCATTGAGAACGTCATCCTTATCATCATCGTAACAGGGAAGATCATAATGAACTGTGCATCGTCGCCATTCTTATCAAGTACGTTACGTACAACACTGCGCAACAGGCAAAACAATAACTCTCTAATATAATTCTTATAGTCCTATAAATAGGAAACAAGTAATGCACAATTAGTTGTAATTTTCAATACACTTCTAGAATAACAGTTATAGTTTTCTGTCACAGTCGAGTCAAGTATTGCGTAAAAACTAATTATTAATTTGGCTAAAACAATATATTTTATATAGAATTTTAAAATGTGCAGCATGCAAAAAAATCCCAAGAACTTGAGTTTCGAATCGTAAGCTACTAGTGTATTTTGTAGTTCTGTGTAATTTTATTTGGCGCGTATCTTATTAATAAAACGAATGTGGCACAAAAATAAGAGAATGTAGGAACGTGTTCTTCCCCAAAGATGTGTGTGTGTTTAGGTGGGAGTGTGACTTGTTGGACTTGTCTGGCGACAATACAAAAACACGTACTTTGTATTAACATTATATACATTTAGCTAAGTAGATTACATAAAATATTTCTAGCTTAAAATGATTTGAGCTATATATCTAACATAATAGTGAAAGATCAAAAATATTTTGTTTTACTTTTGTAAGTAAATAGAATTTAAAACATACTTTATTTTAAATAAAAATCATTTGAGTTGTAAAATAAAAGATTTATTGTCAATATAAATATCTTTACTTTTCTAAACTTTTTGGTGCACCTTGCAGCAACTGAAGTGATCTAAATAACTTTATGATTTATTTTCTTATACGAGATAAATATACTTGCTTTTTTTAAATATAGCTGCCACTGTGCGAAGCAAATATTTCAATTATTTGCAACCCCAACCTCGATATAAGCAAGCTCACGCCACCCTCTATCTGCAGTCCCTCACCTTCTTCCACTTTCGCCTTGAACTGTTGAAGTATGCATTCATTAGACATGCCAACAGGCAGCTGCTGTGGTGGCACATAACAACCGGAAAACCGAATAACCGAGCTTAGCTCTTGGCCAGACCGCAGAGACGGGATCATTCGAGATTTGAAAGCCGTGGCTAACGGTTCACAGTCGCGGCCATTACGACTTGGCTACCAGTAAGTGGCAGTATATTGCAACAGGCCATTTTCATTGCTCATCATAAACTAACAACAAACTAAACAACAAACGACATTTGTGTGAACTGGTGCAAAATATTTCAAATTAGTTGTAATTACCGTGCCAGCAGCCTCTCTTTAAAAATCCCACATAATTATAAACAAAATACAATTCAAGGCTCGCAGTCTATTTATGCCACAATTTTTCACAAGCAACATTGTAAATTAAACCCAGCAAGAAACAATTTTTTTTGAACTTGGCTGTTGAATTTGAAACACTTTACGTGCTGTTAAAACAATCCACAAATTAAACTACAGAATATACTAGTGTCTAAAAAAACAAAAGTTTGAAAACTCTTAAACAAAATGTTAAAAGAACAAGTGTTAAAAAAAATAATATAGACGATAAAGTATACTTGCCTTAAATATAACCCATGTCACGAATAAAAAAAAAACTACAAACCCATATATGTTTGCTTTATATAACCAAATAATAGAATTTATATAATTATTATAATCTACTATGGAGCTGCGTAAATTTGTATTATTTTAAAAAGTTGTGGTATCTAATCTATTCTGCTATTTTTCAACTCAAAAATCTCAGAATATTAATTTTTGCTTATCATTTGCGATAAAATTTTTATTAATGATTTATCATTTTTTTTTTTATACTACAATTCAAAAACATTTTTACAACCATAGCTTTACGATATAAAGGAGAAAGAACAAAAAAAAAGAAGATGGATACCACTGAATTTCGAAAACGCGGCGTGGAAATGGTTGAATACATCAGCAATTATCTGGAAACCCTGAGCGAACGACGCGTTACGCCCAGCGTGGAGCCCGGATATCTGAGGCATCTTTTACCAAGCAAGTATCTACGCATTTTAGGAATGTAATTTGTTTTCTTTTCCCCGAAATTGCTTTCAGTTAAAGTTAGTATTGATGTAAAAAATACCAACAATTTCAAAACAGTAAAGATCAAGGTTGTTGGATTAAAAAAAAATTATTATTCCATGAAAACTAAACTAAGAAATCATGAAAATGAAACTAAGAAATCATGAAAATAGAACTAAGAAATCAAAAAATGTATATATAACAGATTTCCACAATTGTTTTACAAATGGACCCAAACTTATCACGTCTCATGTCTTTTGGTTTTTTGTAACCATTAGCTGAAGCGCCACAGGAGCCAGAGGATTGGGATCAAATAATGAACGATGTTGAGGATAAAATAATGCCAGGTGTAACGCACTGGCAGCATCCGAGATTTCATGCTTACTTCCCGGCGGGAAACTCGTTTCCCTCAATACTGGGCGACATGCTGGGCGATGGTATCGGTTGCATTGGTTTCTCATGGGCAGCCAGTCCCGCCTGTACCGAGTTGGAGACCATTGTGCTCGACTGGCTGGGCAAGGCCATTGGGTTGCCGGAACACTTTCTGGCGCTCAGGGAGGGCAGCACTGGCGGCGGCGTTATACAGGTAAACAATCGAAAGTCGAAATAAAATTGTGCCGTGATTTATAGCTTGACATTGATGCCACAGACATCCGCCTCAGAGTGTGTGCTAGTCACAATGCTGGCGGCGCGTGCTCAAGCACTGAAGCGTCTCAAGGCGCAGCATCCGTTCGTCGAGGAGGGTCATCTGCTGTCCAAGCTCATGGCCTATTGCTCCAAAGAGGCGCACAGCTGTGTGGAGAAGGCGGCAATGATATGTTTTGTAAAGCTCCGCATTCTTGAACCGGATGAGAATGCCAGCCTGCGTGGACAGACCATTTGTGAGGCCATGGAGGAGGACGAGCTGCAGGGTCTGGTGCCGTTCTTTGTGTCCACCACACTGGGCACCACAGGCTCATGTGCCTTCGATAACCTTCCAGAAATTGGGCACGAGCTCAAAAAGTTTCCTTGCGTATGGCTGCATGTTGATGCTGCATATGCTGGCAACAGCTTCATTTGTCCCGAACTGAAGCCATTGCTTAAGGTAATAAAAACTAATAAAAAAAACCTGGAGTACCTTAGTAGCTTTCAAATGATAACTTTCTAAAATTATGATTATTTTTATACCCTGAACCCATTGAAAATGGGTAAAAATTATGAATAAGAGAGCACCTCACACTAGGGTTCAGGTTATCTCCTAGTTGAGTTATACTAGATATATTGTTATATTTTTTACTTTTGTTTGTACTTTGAAGAATATGCAAAAGATTGAACATTTGAAAAATGGTACATAAAATAAGTTCATTTAAATCAAATCTGTCAACGATTGGTTATAATTTCATCAAGCAAACTTTGTCCATCCACATAGATACACATATGTATATCGTATGTTATGTATGCCATTTATATAACAACTCAGTATGCTAATAAACGCTAATGATTCCCAAAAACAGGGCATCGAATATGCTGACTCATTCAATACGAATCCCAACAAATGGCTTCTGACCAACTTTGACTGCTCAACGCTTTGGGTTCGCGATCGCATCCGTCTGACATCAGCGCTAGTCGTGGATCCACTGTATCTCAAGCACGGCTACTCGGATGCGGCCATCGACTATCGTCATTGGGGAGTTCCACTCAGCCGTCGCTTTCGTTCACTGAAACTATGGTATGTAGCGCCCGAAAAAAACAAATAAAGATCGAACCCATCTACAAAAACCGACCCTTGAGTTTCACGCATGAATGACTTTGTTGACTATTGTGCCAAACTTCATGCTTAGCTTTGAGCATACTTGACATAAAGCATGTTCCTTTATACTTGCGATTTAGTTAAAACAAATTCAAAAGCCAAATAGACGCTAAATATGATTTAAAAAGGCACACCTCTTATTTTAATACGTTTATTTAAACTTAGTTTTCAAACATTTTGAAATAGATATTCCCAAAACTGTCTTGTGTAATGGCTTGTTTTCTGTAAGTACAATTGACTTAGAGCTTTATTGCGTTTACCGTATTAATATATATTAATAAAGCAAATGAGTCAATTACTGTTAAATTGCAAACCTTAGTATATTGACGTATATCCGCGAAAGTATCGTATTGTTTGTAACTTTTTTTTTAATTGGGATCTGAATACATTTTTATTTTACTACTCACAACCTAACAAGTGGTAAAGATTGGAGCACAAATACACTGATTTACGTCAGAAACTTGCCTGTACATTTTGACTTTTCGACATACGAGTTTAAATAATAATAATAATACTGATTAGAAAAATTACCTATAACATACATAACTGCATTTGTCTGAAATATATTTTATTTAAACTAACCTCTAATCAGCTATTATTATTATATTTTATCACTTTATTATATTAGCGAGTTTTTTTTTTTTTTTTTTTTGATTTGTAATATTTAATAATAAAGTAAATAATACGAAAAATTTGCAGAACTTTAAATTTTTTACTTTTTTATACTCAGAGAATATTAGTTTTGTGCAATGTCCGTGAATCTTCCTAAAGCTAGAGTATGCAAATTTCGAGAGATAGCTGGTGAGGTCTTTGAAAAATCTGCATTAAAATATTTTTGAAAAATCAAGAATTCAAGAAGCTACAAGAAAGAATATTTTTAGCAATTTAATTGTGCAATTCTGATTTAGTTCACGTACTGAGTTATTGTTTAACACATAGGTTTGTTTTACGGTCGTATGGCATTTCCGGACTACAGCAATATATACGTCACCATATCAAATTGGCCAAACGGTTTGAGGAGCTGGTGCTCAGAGATAAACGTTTTGAGATCTGTAATCAAGTCAAGGTGAGTTACATTTAATGCGCCCAAAATTCAAATTTCAATTCAAACTGTGCCGCTTACAATAATAAATCATGTGATGAGTTCAAAGCCCTTTTTTGTTTGTATACACAACAAGTTTTATATTATGGTCTGTGGTAATTTCTAATATCCAAATTCGAGGGTGTGTGTGGCCTATTGTTGTGCATGTTGAACATTAATCAAATTTTTTTTCCACCTTTTTTTTTGGTTTGTTGCTGCGACTGACGCAAATATCATTGACATTATGTTAACACAAATCAAATGGTGAAATTTGTCATGGCTATTTTCGCGAAAGTTTATTAAACTATTTCCGAATAACACAATTTCACGTCAACTAAAATCCGACGTACGGAATCCCACGCCAAATGCCAAATTCCAAAAATCGGTTAACTCAAGTGTATTGGTCAAATTGGCATACAAATCTTATTTAAAGGCGGACCAAACGGAAAAAAACCTGAAATTAATCTGACTGGGAATTGACTACGAATTACCCTGTTTGATGTAAACAAAAGATAAGCTTGTTTGAAATGATCTATTTTGGATACAGAAAGACTTAAGAGCTACTCAGTTTACTTTTTCTTTCTTTTATCTTTGCATACATGATCTGGGGTTGGTTAATAAACAAAGCAATATAAAATAAATTTAAGAAAATTTAAAACATCCAAAGAAAATGCAATAGTTTTCAACTCTTATCAGCAGTCGATTATAACCTTTGTCATTCACTTCAAGAGTACTGGGTATGTTAAGTGTTAAGTAATATATATGACGCATTAACAGCTGCTTTGGGGCTAGTTTCTTAGCCACTAAATACAATTGGCGTTTTACTTCACACAAAAAGTGCTCCAAATCACGTAATAAATCAACCAAATTACGAATACGAGTTCAAATTGATCTGTTTTGGTTTGTAATTTAACAAAAAGCGAATATATTTTGTTTTGTGGTGCTCTGCAGCTGGGACTGGTTTGCTTTCGTCTCAAGGGCAGCGACAAGATCAATGAGAAACTGCTGAGCACCATTAATGAATCCGGAAAGCTGCACATGGTGCCAGCCAGCGTAAATGAACGCTATATTATACGGTTCTGTGCCGTGGCACAAAATGCCACTGCCGAGGATATCGAGTATGCATGGGATACCATTGTGGACTTTGCCAACGAGCTGTTGGAGAAGGAGCAGCATGACGAGATCACCGAGATCATCAATCGCAAGAAACAAGATACACTGGCACAGAAGCGTTCCTTCTTTGTGCGCATGGTCAGTGATCCAAAGATTTATAATCCCGCTATCAATAAGGCGGGAACACCGAAGCTATCCATGGAGCTGCCCTCGCCGGTAGTTAGTCGGGGCAGTGCACCCATAATACGCACACAAAGCTCGGTGGATCACAACTCCTGGATATCCTGGCCGCTGGCTTTTCTCTTCAATAGCAACAACGATGAAAAAGGCAATAATTGCTCAATTCGGTAAATTAAAATATAATTTAACTATTTTAATCGTTTTTACTTCTGAATTTAGTTAGCCTCAAACTTAATTATTTTTGTGTCTTTTTCATTTTTTTTATTTTCTTAACTCAGTTTTCGACACCTGGATACCCATGTAAGGCCAACGTCGTCACGTCGTAATTCCGGTGCTGGCTCCTCGCCATCTCCGGAGAACGAAACGAACGAAACGCAGCAACAACAACATCAATCTCCGCGTAAGTCGCCGCAGGTGCTACGAAAAGCATCTTCCAGTCGGGATAATCAAAATTAATTAGCTGTAACCACAGCTTAATATAAAAATAAATTTAAAAAAAATATGCTAAAATATTTAATGCGCGCTTCACGTGTAATTGTGGCGATTAGTTGAATTCTAGACCAATTTACCAAATACGATCTCTCCTTATAAATAACTTAAACAATACAACAACATATGTAGTTACTGTTAACTATTCAGTTTTTATCTGTCATCACAAAACTTTATTGCTACTCAATAGCTCTATTAATGATATTCTATAAATAATAAAAACCGTAATATGCACCGTTTAAAATGATTTGTTCTTGCTGATTCCACAAAATTTATTTTGCTTGGTTTTGATTTAGAGTGTGTCCTATATATCTGTTTCTCTTTCACGCAAAAACAACTGAATGGATTTAAATTAAACTTTACAATAATATTCCTGATACATTAGAATAATCATAGGCTTTAATTTTAAAAGATATTTTGTGAGGGCGTTGCTGAGTTCTTGTAGCACCCTAATCCGAAGACTAAAATTAATTTTAATTATTTTCTTTGTATATCCATACAAAGACATTTTAGGGCAAATCATTTTCTAGTTTCTAGTTTTTAATATAATTACAAGTTCTAGGAAGCTTTGTATACGATTTACGGTCTGCAAAGTAATGGTATAAATTTATATTTATAAATATTTGAAATTCCTAAAATATTATCTGTTATGAAGTTAACATGAAAAACAAAATCTGTTTACGGAGCTTATAACCTGTACTAAAGTGACAATGGAATGCCTTCATTGAAGATTATTTATTAATAAATATAAATATATACATCAGTTTTTATATTTTTTGTTCCCAATTTAATTATTTCATATTTTAAAAAAAATCCTATAGTGTACTGCTACTATTCTAAAAACGTATACTACAAAAACAAAAAACAACAAATTCTAGCGCTTAACAAAAATTAAGAGGAAAAAAAGATATGTCCTGATATAGACATGTTCGTACGTCGATCTCAGAGACTAGAAGAGCGAGAGACTTCAGATTTGGAACAAAAGCTCGCCTAATCCCTAGGCAGAACAAGTTTGTTTCAAATTTTCGATAAGTTTTCCTGTTTCCGATATACACATGTTATCGATAACAACAAAATCTTGTACTTGGAAAACTTTGAGACGACGTTTGAAACATTACACGAAAAATTACCAATCTGTGAAATTTTTTATTGAAATCGGTTGAGAAACACCGGAGATATGGAATATTGAATATAAGTAAAGTATGCAGTAAGCGCGTACACACACACACACAAATTCGTTAAGTATAGGGTTCAGGGTATCGTCTAGTCGGGACTTCTCGACTACTTCGAACAAAAAACATTTTGGAACACGATAAAAAGTCGCACATTTTTCCACATTTTCATGTCTTGTCTAAATTTAGTCCAAAAATGTAATGTGTCTTAAGGAACTTAAAATATTATCTTTAGTAAGAAACAATAAATAAGTCCAATAATAGCCAAGTACTGAACATATCGAATCGTACGCGATCAACGAAACGCTTGATAATAATAGAACAGATGTCAAATCCACACTAAAAGATTTAATTTTTACTTTCGTTGAGTTATAATGTTGTTTTAGACTACAGCGACTTTTAAATTTTTTACGATCAAAGGCACGCAAACTTATATATCTAGATTATTCCTGTGATTTAAATTATATAAACCAAACATAATTTTTACGTTTACGGTAAGCATACGCAAATTTAATGATGTCACGGATATTACGTCGTATTTAGCAGAATATTAATGTTATGACCTATTCTGCTTCTACTTTCAGTAAAAATGGATTATGAGTCAGGGATGAGTGAGTATAAATAAAAACAATTTACTAAATAGCAATTATGAAACATGCAAAATATAGAGAACATTTTGTAAATTTATCAAATCGAGGTGTCGTCCCTTTGTTTGTTATGCAGTATGTCAAACGTTTTTTGTTTATTGACAAAGATCTGCACCAACTTATCCACATACGCATCCTTGGCAAAAGGCGAGATCTGTTTGAGTCGTTTGTTATCGATATCCCAATTTAGATATTGTGGTGCTTCAATCTCTGGTTGAACGTTGTATGAAGATTGCGCCTCATTCTGGCGACTAAATTGAGGCGAATGATTATCGTTGTTAACATTAGATTTAGAGAATTTGCCATACATACTCATCGCGCTCTTATCTCCAGTGCCAGATACTCTATTCAAACTAAAGTCCAGCATATTTGTTGGGGTTTTAAAAGTATTATAACTTAAACGCTGCAACATTGCCATTGGTGACTGTGACTGTGACGTGACTGAAAATTGGTTACTTTGCAGTGGCTTGGCTTCAACTTTAGTCTGCGTTAGCTGCGCATTCGGACTCGTTCGTTCAACCAGACGCTGCAACACTTCAATATTTGAATTCCCATTCGAAATGTTTGGCTCTACTACTGGCTGCTGATGTTGTGGCAATAGTTTCTTATACTGGTGTGCTATTTGTATAAGCTGATCCATATGGGGATAATTAGCATTTTGGCTGCTGGTCGTTTCACGTTGTTGTCGATATTTTATTAAGTTGGACAAACTGCTTCGCTGCTTTTTAACTTTAAACTCCTTGGGTTTGTTTTCGTCTGCATCGGCTGCCTGCTGATCGATGCGACTCATTAGTGCATCCAAATTTGCTTTTATATTCGATGTATCCTCGTAGTCACTAGGCAAGTAGCCTAGCTGTCGCAAATACACAATTGGTGACTCCCAGTTTTTAATTACATCACGCACAATATCACTGTAATCATGGTAGCCAACTTCATACATTGAATTTTTACTAACACTAGCCTCAACGAACAGACTTGGTATGGTACAGATCAAGAGATTCCATAGGTGTAGATACATTGTGACTTTTTAGAATATTTATTTCTCGAATCACGATCGAGTTATTAAGTGTCAACTAAAATATATATTTGCAGTATTTAAGTTGAGTTTTGAGTCAAGGCTAATAGATATAGGATTCGAATGGAAAAGTATTGTTATCGATTATATATTAAAAGCTATTTAATTCAATATAAACAATAAACTCTACACGAGGTGAAATTCTAATGACGGAAGAATATGAAAACTCAACTATATTAAATTCAATATATGAACTATTCTTATCTACAAAAAAATGTAGAATTTCTTTCGATTGGTTGGTAACTACTTTTCTTCATTTATAAAGAATTCAACCAAAACATAATAAAAAAAAACCATAAACTCTACTCGAAAATGCGATATAAGTTCGTAACAAAAGCCAAATGAGCTCTGAAGGTTAACGAAATTCATTCGCAAGTTTTTCACACTTGTGAAATGTTTCAACACAATAATATATAGTTCACGTCTAACGATTTTAACTAACAAGCGAATTTATTTGAAAGATTCTGGCGCCAGTCAAATTGAAATCCAAGTAAATTAATCATTATACAGACAGGCAATAACAAATAACTACACACTTTTTGCAATTTAATGTGAGACATTAGCATAATCTTCGAGTTGCTGAAATAAATGAAATGCCAAACTTATGATTTGGCAAAGAAGAGTGGAAGAACGTGTCGATGGATGTTGTCAAGCAGTTTGACAATGACGAAAGCGAATACAAAGAAGAACCTACAACTTTTCAAAAGCTGACCCGAAGTTTTTCAAATGAATCGGTGTTTGGCCGTGCCAACTACATAATTTCTTATAATTAATGAGCCAGACGCAGCGAGACTTGGTTATAACTGCTATGCGCTAGTGCCAGGCCGCACGTATGTGTGTAGAAGGCGGATGGTCGCCTTGTTTGGGTTGAAGTGTGACCGCGTAAACTGAATATGGCATTTATTTTTAGATAAACGACGTCATCCGAATGCCCATTGCTTGTGAATGAAAGTTTGCGAAGAGCGCGGAAGCGAGCGATCGTATGGCCAAGCCATCAAATTCGTCAAGTCATGCTCTCTCAATGCCTTCGGAGAGACCGCACTTTGCCCACAGCAGGGCGCGTGCGCGAATGAATCAACGAAGCGCACGCAAACATTTTTGTTTGAAAATGCCGGTTAATTGATTATACAGAATAAGGTGCGAGTCTGGAGGCGGATAGCTGCTACCTGCTTGAACTATGGAGCTTGTCTTAGGTTTGAATAGAACTATTATACTTTACATAATCATTTGACACTAGCTAACTAACTAAACGTATTAACACAATCAAAAACAATGAGCTCGCATTCATTAAAACACGTTCTCATACCAGCTACAAGCTAAAATGGTTTTTGCAATATTGCAGTATTGTTTGGATTTAATAAGCTCTTCCGGAGATAAGAATGAAGTGGCAAACACATAAAAGCTTGTTGCCACTTTGCCATTCGTCATTTTCTGGGTACATCTAACTCAAAAGAGAGCTTAGCTTGTTAACTGTTAACGTTTAGGGCCAACGTTTGTACTATTTGCACAATTATTTGCCACATAAGCACCATGTGCTAAAAGTAATTCCCCGTTGACACAAAAAAAAAACATTTATAAATAAAACGTCTGACAACAGTAGTTAAATATGCATCGAAAGAGATTAGCGAGAATTAGGTAGGCACTTTCTGGTTGTATATTGCCTATTCCAGACTCGTTCTCTAATAGTTCAAAATTTGTGCGACCCAAAAAGTTCCCCCAAAGAGGACCAAAAAACGAACAAACGTTTCCACTCCAAAGTAATTAAAAGAGGTAAAACTGGCACTGATGGAGCTGGGAGGTATGCCAGCTATCGTATTGTATCAATTAAAAGCAACAACGCCAAATAAAATGCTGGATACGTATATAATGATGGAAATCTCGTTAATTCGCGAGTAGTAACCAACTATAATTATAATGAAATTATGGGGAACTAATAATTAATTATGATTTGAATATCGTAGGTTAACTTAAAGTTGTTTAAGTATACAATAGAAATTCAGTTATAAAAAATACCTTTATGTCAATCCTATGTAAACATGAAAAATAAACTTAAAATACGATAAAGACCTCTTATGTAAATGGTAATCAATCGAGTACTTATTATATTATCTTTTTTTTTGACGGAACACACATTTACTTCCAAATAATCCGTATAATGTTTTCTAGATTTTCCCAACTTACTCTAAAGTATTTAATGAAACCACTAATTAAAAACTTCACTTACCAGCAAACAACATTATCCATCGCCGTCTACAATATATTTTCTGTGATTTTGTTCAATATAACCTATGCCAACAAATAATCTGAACCAAAGAAGTTATACAGCATAACAGTACCATAATTTGTTTTTAAATTTAGTTGTAAAATTAGATAGTAGAGTAGAGTAGAGTACTATCTAATTTTACAACTAAATTTCAAAACAATTTTGTATTATGTAATATTTATTACATAATTCAATTGTACATGTTCAACTACTATGCGCTATTAATAAAAACACGAATCAGTACGATAATTTCAATGATATAATTATCGAAAACACAATGCAAAAAAAAAATGTTTTCCAGGCAGGTAATTTTTTTACACACAACTAAGCTGAACAACCCACACAAAAGCGCAAAGAGAACTTATGCTTTGAGAGACCGAACCACCAAATGATAAAGCGGGTTTCCCAAATAACCCAATGACGAAGGCAAAGGACGGGAATGGCGGCAAAGTACAATGCAAGTAACTTGAGCGCCGCAAAGCAAAAAAAAACAACAATCACGAGACACACAAAATCGCGCACAGGTGCTAGTGCTTAAAGAAAGAGAGATCGAGAGAGAGAGAGGGCAAAGCTTGCTCAGGCGTCGGCTTTTGATATAAAAACGAATGCAGTAACAAAGTTCGAGACATTCGCGCAAAGGAAGCTGCACGAGCACAACGTGATAAATACGGATTAAAGTGATCGATACAAAGAGAAAAGTGGGAAAATAAAGTTTGAAATTTTGTAACAGAAAGTAAATAAGATATAATATTAGTGCAAAAAGTTTTCACATAGTGTTAAATCAAATCTACAATACAAATACACAATCACCAATAGCAAAATGAATGTGGAAGAATTTCGCAAATACGGCAAGGAAGTAATTGATTACATATGCCAATATAGCAGTAACATTGGAGAACGCGATGTGGCGCCAACATTAGATCCTGGATATTTGAAAAAACTATTACCAGGTAAGCAGAAAACAAATATTCCATTCACAAACTCCTAACATACAGCTCGTGTAAGAATTTATGATGTAATTGTAAATATATATATTAATCAATGGTATTTGAGCCTTGAAAATTAAAAATTCATTCAAAAAAGTATTTGCTATTTTAATCGTTTTACGTAGATGCAAAATAATTTGCAAAAACTATTTTGTTTACAACAATCTTGCCATTCAGACTGGCAGAACTCTTGAGGATATCGCTTAAAATTAGCACAAGTGATAAATTGTAAACACCAATTAGTTAAAGGCTTCTAAACAAATTAGCAAATGGAAATACATGTACATATTTATGAAAAATACAAATATATCACTTCACACAAAATGTTCACGAAATCTCTACCAAATTTCAATAACAAATACTACGGATGAAAACAACTCATCTGAAGGGGCTATTTTGAAACTTGTGGATTCATTTTGACTAATTGTAGGCAAACAATGTGAATTGAGTTGTACCTCTCCAAAATAAACCCACATGGTAACCGTGAAAAAATATAATTATAAATACAAAAAACTGATTTTGTTCACTCTGTGGCGTGGGCACTATTCGGGCCATCAAGTTTTTGGGTTAATACATTTTTTTTTATTTTTAAAGCGAATTTCAACTGAATTGCGCACAGTCAGTTGAACTAAATATTTACGTCAGATGAACACCACAATCTCTGTTAGTTCAACTAAACAAATCAATTGAACATGCGAACACAGACCTTAACACACCTCTGGTAGAGAAGTAGATAAAGTTTGGATTGTTGTGTTGATCTTTTCTACACGCTGCCAAAAATAACAAATTGAATATAAATATTGTTGTGCGCTGGTTCAGCAGCTATTTTATAGGTGCTAAAAGATATACTATAATATAAACTATGCGTACAGTTATCTCTCAAGTTGAACTTTGGGAATTTTTCATCGTACAGTACCAGAAAAAGTTTTAAAAATTTTCGAAAAACAATTTGTATTGCTTAAAAAACTCATTTGCAACATAAAATCACAAATTACTATGAAAATAGTAAATTTTTACAATGAAACGTGTGTTATTTCAATAGTAAACATGTTGATTCAACTATCAAGATATTTAAACAGAAGAACCTTGAAACATATAGAATATGTAGAATAATGTACACGCTTATTCAAAAATAAAGAACGAAGAATATTTCATATTAAAATTTAATATTACTAATATTTGAATCTAATATTTTTGTTAATATTATTAATACGACGATAATTAAATATGAAAAAGGTTCATTTTACTATTTCATGGCACTTTTACAGCATATTCGTATTTTATGCTTAATCATTATCGATAATTGGATAAATTACAGTTTAACTTTGTTAAAAAAAAAAACTACAAAAACTTTCACAATATTTGATAATAATAATAATTAATTAATCTTTAAACATTATTGACGGTTAGAAGTTAACTGAAACCTAGTAATCGATTAAAAAAAGCATCAGAAATATTTGCAATTAGGTATGTTATCACGAGAGACTACTTTAGTGTGTTGTATTGTTGTGTTCAATACTATGTATACAGTATACGTATACAAGACGCGAATCACTCCAGAGCTAATTAATGAGCTGCCTTTTTTCTGTTTTCTAGCTGACGCGCCCCAATCGCCCGAGTCGTTTAAAAATGTGCTAGAGGACTTTGAACAAAAGATTATGCCAGGCGTTGTACACTGGAATCATCCGAAATTCTTTGCCTATTTTCCATCCGGCAACTCCTTTCCATCTGTGTTGGGCGATTTGCTGAGCACTGCCATTGGTTCCATTGGCTTTAGTTGGGCTAGTTGCCCGGCGGCAGCTGAACTTGAGGCGATTGTGATGAACTGGTATGCTAAGGCTCTGGGTTTGCCCAAGGCCTTTGTCTCCGATGCACCCGGGAGCACTGGCGGTGGTGCATTGCAAGGCTCCGCTTCCGAATGTGTTCTGGTTTCGTTAATAACGGCTCGTGCCCGCGCCATAAGCGAACTGAAGGGTCAGACCACTGTGCACGATAGCGTCTTTCTGCCCAATCTAATTGCGTATGCGAGTCGCGAGGCGCACTCCTGCGTGGAGAAGGCCACCAAAATGGCTTTAGTTAAGCTACGCATTATCGATGCAGATGAACGTGGACGCATGCGTGTGGATCTCCTCGAGCAAGCCATACAGAACGATGCGAATGCAGGTTTGACACCATTCTTTGTGGTTGCCACAGTTGGCACAACTGGTGGCTGTGCGTTCGATGATATATCCGAGATTGGCAAGGTGTGTCGCCAGGTGTCCAGCATTTGGTTGCATGTGGATGGCGCTTACGCTGGCAACTCTTTCATTTTGCCCGAGATGCGTGTATTCTCCGCGGGACTGGAGTACGCCGACTCCTTCAATACGAATCCAAACAAGTTGCTGCTAACCAACTTTGATGCCTCTGCGCTGTGGGTACGCGATGTGATGACATTGAAAAGTGCTTTGAATGTGAATCCCTTGTATCTGCGGCATGACCATATGAATGGCGTGGATTACAGACACTACGGCATACCACTAAGTCGTCGTTTCCGAGCTCTGAAATTGTGGTTTGTCTTTCGCACATATGGCGTTAAGGGACTGCAGGAGTATATACGCAATCACATGATATTGGCCAAGAAGTTTGAGATGCTTGTGCGCAAGGACGAACGCTTTGAGGTGCGCAACGATGTCCATTTGGGTCTGGTGTGCTTTCGCATGCGGTAAGTTTAGCCCCGTTTTAAATCTTAAGCGGCAAGCAAATTTTAACTTTTTTAATATTATTTTCAGTACGGGCGATGAACCCAATCATCTGTTGCTCGCACAAATTAATCACTCTGGCAAGATGCACATGACGCCGGCGAAGTTTAATGGACGATATGTGATACGTTTCTGTGTCACGTACGAACATGCCACCGAAAAGGATATACTGGATGCATGGAGTCAGATCAAAAACTTTGCCGAGGAAATATTGAGGGATGCCCAGTTGGAAAGCAGTTCGGCGCCGCCAACACCAGAAGCGGAACGCACCAGCTCCGAACCGGTTGTTACGGGCAAGCCACCATTCAGGAGGCCGCTGACGCGGACAAAATCGTTGCGATTTTCCTTTACCCGCAGCATTTCACGGGAACAGTTTCAGAGTCAAAGCGAGCATCTTATGGATGGATGTACACCTATTTTGATTGTGGATCCCAAAACAATACAGCAAAACTTTCAGCAAGCAACCGAAAACAATCAAAACAACAATAATCATAATAATAATTCAACAAAGCTGAAGGACATTTCCGATGTGGATACGGATGAGGCGAGCAATTAACAATAAAAATTAGCTATCCTTCTTTTGTATGGTTATTACAAACGAGCTGAAAAGAGGCCTGTACCTACAAATCTGTCGATTTCTATTTGCTCATTTGAATTTAAGTACATATTTATATAGTTTTTAAGTTACAGTGCTGAATATAATTTCATTTATTGCTGGGTTCCTATTACCACACCTATTACACGTTAAAAATAATATGTTAATATCGTATGCATTGTGTATTAAGTTAAAGCTCTCATGAACAAACACAAAACCACTTATTTATAAACATAAACATTTACTTAGCATTTCATATGCGCATTTTTTTAAAATATAATTATGTATATATCAACCTAAACAAAGTGCATTTGGCTTAATATTTTTCTATAACTTGTGATTTTCCCCACTACCTTGAAGATTTCGATCAATTACTTAAGACAAATGCAAACTTAATTGATCGCGTCAATTTATTTTTGCACACAAAGTGATTCAATTTCAATAGCAACTAATTGGAACTCATTTTTAACACTTTGAAAGCAATTATAGTTCAGGGAATTTTGTATCAATCCGTAAATTTGCAAGGTATAACCGGGCTTCCCAAAGCGTGCTTATGACGGAGCAACCAACCAACAACACACTGAAAGAAAATTAAGATGAATTTTCGTACATTCTGCGGCAAGTTCTCCGTTTGATGCTGATCCAAATATTTGTGTGTGTGTTTTTTTTTTTCTAAATGGAAACTCATAATTAAAATGTTTCGTTTAATAGCAAAGTATTTATTGGCTCATAAAGTTATGTGCAAGGAAATAATCACTTTCTTATATTTATTTTTCATGTGCTTACTTGAATCGCCGCACAGTGGCCGGAATCGGAACGGATAGATAGTTGAAAAATTCCAAAGGGACAATGATAAAGAAATGGTGTTGTTTGAAAATGAGCATTGTAAGTAAGTACATGGTAACTCAGGGTCGGCTGACAAAGTGCAAAAAGAAGTACACTAAAAAAATTGCATTTAAAAGTAAAACTTTGTTTATATTTATATTTTTGAATTTAATTAGTAATTAAAATGAATATTTAATAAAAAATATATTTTCTTAAAATATTTGTTTTCATTCAAAATCTTGTCCTTGATGGCATAAATATCATTACTTTATAGAATATTCTGGTATATATTCCTTGGTTAAATTTTTAAGTGATCTGATGTGTGTGAGACCTGATGTAAGGGGATCATAGGCGGCCGATATCGTGTTGAAAAGGACCGTGTTTTCTTAAAGTCGAGACGTTTTTAGTTATGTCATCATAACTGAGAATAATATCATATTTGTGCTTCCTTAACGAGACAATGATCAAGAAATGGTGTTGTTTGAAAATGAGCATTGTAAGTAAGTACATGGTAACTCAGGGTCGGCTGACAAAGTGCAAAAAGAAGTACACTGAAAAAATTGCATGCAAAAGTAAAACTTTGTTTATATTTATATTCTTAAAATATTTGTTTTCATTCAAAATCTTGTCCTTGATGGCATAAATATCATTACTTTATAGAATATTCTGGTATATATTCCTTGGTTAAATTTTTAAGTGATCTGGTGTGTGTGAGACCTGATATAAGGGGATCATAGGCGGCCGATATCGTGTTGAAAAGGTCCGTGTTTTCTAAAAGTCGAGACGTTTTGAGTTATGTCATCATAACTGAGAATAATATCATATTTGTGCTTCCTTAACGAGTCCCTCATCATCTTATACTTCCGCTTGGACAATCCCAAGTCCAATAACAGGATCTGGAGTGTACTTGATGGGCTGCACATTTGGCGGTATATTGATGTTATCCTAAATGTGCTTAAGACGGACGGTACTAACAATTGCAACAGCCTTCGTTACAATGGATTGGTGTTTCTCCTGGTCTCTTGAGTATTTCGCTGATAATTACTCCGAAATATACACGGCGCTGATTTCCATTGTAGAACCCGGAAGCTATATTTTCCTGGTAAAAGTTGAGCGCTCCTATATCGATTGTGATGGTTTTTGTGCTAGGCGTGTCTTCCACATCCACGAATGTCGTGGTCTTCTCTAGCCAATCCCGGTACTGGGTACGAACTTACAACTTAAGCAGTGAGTAGAGTTCCACTTTATTTGTATCCTCCAGAACGCCTGGGTTTTTTTGTCAATATTGCTGTGTTTTTCACTATTTGTCACCAACGACACAAAATCTTCTGGACTTTTCACACTTGTAAAGAATTCAAATAAATTCGTATTGTTCACCGACATAGAGCTTTTAGCGGCTTTTATTAATATATGACGCAAAAAAAAACGACCATCAATTTTTAATTTTTTCATTGCTAAATTCACGATTCCGCCGCTGGCTGACAGTGAACTTTGTTTTCTATGCCTGGGAGCAATTTCAACCACAAAGAAGAACTTAAAGCAATGGGACTAGACACGAGTGACGGATGATACATAGAGAGAAGAAATTTGAACATGGCTTTGTAGACGAAGCCACAAATATTTTCTGTTGTGGATTACACACCTGACGACAAAATAACAATACTCAATCTAAGGGCATAACAAAAATAATAATAATAATTACAAGGAAACATACGAACTTACACTGTATATATACCGCTTTCAGATGCACTTCTTTAATTATCTATTGCCAGTTGTATTTATTATTTAGCTAACAAATTATAAATTGGGCACAATTCTCACAAAGTAAACAGCAGCCACATGTGTGTGAGAACAGCTGAACGACAAATGCGATAGCCGGCTTCTTTAATATATCGATATCTTGCACACGAGTGTAAACTAGCTAATCGATTAATCAATCCATATCGCTGGAAAACGTAAACAAACGACAACTCGCGGCTTTTATTGTCAAACGTTTGCATATTATATTATTATTTTGTTGTTGTAAAAATGCCAAACTGGAATCAAGTACAATTGCAACTACGTAGCTCAAGCAATCCCGTCGTTTTCTTTGACATTGCCGTCGGCACAACGGTAAGCTGCTAACAATAAATCTTAAATTAAGAACTTAACATCTTCTTTCTTTAAATAGGAAATTGGACGCATGATTTTTGAGCTGTTTGCCGACACTGTTCCACGAACCGCTGAGAATTTTCGACAGTTCTGTACAGGCGAATATCGACCCGATGGAGTGCCTATTGGCTACAAAGGTGCCAGTTTTCACCGTGTTATCAAAGATTTCATGATACAAGGCGGTGACTTTGTGCAGGGCGATGGCACGGGCGTAACAAGCATTTATGGCAACACATATGCGGATGAGAATTTTACGCTTAAGCACGACTCACCCGGTTTGCTGGCCATGGCAAATAGTGGCAGGGACACAAATGGCTGCCAGTTTTTCATTACCTGTGCAAGGTGTAACTTTTTGGATGGAAAACATGTTGTCTTTGGACGCGTCCTAGATGGTCTCTTGATAATGCGTAAAATTGAAAATGTGCCCACGGGACCCAACAATAAGCCCAAACTTCCCGTTACTATATCACAATGTGGGCAAATGTAGCATAATGCATTTTTTTTATAATAAATATACAATACAATATTGTATGAATATGACTTTCAGACAACGCTGGCCAAGTAACTCTGCGATTAAATATCTTTATTAAAGTTCGGATACGCTTCCGTCATAGCCTTCTCCTTGCGCAGCGTCTGACAATCCTCAACCATAAAGCTGCAAGTGAAGTATTTAGAAACAAAAAACTTGTGCATATTGTTTTTTGATACTCACTCGTAGTACAGTGAAACCAAAGGCACCGTCGCTAAATGCCACAGCGAGTGAGCATCCAGTACCCATAGTATAGGCGGAAAATCAAGTAGTTCGAGGCTCATTGCTAGTGAAAATAGGACATAAAAGTGTAGTATGCGCCTATAATAAGGCCGGCGATTACGCACTCGATGACACCACACAAACCAGCCCACTGCTGATAGTACACCCGTAGCAATGTTGACTTTCATGTTGAAGGAGTAGTTAAATTTGCCAACACTCAAGTATGCAAAATAGTTGATATAGTAAGATACAAATGCCAAGGTGATGACGCCACGCAGAAAGAGAGAATAACGATGCAGCATACGCATGACCATGCAATACAGTGTGCACAGTACAATGGAGTAGGCAAAAGCGTAGTCCATCAGCTCGGTTAATGGGAAGTCCCTCGTATGGAATATGGCTGACCATACCCATCCATTCATACATACCTAAAAGCGAAAAGTCAGAAACACCGTATCGAACAATTTAATACAGTTTCACTTTTACCAAACCGAAAATGTAAGCCAGTTTGTAGCAGGGACTATCGGGGCGTACGGAGCAACGAAATTTCCGCAACATACGTAAATGCATTACAAAATTTAATATCGAGAATATAACTGAGGCTGGTTCCTGCATGCCAAACAATCGCAAAAATGGCCATTTGCCATAAAATTGGGGAATTGGCCAACCTCGTTCCAGAAATGCAAATACCGTACGCCACATACAGCCGTATGAGCATTCATCCGCACAGCTCCACCCAAAGATGCGATCGAATATCGTTTGACCATAGAAGCTAATGGCCTGTTCCTGTATTTCTAAGCCATCTGCAATGTTTTCAGATCTATGTTAGTGGTGCAATTATATTGTAGATATGTATTTCATGTTTTACTTACCAGCTGAACAATTTGTGCGTTCACAATTTTGCCGACAATTGTGAAAAAATTGTGTTCGGTCGCCATTTGATGCGAATGCAAGCAATGATTTGCTTAGTAAAAGCATTAGGCATATTGCACTACTTTGTATATTAAACCTAGTCATTGTCTACAATTTTATAAGAATTCAGGTAAACATTTTTGTAAACAAATCACGCCGCTATTGATTAATCTCTGATTAGGGCTGCCATGTTGTATATACACATGCACATTCTTGCTGCGTCAAAACTGCACATCAGCAGCAACTGTCAGTTAATTAATTCATAAGTTTATTCGTTATTTAAATTGATTTTAATGAATTTAAGAGTTGTTATTTTTAAATATTTGCAATTGGTTTGGTTACAATACCCAGCAATACCTTTGACAGTGTGGCAACGCTCTTAAGCTGTCAAAACACTTACCTAGCGATAACAGTGTTTACACTAAACCTCATACTTTTGAGTATTTATTGCAAAACCGCATTTATTTTGTATAATTTAAGCAATAACACACTCACACGAAGTCAGTGTGCTTAAAATGAAAATAGAATTGTTTAAATCATTTTGTAACTTTTAATCAAATGATGAATATCGAACCAAGATGACATCGGGCAAAAAGCTGTTTTGTGATAAGCACTTGTCGTATAAGCGCATATATACATATGTACATGCATGTTTGTATGTTCTTTCTCGTCTTCATTGCAGTTGTGTTTGTGTTTGCTTTTGCAGTTGTCAGTGTGGGTTGTACTTAAGTGCTTTGAAAAAGTCAAAAATGAATGAAAAACATTAAAATTTTCACAAATATCGCTGTGTTTGTAATGTGTTGCTGCATAAACACAAATATCAACCATCAAATCAATAGAAATGGCAGAAGATGCTTGTCCCATGCATTATGTATAAAGATTGCTTCCGAGATAAAGTGCAGCTAACTGAACAAAAACAAAACCATTAAAACGTGCGTTCGTATGTGTCCATTTTGATATATATTTAGAATATGACGTTAGAGTTCTGCATAAACTAGAAGAGAAAAAGGCACGCAAAAGTGTGACCAGGCTAACAGATCTGGATGTCCGAGTATCTGTCGTCGCATACCAGCGGCAACGCAAACTCCAGCGATGCCACACTAGACCAACTGCAGCAGCAGAGAGACCCAACAACGCGAAAGCCACAAAAAATTAAGGTAAACTCTCTATTCAATCTTTAAACTTTTAAATTTATCCATCATTTATTCGCTTGCAGCGTGAACCCTTGGTATTCTTCATAATGCGTTTGAATTTGAAAGCATTGCTGCTATTCCTCACAGTGGCTGTGATCGTTATCACACTGGGCATTTATATGCGCTTTACAGCGTTCAGTTTTTCACCCGACTTTGTGCGTCAGCTAGGCAGGCATCAAACCGGCGAATCGATCTCCTACAGCTCAGCTGCTGGGCAGCAACAGATGGGGGCACCGCTTCAAGATATTGAGTGTGCCATCAATCAGGAATATAGTATACACTGTAAGCGAGATGAGATCGCTAATGAGGTATATGTGCCATTTTCGTTTCTTCGACAATACTTTTATGTCAGCGGCGCTGTTACAACGAGCAACACGGGCAGCGAATCAGCTAAATTCAATTGGATGCACAGCAATGCTAAGGTTAATCTGCCCAAAGGCAAATACGATCCACGTGGCGTCTTCATGTATTTTGAGAACTACAATGTGGAGGTGCGGGATCGTGTCAAATGTATCAGCGCCGCACAGGGTGTGCCAGTGAGCACACAGTGGGAGAAACGTGGCTACTTCTATCCCACACAAATAGCTCAATTTGCGCTAGCGCATTATAGCAAGAATCTCACAGAGCCGGCCCCGCGAATCCATATACTCGAGGATGCTGATGGCAATCAAGTCGAATGGACAACGCCAAAGACCAGCAATATGACACGCATCTGGCATCACAAGTTCAACACGAGTATAGTTCAGTTTGAGACAACCATTGGTTACGAGAGCGCAATTAGCATGCAGTTGAATCAAACGCAGGATCTGGTGCTTAGCGTAGATCTGCTGCTGGTGACCAATAGCAGTAATCTGATGGTAACCGTTCTCAATCGCGATACAAAGCACAGTTACAATTTGCACTACATTGCCGCCGACCTGCTGCTCAGCGTGCAAGAGTCAAACATCTATTATGGTCTTGGCAGTGAGTCACTAAACAAGTGGCGCCACATCACACGTGATCTGCATATCGATGTGCAGAAGGGCATCGTTATGGGCGATAAACGTTCGCCATTGAAGGTGCGTCGCAGTGACCTCGAAGTTTTGTCCATTGCTTTTCTCGGCATTGGGTTCTATGATAACATTACGCTCTCGACGAGCGATCATCTGGCGCATTTCTATGATGCAGCAGAGTGGTTTGTGCAAAATCAAGATCTAAAAACTGGTGGCTGGACAAATCCGGTGCGTCGCAGTCTTAATGGTTTTGCTGAGCTGCGTCCCGGCTGGATATCGGCAATGGGTCAGGGACATGCCATATCAGTGCTGGCACGCGCCTACTGGCATTCTGGCGGAGATGTGCGTTATCTCAAAGCAGCAGCTCTGGGACTGCAGCCATATCGCATCAATTCACGCGATGGCGGTGTTCTGGCGCAATTTATGGACAAATATAACTGGTAAGTGAAGAAGCAATAACAAATTCTAAACACCATCAGTTAAGTTCAGGAATTAATCATTATCATTTTCGCTTAAACAGGTACGAGGAATATCCAACAACGCCGGCTTCCTTTGTGCTGAATGGTTTCATTTATTCACTGCTCGGTCTTTATGATTTGAATAGCACAGCACCTGGCAAAATAGCACGCGAGGCTGGCAAACTTTTTGCCCAAGGCATGCACTCGCTTAAGAAGATGCTGCTCCTATATGATACCGGATCTGGCACTAGCTATGATCTGCGCCATTTAAGTCTGGGCGTTGCACCGAACTTGGCACGCTGGGATTACCATGCGACGCATGTGAATCAACTGCTGTTGCTGGCCACAATTGATAGCGATCCGTTGATTGCTCAAACCGCCGAACGTTGGAAGGGCTATATGTTTGGCAAGCGGGCCAAACACAACTGAGAACGAAGAAAGCTGGCGTCGGTGGCTGCTGCAGTATCGTGGCAGCCACGTCGCCTGCTCAAGCGTCCCAAACAAGTGATATTTTTTTAAACCCAACGCAACTATTCAAAATGGTTGTTGCGTTTCCATCTTTAGAGTTAGAATTTCGCTTGCAACCTGCAACGAATTTTGATTTTTTGTGAATGCTTTCTCGTATTCGTCCGATATATGTGCTTAAAGATTTGTTACGACTTTTTAGTTAGTGAGTTAGGGTTAAGGAATTGTACCTATCTTCTTCGTGTATACCTTCGATTGCATAATCATTATTAGCTGTTGCTAATATTAGCATATACTATAACCATATGTTGAACCATTTCAATGACTATAGCCAAATTGTGTTTGTTTTTTAAGTAGTTGCTCGCGTATTTTACTGGACAATATCAAAAAACATAAAATATTAATAATATCGTTAACGAAAAGTGATCTTTGGCACGCCGTAGCTTAAATACCCTCTAAGAATAAGTCACAACTGAACACTATTGTATCGTATTCGGTTATTTTTTACTGCTCTTACTAAGTAGAGATCGTTACACACACCTTGTATAAAGTAAACTGTAGAGCTTAGCATTAAATTTAAAGATACTAACTGTTAGATGCATAGATATATATATATATATATATTTGGGAACACTTGCACTTTTCTTCTAAACAACAAAAAAGTAACTTTGTGTTCCAACTCAAAAAACTTACTGCCCATTAACAGTGAAACATAACTGATGCGTTTATACGATGTCAAACATATTGCGATATACCTATTTTACACTTATATGCTTTCGAAATTGCTCTTATGCATTTCATGTTAAAAAGTATCGCAATATGGAATGGTGCTATAAACGTAATTTACGTTAATCGAAAACAATAATTTCGGATTTATCTAATAGTACGAATTTTATTTAATATTTAACATTGTAGGCCACTTTCGAGAGAACTTCTCAACTTAAACGATGCCATTCCATTGTAATTTTATTTTAACATCCATTCTTAGTTTTAAAATGCTGTCAATTACCGATTTAACGTTACAATATCATTAAAAGCTAATATGTTGTGTACTTTAAAACCCCCTTAAAAAAAACCAAGACTGTTAACAAAACAAAAATATAAAGCTATTATTTATAAGTTATGTTACTAACTCCATGTTGTTCTTGTGTTATATCAATTTATTTACAATTTGTTGTATAACAAAAAATATATATAAAACGCCTCTGTCAGCGTAATTTTGAACTAAATACACTCATGTTAATCTTAAACAACTACTTAACACGGCGTGTTTGTCAATCTCGCTTCGACTTAAGCACGTGTGATCGAATGGCGGGAGGGCCGCTGCGTCGTTCCACTTCGAGAATGAACGCGTGCTCCATTTGATCACATATCAGATCAAAGAATATGTTGGCAATATTACTATGAAGCAACGATTTAAATTCAAAGGCCACTCGAAAGTCGAGCACACACGAGTTAGGTATGTCCTTGAGGCCAGGACTGAAGCGCCATTCGTTAAGGAGGTAGTTAAATAGTCGACCATCATGACATTCCGATTTCACTAGACCAGGCGCCTGAAGTGTAACTCGTGATGTGTATGCCTCGTTCAGTGGCGGGAAGCCAACGATAAGATCCGCCTTAAATCCGTTGCCGCCACTTTCGATGCTGTGTACATGTGATTTCTTGACATAGGGTACAAACTTGTGGTAGTTGCTGACATCGGAAACCACACTGTACATGTCCTGCACCGAGTAACTGTTGCACGGAACAAGGTAAACGGTTATTGACTTATATCTTTATTTTCCCACTTCCTTACTCACCCGACAAGCTCTTTTTTCGTGTACGAGCGATTTTTGTTGCGAAAGTCATTGAAAGTTATGTAGGAGCGATGTATGCCATTTTCGCTATAATTTCGGATCCTAGTATGCTGCTGGCAACTGCAACGGAAAAAGCTGCGCCGTACAAACAACAGTTCTCAACAGTAATTTAAGCATATATTTCTCTATTTGTATGTATACACTGAATGATTTACATTTCACATAGAAGGCAAGGGTTGCCAATCCATTACATTATATAATTCACATTTACCTGCTGACCTTGTTTCAATGTAGTTCAGCAGAATTCTTACATCCAAAGCTTTAATTGTGCTGCCTTTTAACATTCTTTGTAAAATTCCCTTGGGAACGTATATTGCAACTTGTGTTTCAACCAACTAAAAAAACTACTGCCCCAATCGCAACAAGCGCAATGCACAACAGTTGTCGAAATGGCGTTGCCAGATGGCCTGTACTTGTGAATCATATGTTTCGCATTAAAAAAAAAACATACACACTTATTAGATCTTTTATAGGCTTTACATGATTGCGCAGAGGGAGCGCTGTTCTTCTCGGGGGGCCAACTGACCGGACAACTCTTTTTGCTTAAGCTCTAAGTAGGTGTTTTCGTTGCGCTTCTCAAGCCATTCCGGCAATGGCTTTGCCCAATCCTCTGGCGGCGATTTTCGCTTTGTCCACGTATCGTTAGCGAAATGTGCTCGCAGTCTTGTGATCCTTCGCTGTTCCTCGCTTTTGATTATTGCGGCGCCAGCTTCCATGTCATTGCCATTCGACTGCTCATAACGTTCGCAATTTCTAAAATCTGTCAACCATTGCGAACAATCCGTATTTTGGCCATATATGAAGTATTGATGAAAGCGTGCCTTGAAACTGTTGCAATCGTCGTACTCATCCTTATACAGACGACACGGACGTATCTGTGTGCTTTAGAATATTAGTTTTGTACGTTTTTCAAAAATCTGTTACTTACAGCCCATGTATCATTTAATTTTACGTTATTGTTAGCATCTTTTGTTTCAACATTTTCACTTTTGTCGGCCATTATATAAAATATTAGGGCAAAGCGAGTATAATTTTTCTATCAGCTGTGTTTTGTTTACAACAGTGGCAAGGCTGCCAGATCTTTAATAATATGCAGCTGCAAATTGCGCGTGCAAGTATATATGTACATATTTGTAAGCATGTAAGCATACCTTACATTCTCTTTGTTTGTAAATACATGTTAACACAAAAATTGTTTTGTATTTATGCTTTTATTGCAAATAATTGCACAATTTTTAAATCCATGTACATTAAAATATTAAGATAAATTAAAATGCTAAGCAAAATCGCATTGTTTGACATTGTTAGCAAATATATACGACTGTGATAACGTTTTTAAAAATTTTCGGTTTTGTATCCAAAAAAAAATATAATTATGCCGATGTTTGTATGTTATATATGCGTAATATGTGAGTGTTTATGTATGCTGAAAAGGGTCATACTCCTACTTAAAGCCGTTTATCGTGAATTTCAAGCGATTTCAGCACATTACAACAGAACTTAAAAAAATAAAATAACGTTTTTCGTTTTTGTGAATACAATTTTTACTTAATTACAAATTACAAAACTAAACCCGATGGCATGTTTAAACTAAACGATAGTCAAAAAATATACATTATGCTGTTTTAAAAAATATTTGGGCAAACACACTTTTTGTAGATAGTTTTTACAATAAATGTAACTAGAACCAGTTTATTAATATTCTTTCGCTTTTTTGTACACATCTAAACTGGGTTAAGTGAATTAAATTAAGGGGGGGCGAGTACGAAATATCAAAGTATATATACAGATATATATATTGTATATATATATGTATATTTTTATATGTTTTTGATTTGTGCTTACGTTGTTGTAAGATATATTTATGTACGTATGTATATGTGAAGTGAGTTTTTCTTTCTTTCCTTTTTTATAACTAATTTTTAAACTTTACTTTGACTTAGTTGCTAAACAACAAGTTGCTTATATTTTGGGATCTTGTGTGTGTTGTTTTATATTTTCTTGTGGTTTTGTTGTTGTATGTAGCTGCTTACGGTAACCATCGAGGATCCAGCACATTTTCAAATAGCAGCAAACGCAGCAATTTCCGCTGCTGATGATGTAACAAACGGCTCGACAGTTAGTATTTGTTATGCTGCGCCAGCAACTGCATATCCGTCAGATACTTGATGATGTGAACCTTGGCCTCGGCCTTTTGTCGCACGCCCAGCGTGTTGAGCATATCGGTGACGACCATGCCAAATGATTGATCCTCGGCGCTGACCGCCTGTGAGACATTGTTTTGGAAAATTTTAATCGTGTTTAACATGTTGTCACTGTGCTCCTCCTCGCTGCGTTCACGCTTTAGTGGCGGCTCATAGAAATATGGCTTCTGATCCTTGCTCACAGCTGTGGTAAGCTGTGCGTCGCCAGTAACAGTTATTTCTAAAAACAGAAAGAGAAATATATATTTTAGCATCAAGATTAACTAACATGAACATGCACAAGCCATGTACTTACCGTGCGGATGGGACAATGCCTGCGCCGAAGTGGTGGCGTTACCATTAAAGGGCTGTGCAAATATGTCAACAACAGTTTGTTGCTGTGCCTGTTGCTGTTGCGAGGGATCGGCCACTTGATTGGAATTCTGGCTACCATTGGCGCACTTGCCTAGCAGCGATTCACGATATTGCCGTATCGAGTCCACAAGGAATTGCATCTGTTTGAAGTAGCGCCAGCGTGATTCTTGGCACAATTTCATTTCGCGCGCAAATTTGTCGCGCAAACTCTTCCAACGTTTTGTACATTTTTGTTCTGCAACAAAATATAAAATAAAACATTTTTACTTTTTACATGTCTACGGTCATAGGAAAAAATTCGTTTACTTTAGTTTGTTTTGGGTGGGTGGCAACGCCATCACCAGACGTCGCATATGTGCGTCAAATTGCAAACCAAAACAAACCGCGAGACGTCAACGCCGTCGTCGCCCCGCCCCCTCAGAAGCCGTTGAACAAACGGCGTTAGCTGTTGGCAGAAGCAGCAGCTGAGACTGAATCCGTGCCACGCCAGCAGCGACAGCAGCAGCTTCCGAGCACTTCCCGCAGCTGCTGTCGACGTCGCCTACGAGTTGATTCTGCCTGCTTGGTATTGGTAACGCCAGCAGCGTGGCCCAGGCAGAGAATCTGTGGCAGAGTCAATGACAATTTTTGCTGCTGCGTTCAACAATTTGGCGCCAAAACATTTTCAATTCAAATGCTTGCATAATTCATTTTTGGAAAATCCCCCAAAAATTCGAAATGGAGAAGCTACATATACAGGCAGAAGTTAGCTTATGGCAAGGGGAAAGGAAAACACGGGAGGTTTTTGCTAGCATACACATTGGGTATACTCATGAAATGAAAGCTGTTCGGTTAGTTGGCGATTGAGTGTGTGTGTGAGTTGTTCCCATCTGTGTGTGAGTTGCTCACACTGTATGTGAGGGAACCACAAAAGCAGCTGCTGCAGCGACGACGACAGCAGTAGCATTTGTATAAAAATAAACGCTGGCGCAGGCAGCGTGTGTGCGACAAAGACAACTACTGCGGCGCAAAAGTACAGCAACTTCAAAAATGTTGACTGCGTCGACAGCGCAGCCAGGTCCGCGACGGAGGCGCCCAAATCAGGCCATAAAAATAAAGATACTAAGACTATTTCCTAAACGAATTTACAGTTTGCCGTTAACAAATCTGATTACTTTAATCGAAAATAAAAATCAAACTTGACTGCAATAAAGTATGCTTGAAATTGAACATTATTATCGCGCCTAACCCCCACAATGCACACTGCGCTCCTGACATTTCACAATCGTCTGTCGCGTCTCCGTTGCGTCGCCGCTCACTTTTGTGTCGTTTCTGTACACTTGCTTTTGCTGCTGCCCGCTTGCTGCCGACGCCCGCTGCAACCATCCACTGCTGCTCCGTCGACGATGTCGTCGTCTCTCTGTTGCCAGCCTGTTCTACCCCTCTTTGCCAACACTTGCCTAACCGACCATTATTCGCCATCTCCTTACCGTACTTAGAATTAATCAATTTGAAGCGACACAAACCTCGACTGAAACCCAAATCAATTTAGCTTGCCACACCGTATGGTTTGCTGGTTCCTCGTTTCTCGTTTTTAACCGAAAAGTTTATGAATTTCGAACACAAATTTCACTTACCGCTGACGCCGAGGGTTTCGGCAATTTGCTTCCAGGTTTGAGCTTTGCGCACGAAATGCTTGTAGTTGTAATGTGAACGATCGTATATAACGGGATTCATTTTGACCGCCTCAATCAGATTGAGATCAAACTGCTGCTCCAGGTTGGCATCCAGTTTGTCCATTTCGATGGCTGCACTCAGTGTGTGCACTGCGAGAAACACGGTTGGCTTGTATTAGATATACTATACTTATACGTGTGTGTGTAAGTGTGGGCTACTGATGTAAGCGTGTGTGTGTGTGTATGTATGTATGTAAATTGACCACTTTTATCCGAATTGCCATACAAATAACAAATACACAATACACTGAAACTCACTTTGTTTCTTTCGTTTGCTAATTGTTGTTAAATAATTGGCGCGCACGCACCCTTTATAGTTTATTTGTTTTTATTTTGATTTTGGTCTTCTTCGAGGAAGAAACGTCGCGACGTCGACGTTCAATTTTATTCCTCAGTCGCTGCCAACAGTGAAATTTGTTCCAAGAATGCAGCAGGCAGCGCAGTTTACTTGTCTAGTATTGTACATTTGAACACAGCCAGCCGCTGCGACGATTCGACGTCAAATAAAGAGACGTCGACAGCGTCGCGACGTTGTAAGTCAGCGTTGGCTGAATGTTGCTCGCCTGCTTCCACATATGCTAAACGCTTGCTTCCTCTTTTGCGCATTTTCAAGAGCCAAAAAGTGTTGTACAATATGCACACATTGTATGGTGCTAATCTATCGAATATATGTATCGATATTCATTCAATCGAATAAATGTATCGATAGCCTGTTGATAGTTTAAATAACAAGCAAGTTCATATTAGGTTACACAGGGTGTCTTTTTTTCAGTCGAAGATCGTAATCAGTTTAAGGACGATGAACCAAATAAAACAAGGGATTTTAAAATTATTTGATTTTATGTATTTCGGTTTCGCATTCGGTGTTTATACAATTTGCCTGTACGTAAACAAACATATTGCATTTGTTTGATGAAATGAAAAAATATCCACGATTAAAATTTTGTATTCCTTTTACTTGCTTCAATCAAAACACGTAAAAGTATTTTAAATTTTAAACAAAGTTTCTCAATATTTTAATGAGTAAAGAGAATATTGAATGGATAACAATGAATCATAAAGTAAATTAAAATTGCGCTTAACTTATTTTATGTGTATGTATATTCAAAAAGGAATGACTTAAAAAGTTAATTAAAAATCCTTAGCAGTAATTATCTTGACGAAACCGGATTAGAAGCAACCAATAAAAGATAAAAAAAACCAAATGAAAAGTAAAACTCTACAAGCATGTTGTATTTGTTTGTTTTTTTTTATGTAAAATATTTAGCTCAAGTGTTTCCTTTTTTGTTGTTTAATTTTAAATTTTGTTATCATATACTGACAAAACTTTAAACTTAATGCTAAGCAATTTTACAATGTGTTCAGAATGCAAATTCAATTGCCAAAATTATTAGTTTTTTGGAACTCTATTTTGTTGCTGCTGTTTTTGATGTAGAACTGACACATTTGGGTTCGGTTCTATAGTTGTGTATGAGTGTGTTATATTTGTTGTGGGTTGTTTTAGTATTCACTTACACGATATCATCTTTGTTTTTGTTTTTATAGTTTTTTTGATTTTAACATTTTGTTTTTGTGTTGTTTTTTTTTCGGTTGATTTCAGAATATAAGGCTTAGAATATAACAAAACAAACGCAGTTTTTTCTAAAGGGGTCCTCCTTCTTATTTTCAACTTTTATGTTTGTTTTCCTTTTTAACTTTATCAAAATATGATGTGTGATTTTGTTGCTGTATTTTGTGTGTAGTATAGATGTGTGTGTGTAATATAATGTATAACGTACAAAGACGATATAGTTGTAAATTATGTTGTTTTAACCATCATGCTTTCTCTTCTTGCCCCTGGCTTGCGACTCATCTAAAAAAAGAAAAGAAATTATGTTTAACATAAGCCATTAGTTATGTTTAATGTTTACACTTTTTACTCACCTGATTTTTCACCTTCCTTCTCCTTGGCATTGACCGATGCGGCTGATTCATTTGCCTCGCCATCACCCTCATCAATATCTGAATCTTCATCCTCATCGTCATCGCCACCGCCTTCGCCTTCCTCCCAATCGGAGTTGTCTTCTTCTAAATCATCATTATAGACCTGCAAATGATCAAGATCATCACTAGGTTAAGATTAATGACAATGGGTAAACGAAATCTATGCATACCTCCGAGAGTGAAACATCACCATTGTCCTCTTCGTCACTATCATCGCTTTCACCATTCTCGGCATCCTCATTGTCGTCATCTTCACCAGAAACTGCAAACAATTAGAGCAAATTGATACGAGTTTCATTAAAAATGTGAATGCATTATGCTTACAATAGGCGGCATTTGCCAGATTTAATATTGCTAAAAACCAATAGAGTAAAATTGCGAAATTTATGCTTGTTGGATGGTTGTTGCTATTAGGCGGCTTTTTCGTATCACAATTGGCGACTATCACAGATTGGTTTGCTGTTGCTGCTGTGTCTCGCAGTTGCAACACTTTTAAATATTCATCTAATTCGTCAACTTCACTGTCATCAGCAGGCGGCTTGGATGGTTCTTGCAAACTCTTTTTGGCTTTTACACGCTGCTCCAATGCCTCGAGCTCGTCTAAATCGATCTCTAAGCCATTTACACAGAAGGCACTGCGCTTATCTGAAAGGCGACAGAATCTGTGTGATGAGATGTGAATGATAATACAATAACTGAACGGATCCTATTTGGCAGGCATGATTTTGCGACGAACATGTTTTGGAGATATGGGAAAACACGGACAGACAATGATAAGACATCTATTAAGCTGCAGTAGCAGAAGTTTTTGACTTTCGGATTTTTAAAAAACATCATGGATATAAATGTTGAAGTATACACACCTTCATCTCCGGAGTCATTGCCGTTTACCTCCTCATCGTCATCACCATCCGATTGCACTTCCTCATCATTACAATCGAATCTGGGAAAAATATGAATTAATTAATGAACATAGTCTTATAAAATATATTATACTACTCCCTCGTCCGACACTTACCCATCTAAAAAGTTCAAAGATGGTAACATTTTGAAAATTTTCTCACGATAGTTGTCCACTTGAGTGGCATCATTATTAAATAAATCCAAAACATTCAAGTTTTTGAATTGCTCCAAAGGTTTCAACGTTTCCAAATCTTTGATTTTATTACCAGACAAATTGAGGTATTGTAACTTTGGGCTTGTCGTCAGATAGTTAAGTCCATTGGAAATTCTATTATCGGATAATTCCAATTTTTTTAAATTGGGCAACTTGGGAAAACCTTTAAGGGTAGTAAGGCCCACATTGATCAAGCTCAATGATTCCAAGGCGGTATATTCATCTGTAAGGCCAACGATACTTGTACTCCTGCAGTTATCCAGATTTAGTTCTACGATCTGTTTAGTATAGAGTATTGATATATATATAATTTATTGCTGAATAAACCGGTTTTTGCAATTACTTTATATACTACATTTGTTACAAAGACATACGTCCTTAATTTGTTTTTAGTATTTTAAACAAACAATTTTCAAACGGAATCGGGGATATTTAATGTTAGACGGTTTGGTCACACTGTCTGTGTATTCAGCGTGTTGCGAGTCTGACAGTCAGCCATGTCTGTGTGAACGTGTGGCAGAACAAGCGCAAAAGATAAAACTCACAATGAGAAACAATACATACGCAAAAAATCGATCAAACGCATTTTTTTTTTACTGTAAAAATCTCGCACACAAATGTCGCTTTAAGGAACAAAATGGTAAAATCAATTTATGTGCCGAGACAAGGAATTATTTAACAAATTGAGCACCCCAGCAGCAGTAGAAACTGAAAAAGTGGCAACGCGTTTATGTAATACCATTTTTCCAGACGTCGTGTATGTGTGCGCGTGTACGTATGACGTACGCGCCACAAAACGGAATGCGCGAAAAGGGGCAATGAAAGAACAGTACACGGAGCAAGTGCTGATAACATGGCAGCGAGGGCATATTAAACTCAATGAAATATTTTTGTGGAGTACGACTGTAAAGGGGGTTTTTCTCAAGGAATACAGAATAAGTCCTTTAATTTGTGGAAGGAAAAAAGCCGGCAACAACAAGCCACCGCAACAACGATATGTTGACATATATACTGACGTTAGAAGTCATTGTGCCAAAGAGCAAAAAGAAGCTGCAGTCGATTATTTTTGTTTGTGTATTAAAAGCGTTGAGGCGCAGTTTTTAAATATACATGCAACACATCACACAAGTTTTGATTGTATGTACATGAACATGTAAATTAACATTTGTCGGCATTATTGTTGTAAATTTCAGTAAAAGTTGTCAACATTGAAAGCCTATCTACCATCTGTTTTGCTGGACAGTTACATGCCGGAAAGCACACACACAACAACAGTTAATTGAGTGCCACCCACACTCACACATTCGAGCGCAGCTTAAGCTTTAAAGCGTGTGCATGTCGGCTTATAGCTTTGACTTTTTATGTGTGCATGCTTTTTGTATGTGTATTTGTAGTTTTACGCCTCTGTGTGCAGCAGGAATAGGCGCGTGTTGCTTGGTTGAGGGTGGGGTGGGGTGTTGGTATTTGCTTGAGTAGGCCTGGCCAGAGCGCATGTTTATTAATCAGCAGAAGAGCCACACACAAAATAAAGACAGGTTTGCCTGGTCTTTTTCGCAATTCGTGTATTAGGCGAAAGCGTTACGAAATGATGAGGTGGGGGGGAGAAAGTGCATGTGCGGTTTGGGGCGGCCTGTTTTTTGCATTGTAAAAAGTATCGCCTGCAAGGACGAGTGAGTGTGTAAGGCTATTTATGACTGCGAATTCAAATATGGCTGCGTCTGAGCAGCAACAGAAGCTGCTATAGCCAAAGCTGGTGACCCATCGGCATTGGCGAGAATGTGTTGATTATTATGTGCATACGCGTTTCTTGTTTTGTGTGTGTGGCATGCCTTTACATGTGTATATGTGTGTGATTATGCCTTTGTATGCGATTCTTGGCGTTGTTGCGTACTTATGAATGATGCGCGCGCTATAATGTTGTTATAGATACATTTTCGTATTAAATAACCTGAAATTACAACAACCAGCATGGCACTCACATGCATACATATGTCTGTATGCTTGCTTATTACAATGTTTGTCACAATTGAAGGCCGGCAGAAGCGACAAAAGTTTATAGTAGCATTGCCAGCTGGCGATTTTCAAGGTGCGCTTCTCGGTGTCTTTTTGTGTGTCGCGATCAGCAAGTATTAGCTTGCATAAAACAAACCCAAATTAATATATGTATTTACCACACACAAATATTTACATCATTAAATGAAATAATTAGAACTTGTGCAGGCTTTGAACAAAGCAAAGGCACAAAAATGAGCGCACATGGCAACACTGCTCGCGACACACACATTGAAGAGAATAGCGCATGTTCATACAAATGTATGTGTGAATTTGCTTATGGCGATCAATTTTTTTTTTTCAACGATGGATGTTATTTGCCGCTTCTTCTTTCAGTGATTTTGCGCTCTTTTCTTATGGCGTCGACGACATCGTCACAAATTGAAACTAGGTGTACATGATGGCGTAGTTTCTGTTCTTGTTATTGTAGCGGGGTAAACACACGCACATACGACCGCAGCAATGTTATAATTTTGTTTTGTTGTAATCGTAAAATCAGAATTAAAAATTTGCGCGTTTTTCTGGCTTGTTTTTTTTTTGTCACCGTATCAATAATCTTTTACAATGAGTAACATAAAAAATTCTTACCTGGTTCGCTTTGCGTGCGCGTCTCTCCAATTCTATTCTCTTTTCCATTTTGTTTTATGTAGTTTAACTTTTTTAAATCGACTTGCGATGTACTTGTTTATTATTTGGTTAAAGAGTCTTTTCTTTCGCACGTTCAACCAAGCTCGCAGAAATGCCAAAGGATACACCAATACCTATGCAATTCTTGGTGTGCGTGTGTTGGTTCCTTGCGACAGCGCGCACGCACCAGAAGCAGCAAAGTCGTCGCTTGTCGTTGTTACACACACACACACAAACACCTTGCAAAATTTTCTTTTTGTGCTTCTTTAGTATTTTTGCCGCCGCCACCCGCCGCGTTGTTGTTGTCTAGCATTTGATAGAACGGGTTCAAGAAAATTAGTTATATGCAAATATTAGCTAGGGAAATGCGTTAGCCGCTGCAGTTGTGTACTTTAATCGTACGCTAGCGCATTTTCACACACACGCACACTTGTGACGCGCTATTTTCAAACGGATCTTTAAGCACGTTTTCACTAGCTTTTTTCACATTTGTCATGTTTTTTGTGCTCACAATGTGCCGCTATTTGCACTTACCTTAATGTTTTGAATATTTAAATAATAAAATCAATTTTTAATTGTATTTTCCAACCAACAACAACAACAACCAACAAAAAAAGCAACCAGTATAAAGCGCTAGGGATGAGCGCTTATCATGCTAGAGATGTGCGACTATCGTGAATGCTGTTGATAGTATCGGGGGTAGCTCTTATCTGCCATAATCGATAAGATTTGCCAAAATTTGTTCACAACTAACAGAGCTGCTCCACATTTAACAAAATAGCTCCACACTGAATTTAATAATTTTTAAGTTGTTTTTTTTAAGGATAATAACACTAGTAGTACATAGCACCAAAGAAAAGCACAATATTATTAAAAACTATGCAAGGTATTTATTTATATACGTACGTTAACAGCTTCATTGCCGACTTAACAGAATACATGGATTTGAACTTTGCTACGCATTTCGTATTGGTACATGTCCGTCTTTATGTACAAAAGCTAAAAAACTACTGTGCGCTAGATGGCGTTTATGGACAAACGTTTTTAAAAAGAAATTTGTTGATCGGTTAATTATTTATTTCAATAAACCAAGCTTGAAGGAGTCACACTGGGCCTTTATCTTTCATAATTGTACTTCTTTGAATTTAAGTTTCATTTATTTAACCATACTATTAATTCCCCATTTTGAACCTTATGAGATGGCTGAGATTTTGTCAGTTCGCTTACTTCTTTAAAATAAAATAGACTTCATTTATGTTCTCTGCCATGTTAAATGAAGTCTGCAGTTCCTCCAATTTTTAAAGTTAACATTATTATTTATATTTTTTTTCGGCTTTTGTCAGCTTTTCCAAAAACCGTAATGCCACTTGACAACTCTAAGCCCAAAGAATTTTAAACCAACAAGAACAGTTACCAGAGATGGCAATGTAAACATGCTGTGTTGTATTTACTCCATTATCAAAGTGCACGTGCCAATGGCAATGGGAAGCAGCTAAATGGCAACGCATTTTAATTATAGATTACCAGCGCATTTAAAATATAACAAACAATACAGGACCTTGAATACAACAAAGCGCTATTAAAATTAGCACAGCACAAAGCAAAGCAAACACAGAAATAGCCAGAGAAAAGTGCAACATTACATACATACATACACACATATATAAAAACAAACACTGGGAACATCTGTTCAATGAGCTTCGCTTTTAATAAGCCAATTATAAAGTCAATGAACAAAAGGAAGAAACTTAAAGAAAAAAAGAAGTATTTTAAATGTTGATAATGTTTAACCACACACACAAACAGGCAGCCAAGATGGCGGCAGCTTGGGTTGAATTCCGCTGTTGGCTCTATTTAATTACATTTTGATTATGTTCGCCGCGCTTAACAGTTAATTTTAACCTGCGCTTAATGCGCGCGAATATAATCGAATTTCTCTTTTAAAACTGTATAAATACATTTTCACGCGTCTGTTTTTTGTTTGGTTTTTTGTTATTTAATTCACCCCCGTTTCTTAATCTTGCCTTTTACTTGTTCATCCCTCTCTGTATTATCTTTACTTTATTAGCCTGAACACATTTAAATGGGCAAAAAGGTTACTGCTGTTGGTTACCTGGTAGACTGGACACATATATGTATATTATCCGGCTCGAAAGACCGGCTTGTCGACTTTATTATGTTTTTATATTGGCTTTGTCGTATTAAACACGAATGTTCTTTATTTTCAATAGATTAACAATATTTCTTCAGATTAAATTATTCCATTTTAATGGCGTCCAATCGATCCTAATATTTTTTTTTGCATCTTCACTACTCCGTGGTCAAAGTAATCGATAATCGTAGCAAATATAAATATCGATAAATTGTTACAAGTTATTCAATACATCGAGTAAAGTAAATGATCATACGAACACACTTAAATTTATGCATTTCTTCTTCAACAGTTATAATGAAGCTGTGCTCCAACGAGTATGTAAAAGTACTCGTTGCTGTGCTCTTTTATGTAAGAAGAGGAAGGATATATATTCTTGAACAGAATCAACAATCAATTCGACATATTCAAGGGTGTCCGTAACAATGATCGACCTATTTTTTAGGCAGATCAGTTTTAAATTATCCAACTAAATCTTGAATTGGGACAACTTTGTGATGCAGTTTGAAACATTAGCCGAAATAATGACAATCTGTGAAAATTTTTATTCAAATCGGTTGAGATATGGAGCTTGCAAGCACTGACTGAACGCTTAAAGTATGAGGTTCAGGGTATAGTCTAGTCGGTTTCTCGACAACAACAATATGCGTAAACAATAGCTCATATTTATATTTGATGATATACGTGAAAACCCTTTGTAAATGAACATTCCAGAGACCCGACAAGTGTTTAATTTTTTCCGCCAAGCATTAAAGTTTCAATTAAAATATTTTTAATGTCTTCAAATATATGTACTTTATTGCTGGTTGCCTGCCTGTTTCCCTGAGAAAACTTGTTCGGTTTGGCCGTGTCGTCCATCCACTCAACCAATTTCCGAAACGTGTGTCCTTGAACAGCGGCATCAGCTTTATGCTCCCTACCCCAATGCTGATGCATTTCACCTGTAGCTTTCACTGTTTGCTGGCGTTGGCCTTCAGTTCAATCCGTGTTCATTGTCAATGTGGACGTGGGCGTTTTTTGTGTCCAAATATAGCGCAAATCTTTTTGTCTGCTTTTCCTGGTAGCTGACTGCGTGTGAGGTGGATTTCCTTAAGATTGACTTGTGTTGCTGTTGGCAAACTTAACAGTAACTAAGTATGTGGGTGTGTTTGTGTGTATTCATCATATTGAATTTGCACAAATGTAAACACCAGAAATGAAGCTGTGTTTTTTTTACAGTTATTTTTACGTATGCTAAAAGTGAGTACTAAGAAAGTGTTTTGGAAACAACAAATGTATGTATGTAGTAGGATACACCTACGCATATGCTCACACAGACTATATTTGACAGGCATTACCAAGCACATATAACCAAAAGTCGAAAATTTTACATTTATAATATTTAATTAAATTTGATTAATATTAGACTTTTTTATTTTTGTTTTACTAAGTATTTTTTATTTGTTTTACATGTAAAAATTTGCTTGGAACTAATACAAAACTGAGAGGCGCTTCTGGTACTCTTCAAATCATCTGGTAATTGGTCTCAGAGTCGAACAGCAGAGAAATACTATTGTACATCTTTAGTGTTGCTTAAAGCTGAGAAATAGGTAGACCGATTTGGCTAAACCAAACAAGGTAAATAATCCTTTTCTAAAATATTTTTCATTAAATTTGTTCAGAATTTTTGAGAATTTTGAGAATTTTATTTAAAAAAAAACTTGCTTCGTTCAATATCTTCCATTTCCGAACACTTTTAACATTGTTGTTTTTATTGTATTTTTTGTAACACCGTTACCATTAAAAAGCAACAGGAACTCACATCTCTCTCTCTTGCTCTCTTTGTCTCTTAAATGTTCTCTTACGGCTATGACACTCGCCCGCAAAATCAACAGTTTGCTTTCGTGCTTCACACAAAAGCTTCGTGAAAGCTCTGTGCGTGCTGTGTTGAAGATGCAGCCTCGAGCAGCTACAAGTTGCCTTTTCGACAGTTGCTGTTGAGTATCTTTGAAAAGCGGACGTTGCAAATAAAAAGGTAGCGGACCAACGCGCATATTAATCACAATTCAATAAGCCCAGAAACGTTATCAGTGGACACGCACACACACACACACATTAAGTGGGAGTAGAGGATGATTGTGTGTGTGTGCAGAGAGCTGCTGCAAACATGATACAAAAAAAGCAGACAACTGGCAACTAGTTCAAGTGCAAGCCAAATTGTTGCTCGCAACAAAAATGCTATAGAAATTTACAAAAAAAAAATCGAATGCAAAGTGAAATTCCGCAAATGAAATCTAAAACAAAATGTGAAATTAAATATTTAAGCATGCGGGTTTGAAAATAAATAAAAAATATACTAAAAAAGGGGGCTCAAAAATAATTTACATATACATTTGCGCGTCTACATATTGTTAAATAATATCTAATTTGGCGTACAAAAATAATTACCATATGTAGCAACGCACAACGGCGCAAAACATCATCATCAGTTGTACTTACACACATATGGGCACATATGTATATGCATATGTATTGTATGGATATGTTAGTTTCGCATGTGCAGTTCTCACTGTAATTATTAACAGTTTGTTTGACACGCAGCGAGAAAAAACATACATACATATGTGTATATGTATTTATTGTGTATATGTATTGAATACAACAAATTTGAATATTTTGCAACTTTTATCACACGATTTCATTTATTTTGGTTTCTTTGATGTGGCTCGCTTGATTTTGTTTAATGCCATCACAAACAAACTTGTGTAAAACAATCAAACCAACAAATTGAAGAAGCAACAAGCGACAACAACAACAACAACTGGTTAAAAAGAAAAACGCACCCGCAATTTCCCTTTCTCCACGCAGGCCACTGTGTGTGTGTTTAAAAGGTAGGTGTGCATTTTGATTTGCGACTTGAGTACAAAATATTCGCATTACACACACTTATTTGCATTTCAAAGTTCGCGAACTCGAATATGCGTGTGCGTTTGTGTGTGTGTGTGTGTGTGTGTGTGTGTGTGTGGTAAAAAATACTCTTCGATAATTTGTTCATGTCGGTTGACTGGCGGCTCATAAGGAACATCATCATTATCACAATTCTTTTTGATATGGTAACGGTTCTCCTGCGTATGATAGATTGATGCCACTGTATTTGTGTTTTTGTGTGTACTGTAATAATTATATGTTCGTGGGTCGGCTGATAGACTGATTTGTGTGTTCAAAATAACTTGTTTTATCGCTTATCTAATTGAAGAATTACAAAAGCTAATAAGCGAATTCGGCTTCATTTCAAGGCCTCAAATTTACTTTGAATTTCATCATAGACAATTATGCAAGATGTGTTTAACAAATTTGAAATATTATACAAAGATACCCTGCTTTTGCGGGCAAGAAATTTTTGTTCATGACCTTTATGTCTCCGAAATAGTAAAGCTATTTAGAAAATAAATTAATAATACCGACACATAAACGGAGTTTTACCCAACACCATTAGGTGAACCCAAGTAAGAAGGCTCTAGTCGAGAAATCCCGACTGGACTATATACTGAACCCTCACTGCTTGCAAGTATGTGTGTGTGTGTAAGCGCACTAAATACTTTCTTAACTTCAATGCTCCATATATCCGGTGTTTCTCAACCGATTTCAATACAAATTTCAGATAGCTTATGTTTCAAATCTGGAGTCTCTAGCTCTTATAGTCTCTGAGATCGACGCGTTCATACATACGGACAGACGGACATGGCTATATCGACTCGGCTGTTGATGCTGATCAAGAATATAAATACTTATTGTTTGTGTGTATGCGATTTTATGCAGGCTTATACAGAAAATGGCACTTGCCACTGCCTGCATGCGTATATTTTAATCTTCGATACATTCGTTGTGTCGTAATAGATCTCGAAATAAAGCTCACAGATTACACTGTGCAATGAAAAAATATTTTTTTTCGTCTTACTTTATTGGTCTTTGAGGTACTCTAATCTAAATGTTACAAAAACTAATTTTTTCGAAAAGTCAAATAAAGAAATTGGTTTCAAAGTTGATATCGAAGAATATATTGACGATGTAAATTTTTAAATTGTGATTTTTTTTTATCAAACCTTAGTCAAATTGTGAATATTGTTATATTATTACTTTGAAACAAATACATTATTCTTTAATACACTTGTTATTTACGTTCCTAGCTGAAAAATCCTTCTTCGTATCAGCCATGGAGAAAGCTTTCAGTCTGCGTTAAAAAATAATCGTATGCACTTGGTTAGATTAAATGAAGTCAGAAGCTGTGAAACCGGGAAATATTTCTCTAACTCAGTAAACGTAAACTAAAGTAAATAAACGAAAATTCAATTTAAAAATTGAGAGACTGTAAATAACTTACAGCCATGCCAGTTATAAAAATTGTTTTTGTGGCTGGTTGGTTTATTAAATGTATTTCCGTTTCCATTTCCATGCTGAAGAATGTAATACAATTAAAATTAGCACAGTTGCCCAGGAAAATTAAACAATTACTGTTTATATATTAAAAAATACAAATTGAATGAGTTTAATTAACACGATTTGTTCATTTTATTTATTTTTGTCTTTAGCGGCCAGGCAGCTCGTGAGATAAGTAAATTAAAACAATTAGTGTAACCAACATTTACAGCAGGTTAAGTGAGCGCATTTCATATTTTTCTCAGTACGCCTGGAGCAGGAGCAGTAGCAGCAAAAGCAGCAGCAGCAACTGCAACACCTGTCATCTACACTAATGTCAGCATAACACCAATGCCTTAATGCCCCATTGCCCCATAGTCAACCGCATGGCAAAAGCTTTTCGCACTTGCTCTCTATCTAAATTCAGCAATTTCTATAGCATACATTTGTGCGCGCTCTGTAAAATAAAAAATAAACGACCACTGGGCGAGCTTCAAAATTAACAAAATAGAAAATAAATTTGTTTTTGGTTTTAGTTCTTTAATATTACTCATGCATATATTTATATACATGTGCATGCATATTTTGCTTTGCACTTGACCGAATTTTGGTCGGCGAATTTTGTTTGTTCTTTGATTTTGAATACTGCGTGACGAAAAATTTTATAAACAAACGTTTGAAATTTAGTACTCATATTGTACATCGAAATAAATTATATAAGTGATGAGAATACTAAAAGTTTATATTATGTATATTTAAGTACTTGCTCTAAACTAAATACTTTATCTCTTTCACTTCTCTTAAAGTTTTTTTTTTACGAGTGCAAGGTATATTCAAGTGAGGCATAGATTTTTCTGACTGGTAATAGTTGTTCATCAAACCAGCGTGGATACTATAAAATATTTGCAGTAGTGAAAAACATAAACATAGAGAAGATAGGTCAACAAAGGGGCGGGTCATAGTTAAGTCATGCTGTGAAGCTTCCGACAATGAGCAAACCGTTCTTTTCAGCTTGGCATTTTCATTTGACATTGACATTGGCAAGGATAGTTCGTTCAAAAAAAAAAAAGAACATATACTGTGGAGCCACAGTTAGAGTCAAAAAAGCATTCATCATGAACAAATGCTTTTTGTTTGTTATCCTTTATACTCTGATAACATAGATATATTCATTGTTGGGTTCAAAAAAGTGTTCGTAGTTGAACAAAAACAAATCTAGAACTTAAATTATTTTTAATAATCGAAAACAGTTAAAAATAATAAAAAAAAAATAAAAATTATATAAATAATATAATATAAGTACACATGATTCTTTTTAACGAGATAAGTTTTTGAAGTTTTGAATGAAAAAATGATGAAAGTATCAACATTAATTTGCCAAATCAAAATCATTTGAAAATTACATTTATATTTGTTCGTAGACACAAATTTTCACAGTAAATTTAAAATCAAATATCTTAACCCTACGTCAGACCAAATCACATGCAAATTCTGTTTAATATTTGTTAAATTTAAACACAATTTACACAGGATAAGGACCGATGAAGAGCTAACAAACTGTTTTATAACGTGTTCGGACAATTTTTATTATGGACACAAAAGAAACTCTTTTGCCTGAGGCTTCAGCTCCTCGCGATGCGGTTCCAGCAGCATCATCTGGTTGTAGTAGAAACGCAGCTCACGCATTTTGTTCTGTTGCTGCAACTGTTGCATGTACGAAGGCTTTCGAATGGCTGGACATCGTTGAAGCTGTTCGCAAATTTTGCACGGCTTGCAAATCATGGTTTCCGGCGCTTTTTCCACGATTTTTGCTTCCAGTTTTCTTGTGTACTTTGGTTTTTTCGTTTTTGGTTTATCTTGTTGCAGTCGTTCTTGAGTTTTTTCATTAAACTTCTCAGGAAAAAGGTGGTAAAAGAAATTGTACATGTCTTTAGACTTCATGAGCTCAACCACCAGATCCGATAACTCCTGTTGTTGATCCTCTCCATTTTCCTCTTTGTCTATTGGATCTACTGGATTATAACTCATAAAATTGTATGCACTATTTTTTGCGATAATTCTTTGTCTCGAAGATTTTTGTCTATGCTTTAAATTATTTTCCCTGCGGGACACATTAGACGAAATCGAACCGGTCCCTTCAACTCGATGGTCGATACTTGATTCGGAATGATTAGGGTTGAGTGAGTTTTCGCTCTTTTGAATATAAGGATTATTATATGCAATACTTTTGCGTAAAGAAACCAAATCATTCAATTGCACCTTTTTTTTTGGGATTCCCGATGCTTTTAGCGAAGGTTCATTTGCATTTTTACTGTCTTTCTCACTATTTTTAAGGAGGTTTTTGTTAGCATTTCTTAAAATTTGTAGCTTTTTAATATAACTTTTGAAATCAATTGATGAAAATCGCTGTTTCCACGATTGTATCGATGATCTTCGTAATGCAAACTCCTGAATGCTTTTTCTCTGAGGTATAATAATATATTTACTAACATTAAAACGTTGTTCTTTAGATGTTGGGTGCTGTTTCCGATTTTTCGAATCTTCAACACGTTTAGTCTTCAAACGAAATATATTTTTGAATTGTTTTGCTATTTTCCAAAGATTTGATTTTCTAGGGATTCGATTAAACAAATTTTTGTCGCCTTTGTGATTATTCCTATTAGAGGTTTTTTGTGAACTTTGGGGTAATTTAGATTCTTTGAAATTTGTATTAATTTGTTTTTGTTTAATTTTTTCCTGGAAAAAATCCTCTTTAGCCAAAGAAAGAAAACTATTTTTGAATTTTGATGGTTTTTTTTTTTTGTCCCATTTTCGCAAATTTTTTCCTTTTTTATTTGGTGTACTTCCTATGTGTTTTTCGTTATATAACTTATTAGTGCTTTTTGATGGTTTTCCTTCTTTGTCCGATTTTCGGAAATTGTTGCCTCTTTTATTTGGTGTACTTCCTATGTGTTTTTCGTTATATAACTTATTTTTGCTTTTTGATGGTTTTCCTTCTTTACCTTTTTTATTTGGTGTACTTCCTATGTGGTTTTCCTTATATAACCTTTTTGTGCCTTTTGATGGTTTTCCTTCTTTACCTTTTTTATTTGGTGTACTTCCTATGTGAATTTCTTTATTTAGCTTATTTGTGCCTTTATCGGACTTTTCATCAAAGTTTTTCTTTTCTTGTTTGTGTTTATGTTGGTGCTTGGATTTGAAACCTAATGACGTATTACTTTTATTTAAATATCGTTCTCGATGATTATACAATTTGTTTCTGTTATTTTTATTCGTTTTTTGAACATATTGTATGTCTTGTCCGGCAAAAGTTATTCTTAACTTCACATCATTTGGATTTGGTATGCTTTTTGTATCTTTTGCTGGTTGTTCGTTTGACACATTTTTCGAGTTATCTTTGTATTTCTTCGACTTAAGCATTCTGTGAAAAAAAGGCGAAGGTTGGTGCTGTGATTGTAGCTCCTTAAATGTATTCAATTTCTGGTTGATTTGCTCGATTTCATAGGGATTCACAGTTTTCTTGAGTGCACTCATACAATTGTCTATCTCATGTTTCCAATCCGCCAGTTGTGGTTGTGGGTGGGCACGTTTGCGACGCTTTACTGTACTGCTGTTCAATTGTCGACGAAAGCAATCAACAAACTCCTCATAAACTTCATTGACTGCACTCTCAGGCGATATATTCGGTTCTGGTATTTCGCTTAACATTCTCTGTCCGTTGTGGGTTAGCCGGCTAAGAAATGGGGCAGCTTTTTTATCCTTGAGTTTCGGCATAACGTCAGCGTGTTGCTCGATCTGCTGACGTATCCTCAGCAAACGATCCTTGCAGCCGCTGGCAAAGTAGTTCCAATAGGCATGAAAAAGTTTATCATTGTCATTGATCCAGTCCAGCTTGTTGATCAATGGTCTCAGATTTTGGATCTTATTCGCCAGACAACTGCGATCCAGTAGCAATGGACGTAAGCCATTGGTGTTTAATATCAGGCTTTTAGAGTTTTGTAAAACTTTCATCTTTTAAGGTGTTTACACTTGCAATTTTGACATTTAATTTTTCTATATTTTTTAAAAGTATATTCTTTGTTATTCCAAAATTTGTGATTGTCATTTTCTACAAAAATAATAGACTTTTATTTTATTTTATACATAGGTGATGAAGTTGCAGTCCGGGGTAAGAAGTCCAGGAGCGGCAGGGGTGGGTGTGTCCTTTAAAAATAGTTTGATGCAGGCTTATGGTGGACGTCATCACCGATAATGCCACCAGTTTTGGTGACTTTAGTTACATCAGGAGCTATATTTTTACCCTAGCTCTAAGGACGTGGGAAATATGTGGATTTTTCGATTTTCAGTTATCGTTTTTCATCGATTTCGCAGCCGCCAGTAGGCGTAGCAGCCCAACCTTTACTTCAACTTTCACTTTCATCTTTAACTGTTACGCCCAGACATAAAATGTTTGCAAAGTTTCAAGTCTCTCCCTATAAGGGTTTCGTTGCGTTCATCATCTAAACACCTGTTACACCGTCATAATTTGTCAAAATGATCACATCATAAAATGATTTAATTTAATGTTTTTATTATATGTATATATATCGATTATTTACAAATGTAAGTTTTCTTATTCGTACACTTAAAATAAAATTAAATAATAAATAATTTTTTCGTTTCTCAGACTTTAAAATGTGGTGTGATTTAACTAGTTCCGACTATTTTATCGAACTAGTTCAATCACAACTCAGATTAAAGACCACGATCATTATATTGTGCCAAAATCGTTTGGCAATTGCAAAGCATATTAAAACATTCAATTAGATTTTGTCGCATCAATTGCGTTCTTCTGAGCTTGCTTGTCAAATCTGATTGCGAGCTTGGCATTGTTTTCAATTTGCATTTGTAATATTTCTTGAGCTCTTCCCGGGCCTGAAGCTTCTTTATTGCAATCATATACGGTTGATCGGGCTCCTTATAATTTAATCTTCGACATATTTCACAACTGGTTGTTTTGCGCAGTTTAGGTCGTTTTTCGTTAATACTCTCCTTTGAGTATTTGATTACATTTATAAGAGAAGTCATGTTAGACACTTTGGGTTCTCGGACTTGTTGATTTTTAATTCTCTGTTTGATTTTTTCTTTTCGCAGGTTTTGTATGAGGATTGATTCAAACTCGCATGGCCAATTTTTAGGTACGTGTTGAGGAGTTTCCAAGTCAATATTGTTTAAGGCTATAAAATTTTTGATGTGATTCTCTACATCAAATGCCGGAAGCTTGACTTGAACGTTTAAGTCGTGTTGTGATTGAAAATGACTTTCCATTGACATCCTCCAGTAGTTGTTAAAAATTTTGCTGGATAAGCTTTTCAATTCGTCGCTGGCTTTTGGTCCTAAGGCCTTTGAGACCTTTGTAGATAATTCTACATTGGTATTTTTTACTGATTCTTGCTGTTCTGCCGATATGGATTTTTTTAATATATTTGAGTTTGACCTTGTTCGTGGTCTCTCTTGTACGTGATCTTTGCTTGCAAAACGTACTAAATCAGCGCCTATATGAGACATCGCACGAAGTTTCTTCAGTTCCTTTAGATAGCTCATACAAATAGTCGCATCTTTTAAGCCGTTGGCGTTCTTAGTTATACTCCGTTTTAATCTGCCCAATTGGTATTTCATTTTTTTAAAGTTGTGATCGTGACTTTCAAGATCTGATTGTCTCTTTTTTTTTTGTTTTAAATTTCGTTTTCTGTCATATTTTTCAGTCATTGCCTGTTTCTCATTTAGTTTCTTTATGAGTTTTTCAATTTCGTTGCGGAAGAAGTCTAATGTTTCCCTTGGGTCATCATTATCATTATTATCATTACTATTATCAAGTTCGTCAGTCTGATTTTTCGCATCTGGTGTCTTGCTTCCGTTATCTATTTGTTTTTCTCTCTTTTTTGAATCGGAGTTAGCTTGCATCTTATCATTGATGTTATCAAGTTTCCTATGTGGTTTGTCAGTCTGTTTTTTTTGTTGGCTTTTTTCTGGCTTCTGGCTTGCGTTTAATTTCTGCTTTTTCTCCGTTTCAACATTTTTTTTCTCGCTGTTATATAGTTTGTCGTCTGGTGTCTCAGTCTGATTCTCATCTAGTTTCGTGTTCAGTTTGTTAACCAGATTTCCATAATTTTTTAAGTATAATCCGTTGGTTTGGTAAGGCTTTTCTCCTATTTTAAGATCCATTTTATCTGAACTTTGAATTGGCAGTAACTCTATGCTGTTTTTATAAAAAATCTCTTCGCCTATTTTAAAGCTTACCTTTTTTCTGTGGCTAACTCTTTTTTGCAATTTGACTGTGTTGGCAATGCCACTTTTACCAGTTTTGGGCCGGCGTTTAACATTCTTCGCTGAGCAGGGAGAGGTAAAGCAGCTTACAAACTCTTTGTACATTTTATCGTAGACTTCAGTTTGGTCCCCAAAATCGGGTTTGGTAAATATCTGTACGAATCTGGCAGCTTCTCGATTTTTAATCCGATCAGCAAATCCTCGATTTGCGCTCAGGTGCCGTTGAAGCCTAGAGCAGGACATGGGCTTCTCTCCATTGGCATAGAACTGCCACCAGTTGCGAAATGTATTGCATCCCAGGAACCGAGTTCTTTGCTCATTGAACTGAGGCCGTTTCCACTGCTCAGTGAAGTCCTTGACCTTCTGGGCCAGAAGCTGGCGATTTAACAGCTTGGCACATCGCGTCTGCATCAGAGCCTCGCATGGATTATATGCTGTAAGTGTGCGCCGTACGTTGAACATAGTTAGATCAAAGTGGATTCAATAGTTTATTTGTTCTTGGACAACTAGTAATTTTTTACTGTGAATTTGTGTTGCTTTTTGACTTTTAGTTCGAAGCAAGTATAATAGGTTTTTAGTTTAAGAACTGAATAAGGATTAGTGGCTACTTTTAATATTAAATGCTAATGATAATAAAAGTGAAAGCGTTTCAGTCGGACGCATCGGACTCTGATACCAGTATCAAACTGGTGATAATGTGTCATCTTGACAAGGGAAATCTATGGCGATTTCCGATAAAAAATTGTTCAGGGATGGCACTATTCATATTAAAACCGAGTTTCGTGTGTGTAGCCTAAAAACTGTGGAAGACATGAAGATTTTCGATTTTAAAAGGCAGTCAGTATTTCAAAAAATCAAAACTTTGTGGATGCAGACATTTTAGGGAAGTACTCATTCAATTATGATTCTAGCTCAAAAACTGTGGAAGATAGGGGTCTCCCCTTTATCTAACAAACACATGTACCCAGGTATATGCAAAGTTTCAAGTCTCTAGCTTAAACCTCTTTCCTTTCTTTATCAGAGTATAAAAATATGCATAATGCATCTAATATTTTTTTAATGTGTTTATTTTTCACATCACATAAAACATTATGATAGGCGTTAAAACTTTATGGTAATGTCAGCTGTGTCTGACTGCCGTTGCTATGTTTTTCCACTTTCCTCGTTGCAACGAGCCAAAAGTGCACAAAGCACATATATACGTATGTATAAATGGTCATAAAGACGTGAACACTTGCCTTTATGTATATAATATAATTTCTGTTTGTCTTTGGCTGGAATAATTATAATTCTATGCGCACTGTATATAAGTCAGATGGAGCTTCTATGTCAGAAGAATTTGTTTTAAAAGAAAGATCCTAAACGTAATTTGAAGTTGTTTAGCCATTCTGTTAGCAATACATACAAAAGATTTTAAAATGTTAATCGCCAATGAACTATGAAATTTGCATCTTTCACTTATTCATTCATTTCATTAAAGCACTTCACTACACTTAAACACTTTGTCAAGATTTGATAGTTCATTTATCCAAGAGCTTTGTTCAAACAATAAAACCAAGTATCAATAGACATTTTGTTTATTATTATACAAGGGCAGAAGGCTTAAATAACACAGGTTTTTAAGTTAATAGGTTTTTTCTATGCTGGATATGATTCCAAAAGCCGGCAAATATAAATCATTTTCAATTTAATTATTTTTTTTTTGCTTGACATGTGCTGGCATAAACAAAAGCAAGGCTATGACGTGTTGCCCGACGAACTATAAATAGTCGTTGCTCGTTTATAAGCAATTAATTTCAATTTTTAAAGCCGAAAGGTAAAAGTGGAAAACTCGTGGACATGTTGAATAAACATTAAAAATGCACAACACACAAAAATATAGAAGACTACAAAAAAAAATCGTTTTAATAAAAAATTTGGTATTTGATAAATAATGGTATATATACAAAGTCAATACACAAATATGTATTTTAATTAACACGAGAATACTGTTACCAATAAATACGTAGTTTTTATACCCTGAACCCATTGAAAATGGGTAAAAAGGGTATAATGGTTTTGTGCAAAAGTATGTAACAGGCAGAAGGAAGCATCTCCGACCCCATATATTCTTGATCAGCATCAACAGCCGAGGCGATATAGCATATATGTATATAGTATGTATGAACGCGTCGATCTCAGAGACTATAAGAGCTAGAGAGTCCAGATTTGGTACATAAGCTCGCCTAATCCAGTACAAGCAGTACAAGTTTGTTTTAAATTTTCGATAACTCTTCCCGTTTCCGATACACACATGTGATCGATAACAACAAAATCTTGAATTTGGAAACTTTTTGATGCAGTTTGAAAGATTAGACTAAATAATGACAATCTTTAAAAATGTTATTGAAATCGGTTGATAAACACTGGAGATATGGAGTATTGAAGTTAAGAAAGTATGCACTATACTATACACTATACATACTTGCAACTGACTGTATGCGTAAAGTATTGGGTTCAGGGTATAGTCTAGTCGGGAGCCTTCTTACTTGTTTAACTTATGGAAGTCATCGGAGCTATAATTTACAGCGCAAAAAATGTAAAGCCAGCTCAAAGCATAATTGCAAACAATTAGCATGTCTATGGAACAAGTACTGAATATTAAAACAGCTGCTCGACTTTACTATACCCGTCTGAACGCACATTAACACAACATAAGCAATAGACGATTCATCTATTCCCTGAACTAAGCGTCAACATTAAATTTTAAGTTGCATAATGTAAAATGAAATACGCGAAACTCGCACCGCATTTTGATTTTCTAATGCCCTTTCAAGCGATGTACGTTTCTTTATTAAAATGTGAGAGTTCTTCTTTTAAATCTCCTCATTTGGTCTATTATACCTCCTTAAAGTATAAGTACAGGTACGTTGGATGTTGTGCTTAGCTACTGCGCTTCTCATTGCTTCTCGTAGGGCTGCTATCGGATTTGCTTTGTTGTCAAAAAAATGGTGCAAATCATTAAGGCTGGCCATAAAATGGCCGTAAATCGTTTCGAATAACACATTGCCAATATCCACAAATATGTACGCAATGTATGTATGTATATATATGTTCCTTTTAATGATTAAGCAGTAGGCTACGTACTTGTAATTCGATTTGACTACGCATATTATCTACTCACCGAGCCCTCTTGAATGCGCTCACAAGCACCGACATTTGTTTTCATTCTCCACCATCCGTGTAGATGTGGCCATATTATTAAAATAGCATATATAAAACTGACATATATGTATGCACACATGTATTTATATGTGTGTTCTATTTGAGTTACTGAACAGAAGGTCGCTGTTTAACGCTAAAGCTGGGGAAATTAAAGCACATGGCTGCTACAATAAGTTACTCATGTCCCGTAGTCACGAATCGTATTGTATATAGTAACAAGCAAAAACGTCCACACATGTTTCTTTATTCACTTTGACTTTTGTGTGCCGCTTCTGCAGGCAAGTGTGAGGGGATGCGCCAAAGAAAAATAAAAACATACGAATTTTCAACAACATTTTAAAATATTAGGCACTCAACTTTGTTTGCAAACACTTCTGGCAGGTGCTTGTTTTGACTTTCCATAATTCTCTGTATGCACTTGCAAGGTCTGCCACAGTAAAGTCTAAATAAACATGTGCTACATTTGGTGTACATGTAGTCAAATGCATTTATAGCATATTCCCAGTATTTGTATTATTGCATTTTATTAACCTTTATTTATTGTAGCTATGTTTGTATTTTATATTTTATGCATTCTTATCCACCGGATATGATAAGAGTTAGCTATTTTTTTATCGATTATAATCGTTAAGGATGTAAGATTAACAGCGACCCCGTATCAGATATATGAATTAACTATTGTAAATATGAAATAATAAATAATATTAAAACCAAAATTTTATAGTTGTTATATATGGTTTCTGTTAATCTTACTTTAATCTAAATATTCAAAGGAAAAAAAAAATGTATATATGCAAATAATAGTAGGGTATTTCCTCGCTCACCTAGACAATTTTCAGTGTTGCTACGCTTTTGTGTTTATACATATTTGATTGACTTTTTATGGGCTGCTGGCAATTTGAGCAGCTTTCGAGACATGCGTTTAATTTCATTTTTGTGCATTCAGTATGCGAAAATGACTTAATAAAAAAACTAACGGGCAAATTAATATGTGGCACAACTGCCACTAGGCTTAAAATAAAACAGAATTCAAAAAGCAGTTAATTATCTTCAAGTGTCAGAGTATTCAAGTGTATTTAAAGCCAAACATTTCGAATGATGTACGTTCGAATTTATATGTAAAACCATTGGATAATATTACTATTTTCAGGCCACAAGCAAAACGAAAATACTCATACGAGCCAGAAATCCCTTAGCAGCACTTAAAATTCCCTATCACTAATGCTTAACACAAATAACAGCATCACAGAGAAAATAACAAACATCCCAATACACTCACACACACATTGGGATGAAAGGGACTGGCCCGTAGCTACTGTATTTGCAGAGTTATGGCAAATTGCTAGCCCCCAGAAATTGTCCCTGGGCTTGAAAATAAATGCAAGAATTTTTTTTATTCAACTTTTCTTAACTTTCTATTAGTCTATTTATTTTTTTTGCATCCGAAAATAAGTTTTGGGGAGTTGGGTACATTAGCATAAGCAAATGCTTTTTTTTGCTGTAATTTAATTTGGCTCTAAGTTAAGGTAAGAAAATAGTATGCCTAAAGAAAACAAGAATTGAATGAAGTTATAGTTTAATTTAATTGGTTTCATTTTTGAAATATTCATGTTTAAATTTATATGGAACATTATTTATATATACTTTAGAGGCGGATCAAATTAATGAACACACTTTTCAAATGTATACAAATTCATATTCTGTAGAATTAAATTATTAAAATTTATAAATTTAAAACGTTGAAATTAAGTATACACTTAAATAATAATTGTGTAACTAAATTTTATTGTAAATTCATTTAATTAGCATATATAATAATACCAACAAATAGTATTACAAATAAAACTCGCTCCTCTGGCTGTTGTCGATGTTTTAAAAACAATTGATTATATTTTATTTTTGGAACGATGTTTGAAACAATCTGTTCAAAAGTAAATTTGAAATAAATACAAATAAATACTCTCAATCAGAATTATGATCTCTTATAAGATAGTTTTTGAAGAAGTACTTACTCAATAACTATGTGTAACTCAAGAAAAGCAACAAAAATCGATTATTTGAAGTTTGAACATCGATTTTAATCGATTGTCAGCAGCTCGGAAGCATGCTGCTAATATACCGAATCAGTAAACATAAATTTGCACCCTTCTAATCGATAGCTGTTCGTGGTCCCCCAAAAACCCATCGGAAGTCCAGTTATCAGCTTGGTTTCTCTAAGATTTCAAGCCAAGTCACTCAATACTTTGTGGCACTCACCGTGTGGCAATGAAAATAAAATTCATAATCGCAACACGTGCAGCGGTTTTACCAGTTCTTGTTAAAGTACATAAAGAAGCGTATTCTTGTTGCCATGATGTGCCAGGATACTAATGGTGGGTTAAAGAGAGAGGTGAGGGGAGCAGCTTCAGTGAGCTTCAGTGAGGAAAGATTGTTGAGCGAAACGGCTTTGAAGTCTAATAGGATTAACAGAACAGTGTTTGTGCGTTAGAGTGTTTGTGTGGCTGGCCAAGAAATCACATTGATATAAATACAATTAAATAATGCAAGGCAAATATTTAGCAAGCAAAACTGTTACAGAATTTTATTAGAGTGCTATATGGTATATATATAAAATGTTTGTTTCACGCATATTAATATTGATATTTTGGGTAAATAAATGTGTTTTCCGTCTTGGGGATTCTAGCCAATAGTGCGATCATTGAACTTAATCATCAAATCGGCCTTTGCCATGTTTGAGAAGGCGCCGACCAATTCGGTGAGATTAGTGTTGGGCAAGCGTCTGTCGAAGGGGAAGCCCATGGTGCGTTTGTCCGGATACAGTTTGTCCTTGAGACCGCAGAAGGAATAAGCAGTGCTGCAGGCATCGTTTGGTGTGCTGTATTGAAAAATAATATTGTTAATTTGAAACACACACCCACACACTGCTCAAAGCTTAAAAACCAAGCCCCCCACTCACTTGCTTGTTTGCTGCACCGCATCATTGGTATAGTCCGAAATCATGACAAACAAATCAAATTGCAAGCCCTCCGGCTTGCCCTTGGGCAACAGCAGATGCTGTGGCCAGCCGCAGCCGCAGAAACGGAAACGTGCCAATTCATCTGATGCCGTCGGCTGGTAGTTGGCACCAACAGCACGGAACGAACGCTCGAATGGTATGGCTACAGATGAGTCGGTCGACTCACGGCGTATGGTGTTCTCACCGGGCACCACTGTAAACAAATGTAGATAAATTATTCAAAATAAACATGAAAGTGAGTTTGGGTCATGCTAGCTAGTTTTTGAGGTTAAAAGTGAATGCAATAAACTTACGCTCAACTGTAAATTTGTCCATCTCAATGGCCATGAGGCGTTGCTCTTCCAGACGCAGAGGCTCGTTGCGCTCATCGGTCTTGGGGCAGATGAAGATACGGCAGGTGCCAGTGCGTTTGGGGCCAGAATTTGTCACATTGAAGGTATAGGTGAAGGGTGCATTCTGTAAATGCGTGAATGAGGCCGCAACATTATCATCCTCCACGGGACCAAAGTCCAGACCAGCAGCCAAATTGGTCACCGACTTCTGCCAGTAGGTTAGCAGTGTATTTGGCCGGGCATTTGCAGCTCCTAGTCTGGCCTCCACATAGGTCACATTGACACCCGGGAAGTCCAGATGGGTGTTGTCGTAGGGCGGCAAAAGCGACTTGTGCTTATTGAATATAACATCGATAAATCCGTGCCATCTGTAGAAGATCGGATCACGCATTGCCGTCGTCACATCGCCCATTACGCCAAAGTCCTCCAAGTGCCGAAAATCGGGATCGTGTGCAAACGAGATAACTGTGTGGCCCTGATTGTGCAAATTGCCATAAAATTGGCTATTGACAGAGAGTGCTGGCGACGCCTCAATCATATTGCCCAAAATATCAATGCCGCGCATATCGTCCAGAGGAATACGCTGTCCCTGAGCCTGTAAAGAAAATATGTTAACAATTAATTTTCGGAAGGGTTATAGTTTCTGGTACTTACATTCTCGACGAAGCCCTGATCGATGGCACCGAGAATGCGATCCCGCCAGCGTTCCAATTCCGAAATCTCAATGGCGCCATCTGGACGATCCACATCACGCAAAAGCTGATTGGAGGAACGAGCTGGATAAGTGCGATTGTTTACGCTCGACAGGAGCTTGGGGAAGTATCCCTCGAGGACAGCATCGCGCAAATTGTTGAGGGGCGCAACACGCTTCAGATTGTTGCAGAAACGCTCCACGTTGTAGCGTGCGATCAGCTGATGATGCATATAGTAGAAAAGTTCTCCACGTCTATCCTTGTTGACCACCTCGGCGGGTCCGCTGGCCGGATAGACCAAATGCCAGTGCCAATGATGGCTGTTCACGCCAATATCCTCACGGAAATATGCCAAACGTTGCTCATCCTCGCGATTGGAGGCTGTATAGTTGACGGCTATCTCCAAAACTGGACGATTACCGCTCTTAGCAATCACCGAAGACTCCTGGCGTGCATCCTTTTGATATATACAATGTAATTGTGAGCAAACTAAATAGTATTTGAATAATTGCTTAGCTCACCAGAAAAGTGGATGGCTCAACAAAGTTGGCCGGAAAGATCTGCGAGATGTTGGGTATCGGCACAGTTTTCGTATCTGGACGATGAGCAACAGCTACACCATAGCTGTACTGGAACAGCACAGGATTCACGCGATCCCTGAACACAAAAAGATATCAAATTAGTTGGCCAATCTCACAAGAAATTCGACTTACTTAGTGAAAGCCGCCAGAGCAACAAATTGCTGCAAATTGGGTGCATCTAGATACAATTTAGTTAGTTCACCGGCGATATCTCTGTGTCGAGTATTGAACAACGAGAATTGATCTTTCCTGTCTAGCTTCTTGGCAAAGTCGAGATTCGGCTTCTTGGCCAATTCCCGCACTGGAATCCTGGTTTCCACATTCTGACTGAACCGGTTCGATACCTCCTCCGTATTGTTGCGATAGCGATCCGTATAGAAACTTTCAGGCAGATCAAAGACAGTCTTGCCATTATCACGAGTGGTGAACACTGGTTCCAACGGACGCTGGAACAACAGCTCTAGAGCCTTCAAATCCGTGTTCATTTTAGTGGAAAAGGTAATTGTTTACTCCGCAAAGTTCCTTCAAAAGATATTCTCTTTACGAGCTAATGCAGCGCACTGTGGAAATGAAGCCGCCGAGCGTCGTTTTTATAGCTCCTCAACTAAAACCGTAATAATTTAAATAACATTAAATTGCCTAAATTATTTTGGGCACTTGCGGTTTTAGAAAAGAACTATCAATGGTTTTATTGAAAGACATACTTGCGTAAGATAAGCGTACCAAGAGTAACGAGGAATCTCGACTAGGAGATACCCTGAACCCTATACTTAACTGTGCCATATCAACGTATTCTAATACAAGGCTCACAGATTTTCATTATTTTGTCTCTAGTTTTAAACGCTATTTCCAAGATTTCCATATTCAAGATTTTATTGTTATCGATCATATGCTCATATTGGAAACGGAAAGAGTTACCGAAAATTATAAAACTTGTACTTAAGAGGAACTTATATTCCAAATCTGAAGACTCTAGCTCGCATAGTCTCTAAGATCGAAGCGTTCATACATTAAAGGCTATATCGACTCGGCTGATCAAGAATATATATACTTTATGGTGTCGGAGATACTTCTTTCTATCTGTTACATAATTTTGCACAAAACCATTTACCATTTGTAACCATTTTCAATGGGTTCAAGGTATACAAATATGAAACTACCTAAATACAAACATATGTACTTTATGGCTTATCGGACGTGGTTGGAATAATGTATTATTTCACATGTTCCCACAGTGAAATGCGATAAGAACAGCATGTTCATATCAGCGCAGCAAACCCACTGAAAAAAGGCCAGTTCGGTTTCAAACCGCGCTCGTTGAGATTTAAAATTTTTAATACTTTCATGATTATAATAATAATAACAAATAATTTTGTTACTTATTTTTATGCATCGATTGCGTTAAATGAAATTTAGATTTATTATCACGATATTCTCAAGAATGTTTTTATCCACAGAAGCCCTTTTACTCGACACCACAAATTTGAGAGTGGAAAAGTTTGTGTTGCCGGACTACAAAATAATAAAAACAAAGTTCTTCTTAAAAAGTGTAGATCTGGAAAAGCATATTTGTATGTATAAGTTAACTAAAGTCAATTTAATTTTATACATGTAAAATAAAATATGACACCACGTCACAACAGTGTAAGTTTGGCTGGATGTTACGTAGCTGGCAATGTTGTGCAGCCGCTACGAATTAGTTCGCGGAGCTCAGCAGCTCCTATTACTTAAGTCAATGAACGTCGAAGTTCAGTTGCAAGTGGTAAATATGCCACTACGAGCACTTGAACGGATGTCATTGCATAGCCGGCAATCACAGCATATTTGCGTGGCCGCTATGAATCAAAATGCAGGGCTCAGCTTTTCATGCGAGGCTCAGCGTTCTTGATATTATTTAAGCTCCAAGCATTGTATCTTTTCATATTTAAAATTATCGACCAATAAAGCCGGTGTATCGCCTGGCTGAACAGAAAGCGTATATTCAGTTAACTCGTAATATACCCGTCGGCATTGTTAAAATAGTGTAATATACATTGCTTCGCTCAGTCCAAAAAAATTTGGTAATGTTTTTAAGCCTCTGACAATCGATTTGCAACCTACGAAGTGGATTTTTTTTTGTGACATCGTACGATATTCATGCACTTAGGGCCCTATGTTTGTGAACAGCTTCCAGGCAAACGAACCAATATAATGCAAAACATTATAAGTATTAAGCTTAAGTGTTTTGTTAATCTTGGTCATTTTTACAATAAGTAAAACTTCGTTCAAAGCCTGTGGCATGTAAAATAAATTGGACAAAGATCCAAGTATTTGTAGGCCATATATATATGCAAGTTTGTTTTTGGGGCATAAATTTGCAAGCGCATAAAACGTAACTGAACACAGACCTTTTAGGAGATAAAGAACGTTTGCGACTCAAACATTTGTGCAAATAAATTTTGGACGCTTTGTGACTTGAGCAAAAACTTTTCACTTTGTCAATAATAAATGTAAGTGTCAATCATGGGCTCGCCAAGGCGCTCAAATGTGCGCGCGCATTAATCTGTGAAATTGATATCAACAGTAACCGGGATTGTAGTGGCACAAAATGTAGAGCCGCAGTGCACAGTGGGCTTGCTAAGAGAAAATATACAAAAAAACGTGAAAAGGTTTTGGGAAATAGAAACCACAAAAGAAAAGATTTGTGCTTAAATTTCTTTAATTTATTTTCTATCATATCCTGAACCTATAAAACGGAGAAAATATCATATATATCATATCACCCCAAGAACAGTTAAGATACTCGAAAGATATCGCCGCCTAAAACGTCATGTCAAATGTCATCTGAGTTAAGGACATTTTCTGTTGTGTCCATGAAAAAGATTCGAATGAATAGCGGCATGACCAATTTCTAAGTTATCACATTCCATATTGTAAAGAATTAACTGATATTTGTTAAAATTTTTTGAATACTTGATTCACTGTGCGATGGCGCGCGTTCCGTTTGGACGTCAATAGGTTTGGGAAGTTCGAAAAAATGATTTTCCACCGCTTTGCCCACAACATGAAAATGAGATTTTACTACAAAGTTGGTATTGTTTTGCTGTTTTTCTTCTTCTTGTTATATGTCAGTTACATTTACAATATGTATGAAATATTTCATCAAAAATATGTTCAAGCAACTGACAATGTCGGATAAATCATTAATTTAGAAAATGTATTTTTCCTTGAAATAAAGAAACAAAACAACAAAGGAGAGTTTGCAATGAAAAGCTTGAATAATCGTTATATCTCGTTGATGGTCAATCAACCATCAAACCATCATATGCTTTTTAGCACGTTAAATAATCGGAAAGGGTTACTTTAATTATGTACCGTAGTCAAGCCAAAAGTTAACTACAGCCTTGGGGTACTATCTTAAACATTTTGCGGTATACGGTCGGAAACACAGCGTGGTGGCGTGCCACAAGAATTTGCGGACAGGGCTTATCAACAACAGTAAAACATATTAATAATGCAAGCTTTTAAGCTAGTTGGAAATTTTCAACAGGTTAACAACAGTAAATTTAATATGCAACACAAGTGAACATGGTGAACTTGACGCAAAGTAACTAAAATACCCTTTGGAAAATATAATTAAAATGTTCTATACTAAATATGCTGGATGTTATCTTAGATCTAAACGCTTTTGTTCAATTTTATTTAGAATGTGAAAGATTAAACATTTTCCTGGCGAAAGATGCTTATGTTGACTGGAAATAAACTGAGTAAAACATCTTATTAAAATAATATTATATTATATTATATTATATTATAATAATAATTTGTGTTGTAGGTTCATATAATTTGGTATGAATTTTAATCCAAGACAGGTATTTATAGCGAAACTAAATTTAACAAGTAAGAAGGCTCTAGTCGAGAAATATGGAATATAACTCAGTTATAAAGACCCAGCATTTTGAAATAAATATTAACATTGAAAGAAACATGAAAAGGATTCTGGCTAATCATTTGGCATCCCGTTTCGCATTACCAAATGTCCTGTGAAGCTGATAATGCCTGCTGCAACCCGTTGCAAACATCAGAAATGGTTTTACTTAATAGGCATAATGAAATAATCATATACTCCATAATAAATTGTTTGCTGTGTGAAATTACATAAATTATCTAGAGAATGGCCAAAATCACCGGAAAGTAACAAAAACAACTGCCAAAACATCAAGCAGGAACAACAAAGCAGCCAGAAAAGCAATCAAAGGAGTCCAATTAGCAGTCCCCAAAGGCAACTCTACCGGCAATGTACTAGTTTGAATGCCAAAGTTTAACTTGCTGCAAACTTTTGCAAAATCAATGCTGACAGCACTTGCTATTAAACTGACAGCCCAGTTTAAAGCTATTTGTGGAGAGAGCTTAGTACATGTAAATAGTTCTCATTAAAAACCAGTGGCAGACATTAATGCAACAGTACAATAACAAAACCTGCAACAGACGCCGAACAGTAACTGACACAAATGGAAATGGGAAATAGAACAAGTACTTGATGGCATGGGAAACGTTATTAGTAACCATGGCCAGTTGTCAGTTGTATTTTGACTGTTGCCAATTGTCATTGGCTGTGTACGACGGTCAAACGGCAATGTGGCCGGAGACAGACAGTGAGAAAATGGCTCTGTTAGCCAAGTTACCGACTGCAACATTGTGGGCGACTGTATGTATGTGCAAAGGTAATTGAACAACATTTGTTGAATGGCTTGGAACAAATTGCCACAGCGTGAAAGAGTGACAGAGGTAGAGAGAGCGAGAAACAGAAACAGATTTGAAGCGTGTCTAACTGCAACATCAGGTGGTACGACAGTGTTGGCATTGTCACCGTCAGACAGCTGGATTTTATTTTATTTTTATACCCTTAACCCATTGAAAATGGGTAAAAAGGGTATAATGGTTTTGTGCAAAAGTATGCAACAGGCAGAAGGAAGCACCTCCGACCCCATAATTCTTGATCAGCATCAACAGCCTAGTCGATATAGCCATGTCCGTCCGTCCGTATGTATGAACGCGTCGATCTCAGAGACTATAAGAGCTAGAGACTCCAGATTTGGTACATAACCTCGCCTAGTCCCCGCGCAGTACAAGTTTCTTTTAAATTTTCTATAAGTCTTCCCGTTTCCGATATACACATGTGATCGATAACAACAAAATCTTGAATTTGCAAAACTTTTATGCAGTTTGAAAGATTAGACTAAATATTGACAATCTGTGAAAATTTTATTGAAATCGGTTGAGAAACACTGGAGATATGGAATATTGAAGTTAAGAAAGTATGCACTATACTCGTATGCATACACACACTCACACATACTTGCAAGCACTGACTGTATGCGTAAAGTATAGGGTTCAGGGTATAGTCTAGTCGGGATTTCTCGACTAGAGCCTTCTTACTTGTTTATATTAACTGCAGGGGCCATATGTGCTCTGTTGTGCGACTGTCAACTTTTTGTGCCCTGGCAAAAGAACTTAAAAAACGGATATTAAAGTGTAATCATACCAATTTTATTTTTCATCTGGAGAACAGATGCACGATAATAAGATTTGCTTTCTTTCGTTAGTTTCTTGTTCTCTATTTTGGATTTTGGATTTTCTTTTTTATTTTAATCTAAATTAATTAGCTTACATTTATTTTTATTTTTTTGACTGTATGTTTTCGATATAACTGTATTTATTTATTATTAGTATTTAGTTACTTAAAGCACAAATATAATTTATTAAACGAAGTAAAGTACATGCTCATGCTTTTGTATATAAATCATTTAATCGTTTAAAAGCGGAAACGTAGTAAAATCTAACCAAAATTACTCACTTGGGTGCTACAAGCAATTATTTTATACCAACTAAATTTTAAATACGTTGTTGTCATAAAGATAAAAAAGGAGAAGAGTTTGCATACAGAGAAAATCTCAGACGAAAATTAACTATGCAATTTGTTTTTAAATATGAAACGTAGTTTATTTAGATAAAAATCATGTGCTATAACTTTAAAGCAGAATAAATGCAAAAAATGTTTACATCAAAATAATGGTAAATATATAAATATATATATATATTTTATCAAACTTCACACGCTTATTTAAAATTGAAAAATGTCACATTAAAATTTAATATGATATAATTTTGTAGATCAACATTAATGCGTGGACACTTTAAATACTTCATAGCAATATTGAATTTATCATATGCACATTTTAAGATACGTTTTTATAACGAAAATAGTTGGATTGACCATGAATAAAATTTTATATACTAAATTTTTTTCTGAGTAAACTTGATGGTCAAAATCATGCTTTAATAAGTGAAAACTGATTTAATGCATTATTAAAATAGACAATTTTATTAAATTATCAACAACAGTGATGCCTTTGAATGGATATTTTAAATATTGGTAACGCCTCACACAATTTAGGCATCTTTTTATACCCTTAACCCATTGAAAATGGGTAAAAAGGGTATAATGGATTTGTGCAAAAGTATGTAACAGGCAGAAGGAAGCATCTCCGACCCCATAAAGTATATATATTCTTGATCAGCATCAACAGCCGAGTCGATATAGCCATGTCCGTCTGTCCGTCCGTCCGTCTGTCCGTCCGTATGTATGAACGCGTCGATCTCAGAGACTATAAGAGGTAGAGACTCCAGATTTGGTATATAAGCTCGCCTAATCCCTAGGCAGTACAAGTTTGTTTTAGATTTTCGATAACTCTTCCCGTTTCCGATATACACATGTAATCGATAACAACAAAATCTTCAATTTGGAAAACTTTTTGATGCAGTTTGAAAGATTAGACTAAATAAAGACAATCTGTGAAATTTTATTGAAATCGGTTGAGAAACACTGGAGATATGGAGTATAGAAATTAAGAAAGTGCATACCTTCTGCATACATACACACACTCTCACATACTTGCAAGCATTGACTGTATGCGTAAATTATAGGGTTAAGGGTATAGTCTAGTCGGGATTTCTCGACTAGAGCCTTCTTACTTGTTTCTTATTGGCATTGCTGGTGCGTTGCACATGGGCCACAATATAGCCATGGAATAGTTGCACATGTCTGGCTCTATATCCAAAGTGTATATGCACTGGCGTCTCCATCATTGCAGCTGGTATGAGACTTAAATCGAGTCGAAAGCCGCGCATATAGTAAGGCTTGTTCCGCCTCAAAGGACAATGTTTGGGATAGTTGCTGTAGCGGTCAAGAATTTCGCGTGCAATGCGCATCAGTGGCACCTGATTCTTATTGGAGAGCAACTGGCAGCCATCTGTGGTCACATTGAGCAGCAGAAAGTCTTGAGAGCGCCGCGGCAGCACAATCGTTATGTGAAACTCATGCTCATCCAGCGGCTGCAACAACACGAATTCCATGTGCATTGTTCGTCTTTTTGGATTTTTGCTGAGACCACAGTTAATGCTTTGCAAAGGATTCGCGTTTGTATTGCTGCCTCTGCTGCATGTAAAATTATCGAACTGAAGCTCAAAGTCATTCTACAAGCACACATTGAATTTAATTCCGTTATCAGAATTGTAGACTTATGACGTATACGCACCTTGGCCGCAGCCCAATGAACCAGAAGATGGCTTAAAGCGATGGCGCAAATTGCCAACGGCGTAATGTACATTTCGGCGCTTTGTTTCAAACTAAACTCGCTTAAACAAGCAATTGGTTGTTAATTCATTCTTTCATCAAAATCATTCAAACAATGCCCACAAATATTGTTAATTGCTGATGCCTGACTAATGATCAAAAAGCAATAAACACTCTCATTGAATCTAAAGCAATCTATTGTTTTAATTGGATTTTGGTTGGGTTAAGTGGATACTAGATGTTAACTGATATAAACATATATATAATAGACAAAATGCTCATATAATATTATAATGACTATCGAATTGAAACGATGCCAATTGATAACTTTGTGTTTGTGAGCGTATCACATGTTATGCATTAAAAATATATTTTATTTATCTTTCCAAAAAATAAGTGTGTAATAATTTGATCATGAAATGAAGAATAGAAGGAAGAATATCCGACCTCATAAAGTATTTATATTCTTGATCAGCATCGTGAACTGAGTCGATACAGACATGTCCGTCAGTTTCTATGCAATCTAGTCCTCCAGTTTTTAAGCTATCGAGCTGAAACTGTGGAGGACTTATTTTTGTTGCAGTTAGATCATTGTCAAATTCGGCTAGTTCAGATTACTACATCATGTAGCTGAAGATAAAGATCTTTAAAGACATTTTACTGTGAAAAACATGCAGACCTTATATATAGTATTCGAAGGCATGTTTCGATTTTGTTTTATTTTACCTAATTTACAATTCGATTGATATATAATTGTTAAAATCAATCAACAACAGTACATTCATTTTTATAGAAGTAAAATGTAAGTTAGGTTCAGGAATGCCGACTAGAAGATACCCTGAGCTCTATACTTAACGCATACAGTCAGTGCTTGTAAGTATGAGTGCGTGTACGCGGAACTGCATACTTGACTTAACTTTAATGTTTCATATGTCCGGTGTTTCGCAACAATTTCCATATTCAAGATTTTATTGTTATCGATCACAGCGGTATATTGTAGTGCCTAGTGGTTAGGCGAGCTTTTGTTCCGATTCTGGAGTTTCTAGCTCTCATAGTCTTTAAGATCGACGCGTTCATATATACCAGCGGCCGGGAAACTTTTTTAATCATAACCCCAAAAAAATAGGTCATCTCTTCCATCTCCTCCATTTTAAGTTTCACTTTTACCCCCGAAATTTCACTTTTACCCAAAAAGGGGTAATTTACCCCTGTTCCCCGACCGCTGACATATACGGACGGACACGACCTTCGTTCCAGGAATTTACCGTGCGTAACCTAAGCAACATCAATGGTTCAATCCTATTTGTGGGCCAACAAACATTAGGTAGCCATTTGTTCCCCAACGTTGTTCATTTTCCGAGTACGAGCTGCTGAATATATGCGTAGTTATTGCTCTTATATCCAAACTATGCCCGACTTCAGTTTTGAATCAGACATGTATATTCATTTTGCGTTGCTCGTTGATGGCAACATATTCCTAAACGGCTTTATACAGTTATGCGTTTGCTGGCGGCAAAAAGCACGATTTCTTGTTGCCCGCGGACAGTTGCAGAGCAAAGCAAAATCTCCAAATGCAACTATGCAAGTGGCATGTGTACTTTTGTATCACGGGAACTATTAGTATTTATTTAACTTAAAATTTTAAATAAATAATTTTTCTTTCAGATTACTTTTTCGTCTTTCTACAGCGAATTATAAATTTTATCGATAGATCCATATCTATCTTTAATGCGCGTTATTAATCAAAGTAAATAATTCTTTTGTTGGGTTGCTGCGTCCAGCCAAGTGTGTAAAGTTACAGCCTTATAAAAATGTTGCGAAACGTATTCTCGCATTTCCGTGCCGTTTTTTATGTTGCACGTGCCGCACGCCCGGTTGCTTTCTGCACATATATTGGAATTAAAAATGCCAGACGTGTTTCCCACTACAAGGGCGTTTTTGGTTCGTATATTTTTTTGTGTGTGTGCGTTTTTTTTTTCTGTTGCCTGTAGGTAAAATCTAATTCGTTTAAATAGTGCATGCTCCCAGCTGTTGCCTTTGGCTTAGCAATAACTGCACATTTATTTGCAAAATCTATTTTCATTTTATTAAACTACTTGACTTCAAAGAGGTCAGGTGTTTGGATATTTGTGCTTTAGTTGCCTGAGTAGCCGCTTTTCAAGTTTATAGTCAATATGAAGAAGATTTTATTACCTTAATTGATGGATTTTATTCAGATGTTCGGTATCTGAAACATAACATAATAAATGCCTATTTAAGGCTTAAATAATATTCGCTATTAATTCAAAACTAAAGTTTGCTTACGAATTCTTTTGTATATTTAGTTAGACGTTATTTCGTGTAAGCTGCAAAAGGATATTTTTCGATTTTTTTAAAACAATATCAAATATGCAATTTTCACTTATTGAATTTCTGCAACAAATTCAAACATTCTTGTTGTTATTGCTTCTAGTATGTTTCCGTTGATACGGCAAAGTTTCGACCAATAAGAATTTCAACGTATAAGCGAAGTGAAGCATCCTGCTCCTGCACGGCATTCTCGACTTAAGCTCACGAGTACACATGAGATGCAGGTGCCGGAGAGTGCTCATATCATCAGCCTAATCATGTGGAATAAAGTGGAAACCGAAATTGCACACACATACAAGGCAACACAGTTAGGCTAGCATATTTGTGTGCGAGTTCATGTGTGTTAACCACATTCAAACATCCATATGTTAGTGCTGTCCGGGACATGGTCCTCTGATCAACACATACCGGACGTGTTGCATACGAACATCTTGTGGTTAATCATAACGTAAACTATTTACTGACAAGAGGAAGAGCGAATAGGTTGGGATGGGGTACAGGAAACACGACAGGGAATTTTAGGTTGGCCTATTAATTAAAATTGCATTTGCATTCTAACAATATTTGGCAAGTTATGTGCATGATTTGCACCTGACTGCATCACATGGACATGGCGCTTGACTGCCAGGCAAAAGTAATTACGATAGGCATTATTAGCGATGTGGCAGGCAGCGACTGTGTCTGTTATCAGTGCCAAACACGCATGCCACACAGAACATATACTTAGTATATGAGCTTATATCACTTGGCTGAATTTCAGCAAAGTGGGCGTATTGTGCAAACCAATTATGTCTTTCTTTTTGCAGCTGATAATAAGTAACATAAAAATTTATAAGCAGCGGCAAATAACCAGATAGCTTAATCTATTGCTACCTTACGAATATTCATATTTATTATATATTTAATAAAAAATATTATGTGTGTATTTTTAATAAAAACAATTCTATAATGTGCAACTGTTAAAGGGCAGTGAAAGAAAAGCGAATTAATTATTGCACGTATTTTAGTGAGTATATACATACATTTAGCCCATATATGTTGATCTTCCGGCTAAGTTTTTATGCTTTTGTTGTCTTTTTGTATCGGATTTGTACACCAATAAGCTGTTTAAATAAGCAAAAATCTGATTGCACCGCGGCAACACATTGTTCACTGTTTCGTTATTTCATCTTTGTGCCGCCAGAAGTATATAAAATTTAAATGTGTTTACTGTTTCTTATCATTGGTTGCTTTCCCTTGAAGTCAATATATTCAAAGTGAAGCGTGTTATTATCACTTTCAATTTAATCGTCGATGAACACGAAGTAAGGCACTAAGTAAGTGAAGAGAACTAAATTGTTGTCTATGTGGTAGGTTACTTATAATAGTTTAAGTAAGTTCAGTGCACGTTATAAGATCCGTGTGCCAGTTGTAGGGGTATGGGACCAAGGTTCGTGTTTGAACCCAAGCTTACGTTGAAACAAATATTATAAACTAATTTAATATAATAATAATAATACAACAATATTTTTGTTAAGAAAAATATGTAATTACAAATTAAACTATTAACACTTTAAGAGATTCATGTACAAATAAACATATCAATCAATTAGATAGTTAATTTTGATTTTGCTGCATAGCTTTTTAGCCCTTGTATGCATATGGTATGCACTACAAATTATTAAAAGCTAAAAAAACTTTTGCAACTGATAAATAGCGATAATTAATTTGATAATTAAATAAAGTATATCCCATTTGTATCTCTTTGCAGTTCTGCCCAGCAAGAAGCAGCGCTTTTGTAGGCGCACCGGCCGTAACCATTCCTATGCCAGCCCGCAAGGGGCTGTTAGCGCCCCAGAACACATTCCTGGACACAATTGCCACACGCTTCGATGGCACGCGTGAGTAAAAAAGAAAAAAATATCCCAAACTAAATACACTAGTTACATATATAAATTCAATAAGAAGAATGTTTTCGTTGTGGAATAATTATTGCTAAATGGTAGCAATGGACAGTGACACTAATTAAATAAAATTAATAATTTGGGCGATCTGTAGATATTGGGAGTCAACGATATTTGGGGGAAGACTATAGGAAATACGTATAATAAATACGTAAAAATAAATATTTTTGTTTTAAAACCTTCAAATAAATCTGGGAATAAAATTGAATAGAAAAAAATTCCATTAAAAATCTTATACGGTCGATTGCAACAAAGAAGCAACTGTGAAAAGTTTTAAAAAGTTAACATTCCTTGGGGGACTAGCTGACGCACACATACATGCATATATGTATGAACTGATTAATACTTTATGGTAGCGGAAATGCTTCCTTCCGGAAATGCGCAAGCATAAAATGCCAAAGTTAAACGACACTCATGATATTTACTTAGTCCTTCAGCGTTATATAATTTTCAATGTATTATTTATGGGAGTTTTATTGAGCGGGCATTGGAACTAAACGGGCATGGCTTTATGTAGATATGCATACGCCGGAATGGCATTTGGGCAAGTCATAAAAAATATCACAACCGTATATTCGGTTGCATGCTTAAAAAAACAACAAGTAAAGCCTTTAAGTTTTTTGGCTTTGTTACGCACACAAAGCACAGCATATAGCATACAACATATTAGCAGGAAAGAGGGACAATGGCAAGAACAATGCATGTCCCTACAGAGTTCTACATATGTATGTGCTTGTGCTTGTGTTTTTGAATTGTGTCCTGTTGGCCGGCAACGGAGTACACAAAGGAAGCTCATGTCAAGCTCGGACAAGCTGATTGGTCTAAGCTTCGGGTTCGAATCTCGACTCCAAACTGTTTGAGATCGTACGTCGTCTAGCAAACAATCGGGAGGGGGGATCTTTGATTAATTTGCACAACAAAACTTGCCTTTGCTGCAGACAAATTATCACAAACAATGAGTCCTTTTGCTTTTATATGTCGGAAGAAAATTAAATACAGTATACGCTCGCAAATTAGAGCCAGTTAGTTCCTGAGTCAGTTTTAATTTCTAGACCCTTTTATTTTAATATAAAAAAAAAAAAACCAAAAAATAATAATAAATATGCTTTGTGTGGAGAGTTTATTTATTTAATATTATTTTTTTATTCATACATAAATATGTAGCTGTGCAAAAATGTTGCATAACATTTACTCAGAATTCATTTGTTGCTTACAGTAGCTATGTTAATTTTTTTTGTGAACTTTCTTTTCCGAGGATCTAAAAGCCATTGAAAAACACAAGCTTCTATTTCTAGATATTCAGCAATGAAAAATATGACAATCAAGATCCACTTAATTTTTGATTTTATAGTGGTTTTAATTTTGTTGCTTCAGTTTGCAAAGGCAAAATGTCTTTTTAACGCTTTTTTCGAAATTTTTAACTTGTTTTACCATCGAAAATGTTTTAAATGTTATCTTGCGAATAACCGAATATACAGAACCGTAGTTACAATTTTAGTGCGTTTAATGCACTGAAAACACTGGTTAGTATTTCTGGAAGATGATAAGATAATTTCCGAGAGTTATAATTTAGAAGCGTCCACTGTATTCATACCGAATTAAAAGAAGAAGTGAAATAAGGGGCTTCTTTTCTATACCAGGATAAAGCTACGAGATTTGGTTGTTGCCTTGTTTCTCTACCCACCCTTCCTACTGTTCTCCTTAATAAAAATATTTATTTGTTCACGACATCCTATACACCTGATACATTGCATCCACGGGAAAATAGTTAATTTAGAGTTTCATACTTTACAAAATTTTATTCGTAATAAAAAATATAATATATAATAAAAATAATCTGTAAAAATTTTATTGAAATCGGTTGAGAAACACCGGAGATATGGAGCATTGAAATTTAGAAAGTATGCACTATACGCGTACACACACACACATACTTGCAAGCAGTGACTGTACGCGTTAAGTATAAGGTTCTTACTTGTTTAACTTAACTACTGCATTTCTGTGTGACTTTGTTGGCATGCTATGCCCCAGATTTTAAGACTTAGTACATACATTTGTACATATTAATAAACGAACAGATAATAATAATAATTTTGGGTGGCAAGGCCTGTAAGTGATTTGTCTGCTGGGCGGACATGGCGTATAATTGTTGTTGCCAAAGTTTAATGCGTTGACAAACTGTGTGCAAGTGACATATATTTTATGTATGTATGTATCTACGTATATATGCATATGTATATCATATTAAATTTTGGCTAGTCAGCACCTCAGTAAGTTAGAATAATATGAGGCTCAGTCAAGTATTTCATTTGACAAGAATGTAGCCTGCAGCATGTGGCAGGCAAAATTGGCATTTTAGGTCAGCTAACTTTTTAATGGCATCAGACAGTAAAGTAAAGAAAGTTTTCGACATATTTTGACTTAATTTTCTGCTCGTTATATTTCATCTATTGATAATTTAATTCATTTATTGCATTATGTATGTGTGGACAGCAGCTGATAATTTTTCTTTGGATGCAAATCTATATTTGATTTATTTGTGGCTTTGCCAATTTGCTCACAAGCTTAACAGAAGGTTTTGCAAATATAATCAAGAAAATTAATTTGCATTATCTTATCGATGCCAATATATCCTAATAACCTTATTGTAAGTTTTGGCGGAGTAATCGGAGTATATACATAATCAATACCTTTTCTCCCATATGATAATAAGTATTAGTTCGCATAGATATTTAAAGCTAATTATACCCTTAACCCATTGAAAATGGGTAAAAAGGGTATAATGGATTTGTGCAAAAGTATGTAACAGGCAGAAGGAAGCATCTCCGACCCCACGTCCGTCTGTCCGTCCGTCCGTCTGTCCGTCTGTCCGTCTGTCCGTCTGTCCGTCCGTCCGTCCGTATGTATGAACGCGTCGATCTCAGAGACTATAAGAGCTAGAGACTCCAGATTTGATATATAAGCTCGCCTAATCCCTAGGCAGTACAAGTTTGTTTTAGATTTTCGATAACTCTTCCCGTTTCCGATATACACATGTAATCGATAACAACAAAATCTTCAATTTAGAAAACTTTTTGATGCAGTTTGAAAGATTAGACTAAACAAAGACAATCTGTTAAAATTTTATTGAAATCGGTTGAGAAACACTGGACATATGGAGTATTGAAATTAAGAAGGTATGCCCTATACGCGTATACATACAGACATTCACACATACTTGCAAGCACTGACTGTATGCGTTATAGGGTTAAGGGTATAGTCTAGTCGGGATTTCTCGACTAGAGTCTTCTTACTTGTTTTTTCTTATTTCGATGAATTGGTAAAACTTTTCAATGGAGCCGAAGTAAGCGGTATACAAATTGCGGGTAAAAGCAATTACTACAGATCCGTCAATTTTGCAAGAGAAATTGATTACTTTTAATACTGTTTTATTGTTTGTACTCTTTTGGAAGGGCAGATAAAACCAGTTAAATGGTTTTCGTGTTTTCTCATTTCCATGCCGTCCTTTTCTATCGCAAGGGAATTTCTCTTACTGCAGCGCCGAAGCCAATAAATTTTTAATGAATTGTAACATACAAAATTGATAGAATTTGCTTTCGTTTCATTACATTTCAGTTTACTTTGTAGTGTGCTGGTAGTATTCGGCCAAGCAACTGCTATGCATAGAGTAACTTAGGGAGGCGTGCAATTCTAGCTATGATGTGATCTTAGCTCGCCGGATGGGTGTGGGTTCTTCCTTTCCCTCTGTATAAAAGCTACAACTACAAAATAAAGTTTAAGTGCACTATCAAACAAGCTACAAGAAAGAAAATATACAAGAATATTAACACACAAAATGCTGTCGGACCTCAAACCAGAAAACCATTGGCATTGGATATGTTGTTGAACCTTATTCTTCACCCACCATATCTTAATAGCGCGAGGCTAGCCCTTGTCTAAGGATTAGAAAGAATTAGTAATACGTTATGTTGCGTTATGTTGACAGATTTAAATGAATGTGACCGCAGTGGTTACAGGTATGTATATATGGGTATGTTGCGCAGGTTGATTTTGAAATCGGCACAAACAGTAGAAAGAGAGACATTCGTCTTGATTAAGCAATTACTCGATGCAGAATAGACAAAAGCATACTTGCCCACATTACTTCCAGCAGATCAAAAGCAAACCATGATTGTCGCCTGGAAAGAATGCAACGGAAAAGTGGAATATTTTTATTATTCCGCTTTATGCATTCCCACTCTTAATCTCATCGACAAATATGCGAGCGAGACAAACTATCGAGAAAGAGAAATCGCTCTATTGGAATTGAATAGGTGGTCAGCTTATAATAATTGTTCGCTTAAAATGTAATCAGAATATATCAGAATTTATCGTATCTAAAATGATTTTTTTTTAATAAAATTAAAAATAATCCCAAAATAGCTACGATACTTAAAGCAATCTATGCATAATTTTGATTGTGAGTCGCAGGTTAAACTCTCTTGGGCCTTGATGTATAAGGATAGTTAATGGTCGCAGGATGTCCAAACAAAGTTTTACAAAAAAAAAAAAAAAAGAAACAAGTATGTAAACTTAATAATCCAAATGGTTCTAACATTCATTTCTTTCTTCACAGACTCGAACTTTGTGCTCGGAAATGCGCAGGCAAATGGAAATCCAATTGTTTATTGTTCGGATGGGTTCGTGGATTTGACAGGATATTCACGCGCGCAAATCATGCAAAAGGGTAAGGCGACAGCTCAGACAGTAACAAACGGACACACAGAACGGACGGACAGAGAAGTTGACGGGGGGACAGCAGCTCTACAATTCAATACTCATTTGAATGTATTTGTACATTTTATTCAATTGTTTTCCAACTCACGAACCCGTCACAATGCGCAACAACGACGCTGACGATGAACAAAAATGCGAAAATGAATGAACATCAACAACAAAAACAACAATCAACGAATACAAAACAGGCTGCTCATGTCATTTCCTTTACGGGCCGGATACAAAGGAGGAGCACAAGCAGCAAATTGAGAAAAGTCTTCTAAATAAGATGGAACTAAAATTGGAAGTTATTTTCTACAAAAAGGACGGTAAGACACCAAAAAAAAAAGAAGGAAAAAAGAATAACAAAAAAACAAAAGACCATAAATTGCGTGAGAAATTGTTTTTAAAATTGATTTCATTTTTAATTAAAAACATTTTTTTGCCTAAGCTTCACTTAGCATTTGAGGTAATTTGTGCTCGACAATGAGGAAATTACATGCCAAGTTATTTGTGGCATAAACTGGCAGAATAGGGAAAATTGTGGCACAGCTTGCAAATGCTGACCACATTCAGGAATTAGCATAGTAGCCGCATCATGTTTACCGTTATGCAAAGATTTACAAAATGGTTTATAAAAGAATAAGGCCGACAAATGAACATAATGTAACAAAAAAACTTAAACCTTAGATCCTTTGTTTAAAGCAAAGAGCTCAGCTAAATGTTTTAAGATAATGTTTTAATAGACCTTTTGTTTTGAGAAGAAGTCTGCATTGAGTTTTAAGATTAATCCAAACCTCTAACTTAGCAAAGGTAGATTATATAAACCAGTTAATCGTGCAAAAAAGATTAAGTATAGATTTTAAGCCTTTTGTAGTTCCATATTAAAGTTAAATTTTGATTGAGTTGTATTTTAGTGATCTAAATATAAAAACACTTTAAGTAAAAACGTTTTGAAGCATGTGCTAGCATCAGCTTTCAGCTAGTGTCACTGGCATTTAAATTGTGTGATTCTGTTTTTATACCCTGAACTCATTAAAAATGGGTAAAAGGATAAATTGGTTTTGTGCAAATATATGTAACAAACAGAAGGAAGAATCTCCGACCCCATAAAGAAAATATATATTTATCAGATTAGCTTTTTCTAAGCCATAGGCAAATTAATATAGTTTCAAATTATCGATAACTCTTCCCGTTTCCGATATACACATGTGATCGATAACAACAAAATATTGAATTTGGAGAACTTTTAAAAAGCGTTTGAAACATTATACCAAATAATGACAATCTGTGAAATTTGTATTGAAATCTGTTGAGAAACACCGCAGATATGGAACATTGAAGTTGATTTAAGTATAACCATACACTGACTGTAACCGTTAAGTATATGGTTCAGGGTAACTCCTAGTCGGGATTTATCGACTAGAGCTTTCTTACTTGTTTCTCTTTGTTGCACCACAGCTGAAAAGCTGTGGTTCGCCACATGAGATAAAATTGTGTTGAGTTTTCGGAACCAGCTATAAGGGATTATCACAATTGCGGACCGAATAAAAACAAAATCCAACAACAATAACCGCAAGAACAACTTGAGTATTGAGTAAAAAGCTGTAAGTCAATTGTGGCACACATCCACGTGCGCTGTTCACACAAAAACTTTGCTATTTGCTAGATGGCTGGATGGTTGGCTTGCTTGTATGTCACTAGGTAATGGCTCGGGCCTTGTTACCGGGATTCAGTCAAAGCTTTAACCATCTTCGTGTTGATTTTCAATTTAAGATACTGGTTGTTGTTTCTAGCATTTATGCCGCATCAATTTTACGGTGCGTGGCTCACATCAGCTGGCCTTTATATTGGGTTAGAAGCTTCTTTGCCTTGAACTAACTTTCTGTGGTTTTAACACATACTGTGCGGGGATCCACAAAACAATACTAAATTTGTTCATAGCCTTTAAGCACGTTCGAGTCGCATATTTTTTTTTATATTATTATATTTTTATGTTGGGCTTTAATGGGGTCACGATTAGTCAGCAGGTCAGAACTAACTAGCTTCAAGTGTTTAGCTAGATGTTATGGCTATTAACTTGTCTAGAAGTTTTCCAATTAGGACTGGGTTAAACTTTTAACTGTTAGATGGTTTCGCTGAATTGTTTGTATTATTTATGCATTAGCTGAGTGCCACCTCGAGCGACGTATACAATTAATACCGATAATTAAAATGGCGGCATTATAATTGTGGTCTAATTAAGTTTGCATCCAACGGTTTTTTGCATACCATTAACAGCTAATTAGCTCAGAACGCCTCGAAGGATGCCAATGCCTTCAAAGCAATCACAACGGGCTACTTATGACATTTGTATTTGACGCTTGGGAACGTGGCAAATGCAAATCGATATGTATCACCTGCAAATGACTTTTGAAATAGTCAATCGAAGGCAAGGAAATTATGTTAATAAAGAAAAGAAAAAGGAACAAGTTGAGTGCAGATGAGAATTAAACTTCAAAAGTTTTGTTTATAGTGAGAACATTATTTGAAGCATAATTTGTACAATTTTATTTTTTAGATAGGTTTTTTTTAACAATAGATAGTTTCCGGTTCCTTTGATTACATTTTCTTTCTGTCTTTTTAGGTGCTCCTTTTTGGTGTCTTTTTGATATTGTGCCCATTAAGAATGAGAAGCGTGATGTTGTTTTGTTTCTTGCCTCCCACAAGGACATCACGCACACCAAAATGCTCGAGATGAATGTGAACGAGGAATGTGATAGCGGTAAGTAGGCTAAAAGGGATCAGTTCGAAATTAAGGGAAGCACACATAAAAACAAATTCACATAAATTAATGCACTTTTGCGCACAAAGTAACAAGCAATAACAATTGGCACATCTACAACTTATGTACAAAGAACTGTTATGCACACGCCTACACACACATATCAAATTTTTGTTTTACATGAGTTTAAGAAATGCAGTTGTGCAAAACTGTGAAAAGTAAAGTAAGGTAAAGTTTAACCTAACGCCTTTTATGATTAACATTTCGTTTGTTATCTTTTTATTTAAGCAGCTTTTGCATGTCTCTGTCATTTGAACATTAGTATTAAAATATTCGGGCTCAAACTGCGTTATTTTACTATACGTTATTCCAAATTTAATTTAATTGCGGTTTGTTTTGAATGCGTCAGTTAACGGAGCCTCAAAAAATATATTCATTTTAAAGTAACATATCGTTTTATTGTAGCTCTCAATCAATCAATAAAAAGTTCGAATTCAAAGTGCATACATACTTATTTATATTAAAATAGATCACAGTACAACTTTGGTCTGCATTTTTTTTAATTTGGTTTGTATTAAATTCCATTTAATGGAAATGCAACAGCAACTATGTCACTGTTAACCCTCTATTTATGCATTGGTGATTTTGTTTTACCTACCGGCGAGGTAGGTATTTGACCATATAAAACCTTATGCTCTAGGAATATACAAGTCTGCCAAAATAAAGATTCTCATGCAAAAATAAGTTGCCTATGGAAAAAAATTAGTACCTAGAGGGTTAATACATTTTAAAGGGAATTGAATTCAAATTAAATTGCATTTAAACAAATTAAAATTCAGTTTGCTTTTGAATGCAATTCAAATGAGTAGTTTGAGTCTACTAATTGGGCTTACAACTTTAAACATGCTCAACACGCAGCTGCAAAAAGTATTTAGCTGGGCTAAGCCATTCCATTGTAAATATGCTTACAAGAGAGCTTGTTGAATTAGTTAGTAGAAAATGTCTGCATAATTCCCCCGGGGACAGAAGAACGTTAAAACAAAAGAAAATAAATCGTATGCTTAAATATTGATGTGCAGGGAGACAACTCCAAATGGAAGCTCCCAAACAATTGCAAAAAAAGGAAGAATGAATTCCACAAGAACTGTTAAGCTCGTGCGCATGAAGTGAATTTATTCGCGTAGGTCATTACGCATTCAACTAATGCGGATTAGTGAGTAGACTGAGTTACATTTCTGGAGTGGCAAGCAACTGGCGTGTGGTGAGGTCTGATAGGTTAAAGGGGAATGTAGCATTGTTCAGTTGGATAGTTGCTTGCACTGTGGCATTTTCTGGCAGGTTTCATTTGGAGTTTTATTACCATCATTATTTGCTAGTCGTTGTCATTGTTGTCACTACTCTTGACTTGACGGTTTTGTTTGGATTTTGAGTCATGCAAAGTCACAAGTGCTCGAAAAGGACGAGATCAGTCTCACAAACAAAAGAAAAGCGAACAGCAACTGAAGTTGTCTCAATTACTACGCCTCTTCAGCATAAGTTGGGGCTTGAAATTTTGTCGTGCTATTGTCATCGTTTTGGCATGCATTGCCAGATGCTGAAACGAATATTCCAAACGACATTTAATAGCTGCATGCGTGCTCTCAATTGTTGCACAAACTGTTGCATGTCGTACACATTTGCAACAATACTTGCTGCTCAACATGCATTTGATTGCGGTTGACAGCTCTTGTCTGCTGTAGGTCACATTCTTGTAGTAAACATTTATTAAATCTTTAAATTATATTGCCTTGCATCTGTTCTTTTCCAACAGATATACAAAGTGTCTAATATCTATTTGTTGGCAAGTTACAGAAGCGGAATAAAATGCGTTTACATTCGGTTTTGTTCTGTAATTTTATTGAGTTGACTTAAACGTAAAACGACTCGTAACCTGTACTGAGACTAAACTGTAACTCATACAATTATTATATTTAATTCAAATACAATCATCCTATTTAAATGAATATCCCTAAATATCAACTGAAAATAATTGCCATATTGCACTTTTTATTTCATTTTGGCATAAACACAAATTCCGTTGAAAGGTTCATTGAGTGGCAAACGCTATCAGTTTCAAATTTGTGTGTTGCAATTAAACTGCTCGCAGCACGAAATACACAGGGAGTCAATTGAATTAGCGTGCTCTTTAAATTTATACAAGCTGTGTGGCACTCAAAATGACCATCATTTTGCACATCATTAGGCCTGTCCGTGTAATGCGGACATTCCAAAAACAACAAAACAACATGTGCGACACTTTTTTCTAACATTTTCTAACACTCGACTGAATTTCGCATATTTTGCAGTTCCTTCCGCATTTTTTCATTTCAGAAAATTTTTGCGTTTTGTGTATGCTTTTTGCGTATACGCTACGTGCCGTTGAAGTTTGAGGAGTAGGGTACTCCCAAAAAATGTTGTTGGCCCACGGCGTGGATCATTGTGTTGCATGTCAGCTTAATTGGCATTTTGATATGACAGCGTCAGGTTTGGGCTACGGCTCGGGCTCAAAATTGGAAACCAATTCCCGGGTAGATGATTGCGAACGAATGTGTTGATGGGTTGTCCATTAAATACCCTTCAAAATTGAATCGGGCTATAGAACACAATATAAGTTCTGCAGCATTGAAAATTACAACTGACCTTTTTTGTAAGATTAAACTTGCCACAGACTATTTTGAAATCGAATGTTTTCACGATGCAATTGAATCTGCGTATATTAAAATAGTCTCCATTTGAGTTTCATTCGCTTGAAGTTTCCTTACACAACCAGATAAACCAAATAACTTAGCTTTTGTTACACATTTTAAGCTACGCATTTTATGACCCGATAATTTGCGTAATAAAGCGGACATAGGCTATTTTTACATTTTATAATGTCATCGAAAATTAGATCCTTATAATAGAATGTTGCTTTGCCTTTGCCTTTCATTTTTTTTTGTCTAATTTTTCACAATCAAGCTAGTTGAAATTTATAGCAGCACGCGCCGGCTTTGAGTTGGTGGACGAAAATAAAATTAAGTTAAATTTAATGAGACTGCTTGAGGTTGCGGTACTTTGTGTGGCTGAGATAGCGATTAACTTTTATCCAGGTATATTATGCATACCAGACTTGTTAACATGCGAAACCAAAGAATTTGGTTAGTTAATAGCGCCGACATTTTGATTCATTACGTGTATATTATATAACGTTTGTTTTGTATGGCTTTATCGCGTGGGTACGTTTTATTTTGAGTTTATGGGAATAAAATAAATTCAATGAAAGCTTAGAAATAACATACTCACAATGCTTGCAAATGACATTTTTGATTTGAATTCCAATTAAAAGTATTTTCTTTTTGGTTTCTGACTGTTTTTGTGCAACAATTTCGTTTTTATTCAATAAAATGTTTGAATTTTTTTTTAATATTTTATCTCAGAAACTTAAAGAGCAACAGCTAAACAAAATGAACATAATATCACATTTTTGATCTAACAAAAGATTATTAAATATAATACCTCAAACAGAATTCATATTGCGCATGTTGTGTAGGAAACATTTTTGCATTAAAATTATTTCAACTAAAAGTAACAATTAATATTAATCCTATCATAAGCCTATACCTATACACACTCAGCTTGTACTTTGTGTCGCATTATTGCTAAATTGCTAATGTATGTGTTCACCTTTGTTGCATATTCCTAAATAAAAGCTAAACGAAAAACAGCTTAAGCTCAATATGTAAAGAAATGATGGATTTAAATTGTATTTGTATTACAATTTCTGTATATTTTCTTTCTTTGTACTCTTTTTTCTTACTCTAACCGGTATCATCATTGTAATTAAACCGTCACAAAATAACCAAAAACAAATAATCAAAAAAACCAACTGAAACAATAATATCCTAAAATTCTCCAAAATCATAATCCTAAACATAATAATTATATAATACTATTCTCGCCTCTACTCGTACAACGCTTGTATGCTGCATCAATGTGTGAAATTTGTGTGTTGTGAATCTGTAAGTTTTTGCCCTTACAGCTGCACTCCTGGGCGCAAGATTCCGTGCCGGCTCCAATGCCGGCATGCTGGGATTGGGCGGCCTACCCGGCCTGGGTGGACCGCCGACAGGCGATGGCAGCGATGCGGAGGCTGGCGAGGGCAACAATTTGGATATACCTGCCGGCTGTAATATGGGACGACGTCGCAGTCGTGCGGTTCTATATCAGCTATCCGGTCATTACAAGCCTGAAAAGGGCGGTGTCAAGACTAAATTAAAACTAGGCAATGTGAGTATCTTCCAAAAACCACAACACAGACAACACCAACAATTATAACGCTATCGCGAGTCAAATTCACTTTAATGTGTTTTATTTTAAAGCAGCTTTATTGTATTAATAATGATGTAACATTCACATTATTTGGATACCTCTTAAAAAAAGTCATTACTAAACAGAGAGTGCGAAAGTATAAGCTACATATATTTGTTAGAAAAGTCAAGAAATGATTTACTAGACGTTTTTAAACTAAAAATGCATACAACTGTGCCAACAATGGTAACACATTATTATTACACTTTTTTAATACAGGAAGTAACATAAATTTATTGCATTAAACAAATTTGATATTGATGATTTTTATAAGTAGTGAAATTTTTATTCGATTAAATTTAGTATTAAATTGAATTATCCAGTTTTGTTTAAACAGTTTGTGACGCCCAAATGCGTCAATTTGTGCATTTCACTTAATCCTTTCAGTCGCCGTATTTAATTCAAATTGACTTTTGATGTTTACCTGTTTGTAGAATTTTATGCATTCAACTGAGGCTCCGTTTCCCGAATACAAAACGCAATCGATAAAGAAGTCACGCTTGATCCTACCCCATTACGGAGTATTCAAAGGCATATGGGACTGGGTCATTCTGGTGGCCACCTTTTACGTAGCATTGATGGTGCCATACAATGCCGCATTTGCCAAAGCGGATCGTCAGACCATGGTCTCCGATGTCATTGTGGAAGCGTTGTTTATTGTCGGTGAGTACTTTGCCATAATGTTGTCTTTGTTGATGATGATGATTTGTTGTCCTTTTTGGTTATTCTGCTGCCCAGTTAAGTCTATGTTACATTTTGCCTTACTCATATTCCCATTATCCTTTCCTGCTCTTGACTGGGAATTGAATTTAGCCTCAAAGCTCCATATGGAGTTTTAGTTGTATTCTCCTGCGACTCACTAACGTTTTCATTTTGGTTCTTACCTTTTATTTGATTGGTCTTTTATTGCAGATATTTTATTGAATTTTCGCACAACCTTTGTCTCACGCAAAGGTGAGGTTGTATCCAATTCAAAACAGATTGCCATACATTACTTTCGTGGCTGGTTTGCTCTGGACTTATTGGCCGCCTTGCCCTTTGATCATCTATATGCCTCCGATTTGTACGACGGTGAGGTGAGTAATCGTCTTTGAATTGCTTTAACCCCATTCAAATATGCACATACATTTATTGTTGCATTTTTAAAATATGTATACGCTATTTGCATAACACCGGTTTTAGTTGGTTTTAGTGATTGTGCGGATTTCCTGAGGTGTGAAAAGGAAAGTAGTCGTTTATTGTTGTTAAGTGTAACAATGGCATTGCAACCTTTTTAAAAGTGAGAACAATGAGTTACAAAGCTCTTAGGGACATGTTCAATGAATATACATAAATTGCAAGACTAATAAGGTCTACATTAAAATAAGTTGGCAAATTGGTTGAACAATGAATTACAGGTTAAATTGCTCTTAAATATAAAGTAATAAATAAAAACAATAATAACCTAAATTGCCCTTCCCCGATAATTATTAAGAGTAATAACGATTAGTTATCAGAGAAAGTAAAATGTTGAACCGATTTATTATATTAAAGAGACAAGTTGTATTCCTTCACATAAAATTTACATTAATTGCTGTTTGTCTTGTTTTTGTTGTTGCACTAAAAAGCTTATAATTGTCCATTATCATTTAAAATAAAGTTAATTAAGTTATCCTTGTACGCAGCTAAGTACATAAATCAAAAATTTTCACGCTCATTAAGTTCACTTCGACTTTTAATATTCTTATTAATGTAATACCATGTTGCATATTTTGATGACACCTAATTGGTTTAGCTTGCAATTTGGCTGACTGAGCATATTTAATTGTCTTAACATGCAGTTGCCTGGCTAAACATACTAATTGGTCTAAAACTCATGTCAAGAAATCAATTTATCTAAAAGGGATTTGTCGCCACAAACCTGTGTGTGTGTGTGTGTGTGTTTCCCCACTTAAGCTTATGCAACTCTCAGAGGAAAGTTCATCCAACGAACTTAACTTTGCTTTTTAGTATTTTCATAAACTACAGCAACAGCGAACTTCCCTCGACCTTCAGTCGCTTAGCTACCTCGCATTGGCATTAAATATCTAATTCGATGCTCAGTGGTAAATAGCTTTAAAGAGATTTGCATAAAACTGTTTTTCGCATGCATAATGCATGTCATTTTCTTTGATATTTGCTTATGTTTGCGTTGACTTTTTTCCAGACAGCTGTAACTTAATTTGTGAGCCTAACAGCTATGCACTTAAAAGCGCTTCACTGCGTGTAATTAATATTAAAGTGCGTAATGCATAGTGAGTTATAATTAGCACTGAGCATAGTTTTAATATATTTTTACTATGCGACGCTCCTAAGCCGCTTTTCTATTCACCTCTGCGAATGAAATCCATTTAAGTGGACTCAACGCTCATCAAGCGGATTAACAACGTGTCCTCGCCTCGGCTTCGTCGCAGAGTAGGTGAATGCGGTGCGGTATCATGGCGATATTCTAACCTAATTGTGCGCCAAGTGAACTTTATCTAAAAAAGTATGCTACAAGTTGTAGTATTAAGAGCTTACGTTGGTTTTCCAGGTATTGACCGTGACTACGTTTTGCTTTGGATCATATTTTATGTCCGCTATTTTAAAGTTTGTGGCTCGGTTGGTTCTTGTTTTGAATTTTCTTGCAAAGTCAGCTTTAGTTGCACTGCTCAAAGTGTTGTTTTTCCGAAAACACTACAAATCGTGGGACGGCGGTGATGTCGCCAGCCGCTCGAGTACCAAATTCTCTGTTTTGGATTCAATGAATGCTTAGACAGTTGTGTCAAGGAACTTATTGATTATATTTGTTAGTTTATTGTATCTTTTTCATATACTACTTACAATTTACGTAAATGAAGAAACAAACTATTAATAAGCCCCAGATACCCATTTGTTATTATAAGTGTATATAGGGTATGGAAAATAACTATGGTTAAACATGCTTGTGGCAGCCATTACGGACATTTCAAGGATATTTTACTTGTTTTTAAGTTGCCATTTTTGTTGCTTAATTTTCAAGCTGACTTTCCATTGATTTTATGCGTTGTCATGATTTTCATATTGATTGCGGTCTCGACCAAAGTTTTTGTTTTGTTTTTGGTTCTCATTACAAGTACCAAATTGCTGCTTATCTGTGATTTTGATCAAAGAAAATACATTTTAGCTGCCTCGTTGATTCAAAGAGAAAGCGATGAAATATTTGATTACCAGCATGATTTACTCGGGGTTTTTAAGACTCGTCCTAAGTAAGGGTCATATATCTGACCTTTTGCTTAGAGGTGGTAGTAAGAAAGTAAGCTAATTGAGTTGCTTAAGTCGATTTAAGGTATATTTGAGGCTTAAGTTGTTGCTATCAAGATGCAAAAAACTTTGTCCGTCGTTTTAGACATATACATACGAGGTTACTTGAAATTAATTTCGAAGGCCAACAAGAAAGCCAAAATATTCGGCGTTGCTTTAGTCGTTTGCTAAGTTTTTGGCGCCATTAAAAGTTTATCTTTATAAAACTTTAATGTGCTTTAATTTCAAAAAGTGTGGCGTGTTGCTCGTTTGGCTTAAAAATGTGACAGTTCTTAAGTAGACAAAATAAATTAATGTATATTTTTATTTGACGAGTTTGAAGCATATTAGCATATTTAATATTTATATATTTTTTTTTTACATTTTGCTCAGTTTCAACTTTTTAGCTTGTTGCTGTTGCTGTTGCTCTTGCTGTTTCCGCAAACAAAATTCTAGCTAATGCACTAGAAACTTTGCATATTGCGTTGATTTAAAAGTTTTAATTATCCTTGAGACCCAAAAACTCGGCAACAAAAACTGACCAACGGAAACGGAAGTTTCCATGACAGTCAACTCGAGACCGCCTCACTTTTCATTGTGCCTGTTGCTTTTGTTGTTTCTGTTGCTCTCCGCGACAAAGTACGCAAACTGCGAGACGACATTGCGCAACTTTAGCAAAAGGCGGCCAAGATTTGACAGAAATAAAGAAAGAGAAAAAGGAAAGTAAAAGTAAAAGCGAAAGCGAAAGCGCAGCGTAAATTGCAACATGAATTTCAATTTTGCCTGGCAACGCTACAAAAATACGCACCCCTCACACTGACTCGGAAGCCATGAGGCGTTTGAAAGCGTAAAGCCTTACAGAACGAAACAAAAGATGCCAACATTCTTAAAGCTACATCGCCTCGGCTTGCTTTGCTGTCGGAGTGTATTATTATTTGTTGTATACCCTGTACAAGAGAATGTGTGAATGGGGTACGATTAATTTTAAAGTTTTTGTTATTTAACTTTTGCCTGACTAACGAAAATAAACTTTCTAGCTCAAAGTTTCAACTTTTCGTGTACAAATAATTTAATCTGATTTCTAATCAACATCGAAGCAATTTATAAGTAAGGGATTTTTCTACGGTATGTTGTTGTTCAAATCATTATTTTTTGTGTAATTGTTATTTGTGTTCGCTTTAAATGCCTTTCGCATTGCTGCTTGACAGCGCCGTGCAATTCTTCCTTACGTCGCATTACTTGCAAGGTTTTTTTTTGTAACGACTTTAATGCTTAGATCTCAGTTTTTTACGCTTCCTCAATTTGTAAAGCAGGCGCCAAACAATATCAATTTTAAAAATGATGCCTCATCAGCTACTGATAATATTCTCTTTACTTTTTACTTTCACAAACTTTTAATCATAAAAATATATATATATAAATCTAACTTAAAGGCTAAATGGCAATGACGTAACGTTAACGCCGTTAACCTTCAATTTAGTCAACTGCCTGGGCTGCTCTTCTGGGCGGGTTGAGAAGCTTGTTTGTTGTTTGTTACATTTCGGCTTTTTGATGACAGCCCTTTTGATTTTTGATTTAACCATTCCTTTTCATTTTGCTTCCTTTCTTTTGCTGAGTAGGGACGGAATTTATAACGCAGTTCAGGCTGGAAATACTGCTAGCTAAAAAATAGGCGTGTGTCATAATTTTAGAGCTGTGTGCGTGTGTGTTTTTATTGTGTGTTTATTTTGTGTGTATGCTCTAATCAGACGTACGCCCCAGAAATAAGGATACAATTCGAGTTAACTACAATTTGTTGTTGCCAAAAAACTTATTTGTGCATTAAATTAGGCATGTAAAATATTTTTATTTCATTTTGAAGCGAGACTTTTTATACCCTTAATTTGAAAATGGGTAAAAAGGGTATAATGTTTTTGTGCAAAAGTATGTAACAGGGAGAAGGAAGCATCTCCGACCCCATAAAGTATATATATTCTTGATCAGCATCAACAGCAGAGTCGATATAGCCATGTCCGTCTGTCAGTCTGTCCGTCCGTCCGTCTGTCCGTCCGTATTTATGAACGCGTCGATCTCAGAGACTATAAGCGCTAGAGACTCCAGATTTGGTACATAACCTCGCCTAGTCCCCGCGCAGTACAAGTTTGTTTTCAATTTTCGATAACTCTTCCCGTTTCGGATATACACATGTGATCGATAACAACAAAATCTTGAATTTGGAAAATGATGCAGTTTGAAAGATTAGACTAAATAATGACAATCTGTGAAAATTGTATTGAAATCGGTTGAGAAACACTGGAGATATGTAGTATTGAAGTTAAGAAAGTATGCACTATACGCGTATACATACACACACTTACACATACTTGCAAGCACTGACTGTATGCGTAAAGTATAGGGTTCAGGGTATAGTCTAGTCGGGATTTCTCGACTAGAGCCTTCTTACTTGTTTTGTATTATTTATTCATTTTATTTTCTGCGACTGTTTAATGTTGTTACCTTTAACTTGTCGACAAAGACGTAACTTTTTTACCATATCATGTCGCTGACATTTTAAAAATTAAAAAGAAATGTAGAAATGTAAAACTCGGGCCTATTGTTAACATATTTTTACTACAATTATTAAAATCAAGTAAGAAGGTTCTAGTCGTGAAATCCCGATTAGGTGATACCCTGAACCACATACTTAACGCGTATACTGCATACTTTAATTAATTTCAATGTAGCCTATCTCCGGTGTTTGTAAATCGATTTCAATATATTCACAGATTATTATTATTTCTTTTAATGTTTCAAATGCCGTCTAAAATTTTTCCAAATTCAAGACTTTGTTGTTATCGATCACTTGTGTGTATCGGAATTAGGGAAAGTTATTTGTTAATTTGAAACAAACTTGTACTGCCTAGGGATTAAGCGAGCTTTTGTTCTAAACCTGGAATCGCTAGCTCTGAGATCAACGCGTTCATACATACAGACGGACGGACAGACGGGCATGGCTATATCGACTCGGCTGTTGATGCTGATCAAGAATTTGTATACTTTATGGGGTCGGAGATGCTTTCTTCTGCCTGTTACATACTTTTGCACAAAACTATTATACCCTTTTTACCCATTTTCAATTGTTCTGTATTGGTATATATGATACTAAACAAATAAGAATGCATTCAAATATTTTACTATTTTAGCTTAATTCAGAAAAATCGGCATATCGAATGAACTTACTATCGAAATCGGCCCCAAAATAATTTTGTTTTTAATATTTGAGCATATCATAAATAAATGGTAGTTGACGTAACGACATACTTACAATATTATAAATATTCTACTTGGAAGAAGCTTCGTAAATTTATATTAATAAAGTGTGGATGAAATAAATAAAAGTAAGCTAATCTGTGTATATTTTGTTAAAAAAAAAATAGCAATAGCAAATTGGTTGTCCTGTTATTCTTTGGTTGAATGTTTGTGATATTTATCTGATGTTTTGGGTATTTAAGCTTACACCATTCCATTGTTTTTCATTTGTGAACTTGTTGCTATTGTTCGTTACAAAACTGCAGCTAGGCATCCTTTTGTCTTGTATCGCTTAACCATGTATCTTGTTTCGTTTTGTCCACTCTCTCATTCTCTCTGTCTTTCTTCGTCTATACACAGGAATCACACATTCATCTCGTCAAATTGACGCGTTTGTTGCGCCTGGCTAGGCTCTTGCAAAAAATTGATCGATATTCACAGCACACGGCCATGATTCTGACGCTGCTGATGTTTTCATTTACGGTGGCGGCTCACTGGCTCGCCTGCATCTGGTATGTCATTGCAGTAAAGGAGTATGAGTGGTTTCCCGAGAGCAACATTGGTGAGTATATGGACTAGCTGAAAGCCAAGGTCATCTAAGACCTAACCACACAAGTTTGTTTGTGTATTGTGTTTGTGCATTCAATGTGTGCGTTAGTTGGACAGTAATTTGGTTAGTTTGCCGCCAGCGTTGATTGTGTGTGCCTTGTGCACGTCAAACGCCAAATGAAAATGTTGCATTTGCCCGCAGCTACACCTAGCGCGATGCAATGTGTGAGTTTTTTCAAGTGCGGTCGTGTTTTTCCAGTCGCTCCCGTCCTGGTGATATTCTGCAGTACCAAATCAGTGCTAAAATATCGCATTTTGTTTGAGTCGGTTACATGTGTGTCTGGTTGCCACCACCAAGCGCGTTCTTTATACAGGCCCTCGTTGTATTGTGGAGCCTCCATTTTAAACATAGGCTGACCACGCTGCCAGCTGATTGCGCAGCATCCCAGGGCTGGTTGTTTTCTGTTGCCGTGGCAACCGAGCAAACAGCGTACTTCGAGTTCTCCCGGTTTATAGCAGGACACTTTTGTTAGATGTTTTGAGCTGTGGTTGGTTCGTGTACCGGCTGAACGAGCTAACAAAATATCGTTGCATACACGAAGGTGTCTGCGAGTAGTGTTGCATAACCCACAAGCGAGCCCTTATTGTATTTTACCAAATGGAATCTTCAAGCAGCAAAGCTAAAAGCCACGGAACCGGCTATTACAAAACTCCCACCAACTCCTTTGGGGCTCTGGTGGCTGATTAGGGGCGTTATAACCCCCACTGGTACCTTACCTTAGGGAAAAATTTGGTCACCGAAGGACTGCTTGGAGTTCACCGCAAAAGCAGAAGGTCGCCCCCCTATTAAGTGAAAGGAAACTTGTGCCCACCGATGGACTGCCTTATAACCTTTGTACTCTAGGAACCCAATTGGTGTACGTGAGCAAAGCCATTGAGGTTATCGAGCAGCACTCCGCGCTGCAGCGAACCGCACCGGTGGCTCACTTGCCACAACTGCTCGCCACGAACGTTGCAATGCTCGATGAACGAAATGAGTGAGGCTTTTTCTGGCCCAAGCGAGCTGTTTAGTGCTCAGGGCATTGATACGTAAGGAGCTGACAAGGATTGTTAAGCTGCACGTGTCAGCTCTGAGGCAAAGCAACCAAGTTGCAGTTGGTGGCTCCCAAACCACGCGCTCGATTTCGGATTTCCTCTCTGCAGGCATACGCTCAGGCGTTCCGCCAACATCGACTTATAAATAAAAAGACATCACACATCTGTAAACAGCCATGGGAGAAGCCTTAGGCAACAGAGCAACGGTCAAAAGGCACATCGACATACAGCGTGCTGAATATGTGACATAGACAAGCTCACTCCGAAGAAGGAACTGATCGAAGCAATACGAAAAGTCAGGACGTCCCTACGCGTCAACATGTCTAAGAGTCCTAAGAGCTAGAAGGCTATGTCAACGCGCTATAGACGAAGCAGAAGAACTCTAAAGAGGCTACCAAGGAGACCAATTTAGCAGGTTGTAGAGTACCTGTTTCCAAGCGGCTGAATTTACGTTTTGCCCACAACAAGAACACATCACCACGATTTTACCGCACCAGTTGCTATTACACCGGAGGGTGATGTTGCAGGAGAATCATGTCGAGCAAAGCCCCTGGTCCGGACGGTATCCCCAACCGAGCGTTGACGCTACATGCCGACCAATTTTCTGTGCTCTTCTGGAAAGTGCAGAATCTGCTGCTACTGCTGAAGCTAAATAATCCGCTATTGGAGATTTCTAATTATAGACCCATATATAATAGACAGACAGAGAGCTGTTCCCAAACCGGTTTGGGTTTTGTAAAACGAGGCTGTTGATGTACAATGCGGTAAAATCTATTATTTTCAACGCTTTGAAGTTTTTGCAGGTCGCTTTCTATCTGCGGGACATCGTAAGGTGTCTGACGGACTGGTGCTGAAATACCACACCACTGAAGGCACTAAAGTAGATGCTGTTTCTGCAGGAGTTCCACAGGGATTCGTTCTTGGGCTATTGAAACATAATGCCTTAAGGCGTTACTGATGATTTAGCTTTCGCGGTCGTACGGAAGGACCGTAAATGCAAGTCACCTACACTTCTTGCATTGCTCGGGTGCAGGACTGGCTTAGTCAGGCGGGACTGGACGTGGCTGCGCACAAGTTGGAGGCAGTTTCGATTACGTTCCATAAAAGGGCCATGAAATATATCGGGGTCATGCTGAAGACGAGATTGTCGTTTAAGGTGTACACCGCAACTAATGCAGAGGAGCTCAACACACGTAGGCCTAAACAGTGTGCCTACTAAGTAGGTTGCGCTACCGTTTGGTAGACAGCGTATCAAGCGCAATTGCGCAGTGGCAAATACGCTGGAACTCTTTAGTGAAAGGTCCTTGGACATTTGCCTTGATTCCGCAGATGTTACCCTGGCTCAACCGTAAGCACGGCGAAGTGAACTTATACATAATCCAGTTTCTATATGGACATTGGTGGTTCCGGAACTACTTGAAGCGGTTCAGACACGAGAGTCACGATGAATGCTCATGGTGCGGACATAGTTCACAAGAGGACGCATACAATATGATGTTCAAATGCGGGCGGTTCGTCCATTAGCGTAATAAACTTGAGCGCGACATGGGTGTTCCCATTACTGTGAACAATCTTGTCCTATATTAAAGGTTTTTTTTATTTTTAGTTAATATCGTTTAAATAAGAAAATAAAAAAAACGCAAGCGCCGTATTACTAACCCACATCCACACACAAGCACACTCAGATACACATGCAAACACACTAATGCGTAATAAGAAAAGAAAGAAATGCGCAAAAAGTATAAGCCAACCCAGGTATACAGCTGTAAGGGGGAAAACGGAAACGGTTATTAGCATATTTAAATGGCACAGTTTGCACAAAACTCGTGCGGGACAATATCAAATCAACGTTCATTGTACAATATGCACAAAAAGTTTTTATTGTTACTTTGTATACCCTGTGGCAGAAATGTGAAGAATACGAGGTTGTTTTTTTTTCTCAGTCGTGCGATTGCTAAGGGAAAATTAAGAAGTAGTTTGCTCAAGGACTATTAATCTTCTTTAGACGAGGCAATTATCTCTTGAGTAAAACTTAAATGAGACCAAAGACTATTTATTTGCTACAGGCGAGACCATTCCTTCTTCAGTGATTTGTCTTTTTGATTTCGTACGGCGAATATTATGTGTGCTTTTGATTTTTGTCGTTGCTGTGCCTTGCACATTTTATCCTTTTCAACTCTGACCTCATTTTCTTGCTATTGGCCTTGCCGCGCGAAATGAGACGATGTAGGCATTTCCGTTTGCATGCTAACTTTGATACTTTGGTCAAGGTCTTCTTTTCTTGCAGTTAGATCATTTGCAAAATCGGTCAAATTGGACCAATATATAATATAGCTGCCAAACAAATTCAAGATCTTTAAATAGATTTTACTATGAAAAAAAGTAGGCTTTGCAAGTGTGTATAATATTTGGTATGGCGACGATAGCCTTCCTTACTTGTTTTCATTTTCTTTCATCGCTTCTGCCTGTTGGTTTTACCTGTGCTGAAATCTGAACCTTTTTTTCAAGGGTTTGCAGCTCTGATTTTCTCGTCTATGGAAAATAAATAGACTTTGGTTAAGTAGAGTGCGTGTTTAATGTTGCTCGTCCCGTACATAAAATTGCCTAAATACACACTAAGTATATTATTTTTAGCATTACCTACACAAACAATTCAACTACAGTCAAAATAAATAATTTAATTCCAGCTGCAGGCCCAATTATTAAATATTTTTACTGTTATCTGTCTTTGAGAAGTATGTAACATAAACATACTGTATTAAGTTTTCAAACATATTTTAAAAATTCCCTTGGTAAATTTTAATTTCTTCACTTCACTGATAAGCTGACATCCCAAAGAAAATCACATACAAAAGCAACAAATGGCCAGTTACTTTCTACATATAAATACACACATATGTGTAGTACAGTGAACATGATACGCATTAAATGCTCGCACACACACTCAAACAGTTATAAGGAGTTAAGAAATTGGTGGTAAAAAAGTTTACAAACTGCCATTTAGCATTTGTAGTTGGGCGTTTCCGTTGCCATTTTGGCCTAAGCATTTAGCTGGATTTGACACGCTCTATGTATGTAATCCGTCCATCCGTCTGTACGCCTGTCCGCATGTCCGCATGTCCGCATGTCCATTCGTGCGCTGTCTGACAGCTTACTTTGACTTTGAATGAATACTTTGATGGACAGCAACAGCTCCATGTCGAGAAAGTATTTTTTTGGGCCAAGTCATTGTCAGTTTAATAAGCGGCTGAATGACAAATACTACATTGTGCGTCTGGCCCACATGTGCCCTGTGCTGCAAAAACCTGATTTACTAAACAATGTTTATTTTATATTTTTTCTTTCTCTTTCCTGCTATTTGTGCCATTAAAATCGTCAAGTATTGTTCACAGGTTGGCTGCAGCTGCTTGCGGAGAGAAAAAACGCGTCCGTTGCCATACTGACAACAGCAGAAACCTACTCGACAGCGTTGTATTTTACATTCACCAGTCTCACTTCAGTGGGCTTTGGCAATGTATCGGCAAATACAACGGCCGAAAAGGTTTTCACAATTATAATGATGCTCATTGGCGGTAGGTAATCAGCAGCCACGTATCCTCATCCCACCTACCCATTCGGGATTCGGGAAATGTGAAACCATATTTAACTCTTTATGCGTTAGTCAACTGTCTCTCAAAACTCTTTATCTACTCTCAGCTCTAATGCACGCTGTGGTTTTTGGCAATGTGACAGCCATCATACAACGTATGTACTCACGCCGTTCTCTCTACGAAAGCAAATGGCGAGACCTAAAGGATTTCGTGGCACTGCATAATGTAAGTATTTATCAGTTGAATAACACGTTTGCTTTCTTATATACAAAAACTATAAAATCATAATATAAATTAATTTCAAGAAACGTTTTTTCGTAATTTATTAAATAGTTTGGATACTGTAAAAAGTAGACTAAAAGATTACTAAAAAATCACATTTAAAAAAAAAATTAAATGACCTTTAATTTTTATATAAAGCATGAAAGTCTTTTTGCAAATACATTCAAACTTCCATGGAACAAGTTTTGCGGATGATAAATAATAATGGAGAAGTGTTTTTTGATTGAACCAAATGGCAGTATTCTGGAAATGAATTCGTTGTTCACAATAGAGAAGTTGGACTGTCTTTGAATATAGTCCCATCTCGAAAAGATTTATGAGGGCCTGACCGATTTTATATAAAAAGTGAAGATGTATTTTCTATCTCACCCTGACTGACCACCATTTTAAAGATTTTCGAGTCTCACTTGATAGATTAAGCACATAAGATTCATATTTGAGTTCATGCTAACATTTTGTACTGACTGGTGCTGTTTGACTCGCAGAACTAAAATGTTATTATGCTATTTTGTGCTAGAATATCGAAGAGCACTTAATGATACTTGAACCTTATGGACTGTCTCGTTAACGTGTTGAAAGTCGATTGGAAATCCGCAATTAGCCTGACATAAGAAATTGTTTCCACCCTAGTGGTTGGCTGCCAACTGGGCGACATACGTTTTATGCATACAACTCATGCTGAAATTGCTTTTGCTCACCCAGTTTTATTGGAATGCAGCACACTCTTGCCATATGCCATGCAACATCAGGTTAGGAATGGGATAGGAAAGGCATTGATAAGCAAGCATGCAACAGAGTTAGATGCTTTTGCTTGAATATGCTAAGAAAGATTGTCATATTTAGTTGCGAGACGTGACCGTGCCACATGCAATCTGTTTATGTTGCCATCGTTTTCAAGCGCCCATAATACGAATGCTCCATTACGCAGCATTCACACGCTGAATTTGTAATTAAATGCATTGGTGTTGCTTTCGTGTTTATATGCTTAAAATGCATGAAAATGAGTTTACGGAATAAAAAAACTCAATTTAGTAGTAAATGTTATTAAAAAAAATATTTCTTAAAAGATGATGCAAAAATAAGACAGATTTTAAATCAAAAATCCCAGAAATTATAGGTTTGCAAAGATATTGCAGATGGGATGTTATTAATTTCTGAAAAATCTTGGGAACAGCAGCCAACTTGGAAATACCCCTAAATTTATTAACATTAGAGTTATTCCATTTGTATTTTATTTTGCAATTATATTGGCAATGGTTTTTATATTCTTGAAGAATATGTTAAATGGGAGTATCAAGTATTAACAAAATAAAAAACCCGCTTGGGATCCTGCTGAAACTGTAGTCTATACCGGGACATGTAATTCCTATAATTGTAGTTATTGAGGACTGAAAAAATGGATCGAGCAATCAAGTATGCGGAATAAGCTAAGAAGGAGCCATTTTTTTTTTTAACTCTTCTACTGTTTAGAATTTAGATTTTTTAGAATTGTCAACTCTCGTCAACTTTAGGAAAGTTGGAATTATTTTGTTGATCTAAGTCATCACTTCTTAACACCAAATATTAGATGAGACAACATCATATTATTGTGTATTCATCTGATTATTCTTCAGTATTGGGAATTGGGACTGAAAAATTTATATTTAATTTATCTTTGGGTTCTTAAGTGTTTGGTGAATTTTCAGACATGAATTTGCACGCGATGACCATCCAACATTAGCCTCTTTTTTCATTAAAGTATCATTTAAGAAGATTCTCTCGCACAATTTTTGAAACTGGCCGAACGCCGAGTTGAGTCCACGTGAAGCCTGCCATGTCCTTCTTCATCTCCACACTCCAAATTCGAAGAGGCCATGAGGTCAGTAACACGGCAGTTTAGATCACCACATTTTTCATGCACGCAAAGAAAATCTAAAAGAGCGCAAACGTAAAACACAAAAACAAAATATTAGCTGCCGTCAAGCAAACAGAGCAAACTAAGCAGTATGCTTGGACTGCAATATGCTTGAACACGTCCGATTGCAGAGCGAAAGAAACTATGATTCGATTAATATATATTATGACAATATCTACGCAATAATTTAAATTATAAATTATTTTTAATTATATAATTATATTTTTTGTCAACTTTCAGATGCCAAAGGAGCTGAAACAGCGCATTGAGGATTACTTTCAAACATCTTGGTCGCTCAGCCATGGCATTGATATATATGAGGTAAAGTATGGCTGCAAGTAAGAATACTATGTGTATTTGTTAATTATTTATATGAGTTTGCTTGCCCCACAAATGTTGCTGATAGTGCGCAAAATCTTTAGCACACTGGGCAAGCAAACACTGTGGCTTCATTGGCATTTTGATATCTCAGTGCCTTTAATTAAGCAAAGGCCGTTGGGTCTCTCATAAATACATATATTTCTTCGTAGTATATACTGAAGGGATAGCCAAATATAATTTGTGAGTATGTTTTTACGTGTGCATGTGTGTGTCTTATTGATTGGCATTGGGTTAAATGGCGAAAAGCTTGAATCCCCTTTGATTGCATGTCAGCCAGTAGGTAGTATACATATGTTGGAAGCCCGTGGCGCCCTAGGTTGGTATTTAATATTGAATTCAATTTAGTCCAATTATTTATAATTGCAATCAGCACAGATATATCAATTTGGTTTTGTTGCTACTGGATTAAAATATATGTATTTTTATTTTATTTTTATAGATATAAAAAAAAAATTTATTTTGAATTTTAAGATGTACCAGAGATTTTTTGTGTGATTGCTTTCAATTAATTACAAAAAGTACTTATTATTTAAGTATATAATAATTTCAAATAATTTTTGTAATTTAATTTTTTTCAATAAATTTTGGAGTGACCCTCGTTGTCACAGCAGTTCTTGACTGACGTTGCCTTGATATGATAAATTAAATAGCGAGTTGTATAAGTATGAATATGAACATTGACTGCACGTAATACATATTTTAAGCTGTTGAATTGGCTTTTATTTATAGGCAGCTTAATTGATTGTTGCAAATTGAAGATGGTTTAAGCTGACAAATCTTTGCAAAAAGTTTCTCGTCAATCAATTAATTGGAACGCAAAGAAATAATAATTCTATTTGATTGCTTCATTGAATCTGTCCCGACAATCTTTTCAGTTTCAGTTGCGACTTAAAGTTTGGATTTGGTAAAAACTTTGCCACAACATGCCAGTTGAGCGAAACTTTGTTTCTCTCTGTAGAAATTGGCACACAGCAAACTTTGTTGCACACAACTCGTAGTGCATAAAAAGCAGGTGGCAATTGCATAAAGTGTTTAGAGTTTACATGCCATTTACTAATTGCCAGTATTATAACAAAAGTCAAACAAACGTTAACTCTGGTGTTTTGCTCGCTGCAGGTTTCTATACCCTCAAAAAAAAGGGTATAATGGTTTTGTGCAAAAGTATGTAACAGGCAGAAGGAAGCATCTCCGACCCCATAAAGTATATATATTCTTGATCAGCATCAACAGCCGAGTCGATATAGCCATGTCCGTCTGTCCGTCCGTCCGTCCGTATGTATGAACACGTCGATCTCAGAGACTATAAGAGCTAGAGACTCCAGATTTGGTACATAAGCTCGCCTAATCCCCGCGCAGTACAAGTTTGTTTTAAATTTTCGATAGCTCTTCCCGTTTCCGATATACACATGTGATCGATACCAACAAAATCTTGAATTTGGTAAACTTCTGATGCAGTTTGAAACATTGGACAAAATAATGACAATCTGTGAAAAAATTGAAATCGGTTGAGAAACACCGGAGATATGGAGCATTGAAATTAAGAAAGTATGCACTATACGCATACACACACACACACAAGCACTGACTGTACACTTAAAGTATGGGGTTCAGGGTATAGTGTAGTCGGGATTACTCGAATAGAACCTTCTTACTTGTTTTTTTATTGTTTTTTTTTTTCAATTTTGATGTCATGTGATGCAAATTAATTAGCGCATTTGTTTGGCTGCCTCTAACGTTATTCACAACACATCAAATCCCCAACTGCTCCTGCCTTTGATGTTGCCCAACAGAGTACTTGACAGCTACTCTTGCTGCTGTTTCCAGTAGACGGAGAAAACTCTCTTCCACGTCTGACAGGAGCACGCTTCAAATGTCCTGGCCAGACTTTTAGTGATTTGTTGCTCTGGTTTATGGAAGCGGAGCCTTATGTGCGTATGATTTTGCTCCAAACTTGTATAATTCATTTTGGCTTACAACCATTTGAATACAGCTGCCTAAAAATATGCTTTATTATGGAATGAAATTTGATAATAAAGTAGTCTTTTGCAGCTAAGATAATGTTTTAACTGTCTTAAAACTTTTTTTTCACACATATTCAAGAAGAATGCTGAAGAGTTGTAACAAGTTATATGCAGTGTTTCGTTTATGGAAACAAGAGATAAAGATAATTTGTAAACTGTTAATCGATTTATGGTTGATTTTAACAAAAAAGTAATATGTTTAAATCAAATTTAATTTAATCACAATATGAAAACATGAATAATGCGTCCTCTCACTCAGAGTCGCACAATATATATGTATTTATAAATGGAGCACAAAATGTGACGCCAGTTAGGGGGGCCGTAAATTAAATTGTTAATTTATTGCGCATGAAAATTAACTGGCAAAACGTCAAAAGGCTGTTTGTTGGCCCTCTTGGATTCCACTCTGCCAGCCAGTCGACAAAACGTGTGTTCGTTCTGTCAGAAATGATGGGGGCTTCTTTTCGCGTAGCAGAAATTCTAGCTAAAATGTTTGGCAGATAAATGAACCGTCCTGCGTTAAGTTGGTTGACATTCGCCTCTTAATGTTGACAGTCAAGTTTTTAGCGAACTTTTTGGCCAATGCTTTATTAGTGTAAAATATTTTACACTTCTTTGGACTTTGTGGTTGAGCATGCTCACATAAATAACAATTCCAACTTGCCCTTCGGGAAAATGTTCCATTAAATAAGTAAATGTGTAAATTCACGGACGAAAGGGAGAAAGCTTCTAAAACATGGTTAGTTTTAAGTTGTTGTTTCTGTTTGGGTTTTATTTACATTTGTTGTCCCATGTCAAAATGAATAATTGTAAAAAAAATAAGCACTTTCTACAAAATTCCAAATGTTCACTTATCCACAAAATTTCTGTCATTGCGTGTTAGTTTTGTGGCTAAAAATTCAAGTTTCAAGTTTGAAATGAATTAAAACTTGTGTAAACCTCTCGTATTAATGATTAATGTAAAATGGCTATAGCCAATAGCCTTTTAATTAATAATAAATGTTAATAATTGTATTTTGATTGTGCTATCGTGCGAATATTAGTAGTTTAAAAGTCATTTCATAAGCTATTTAATTTTTAGAGCAATTTAAGCAAGTTAAATGTTATGATCTAGCCAAAAAAGGCTTTAAGCTTCATGTTTGTTGAAATATAAATTCTACGTGAAATACCAAATAGTCAATAAAATAAATATAAACCAAGAAACAATATTCACACACACATTTGGCTTATGAGTTCTTGTCAAACAAATTACTTCAAATGAACGTAAACGCCTAAGTTTTGAGCATTATTCATATTATAAAGGCAAAGGATAGTCTCAGAAGTATATAAATAAATGTGGTATATGCTAAAGTATATATTCGTATTAAATTCCCCTGGAGGTTAAATACTTACTTTATATCTAAGCAAAGAATTCAGGTAACCGCAAAACAAAAATGTAAACAAACAAAATGTATAAGCTTTTCAATTTTCATATTAATCCACTCAACAATATCATCCAATACACTTGCGACTACCTCGAGGACCGAGACATAATCAAAAACAAAAGAAATAAAAAAAAATCGCAGGAAAAAGACATTTATTTTACATATTGCGCATGCAAAATAAATGTAGAGAAAAAAGCAAAAAAACTGCAGGGGAAAAAACAGAATTGTCAAATATATGCTTACAATATCTTTCAATTCTATTTTGCACCTGACTGTGCGCGAATGTTGTGTGTGTGTGTGTCTACGATGTGTTGTTTCTTGGAAGGATATGTAAGTTTTGAGCTCTGGCACTTGTCGCTCGTGTTTACCTCCCCACTTATACATACACATTTTACCCCTTCTATCACTGACTTTTCACTCTTTTCTCATTTTTTTCTTATGTTCGTTTACAGACGCTGCGTGAATTTCCGGAGGAGCTACGTGGAGATGTCTCAATGCATTTACATCGTGAAATATTACAGCTACCGATATTCGAGACAGCCTCACTGGTGAGCGCATACGTATATATACAGACATAGCCAGCTCAACAGAAAAATGTTAACCAAAACTTTTACACTATTGTTTGCAGGTTTATATTTAATGTAGTGCTAATATAGCGCAAATAGTTTTGAATTTTAGAAATCACTTTGAAATATATCAAAAGTTTTTCTAGCGGTCATTTGGTTTAAAATATATCAAAACTGGTGCTATGATTTAAATACATAAATGTAAATTTTTCAATAAGGCATAAATTTGAGGTCTAAAATCAATTCCAAGCAAGCTCTGATTAGCATAAAGGTAGACAACAATAGATTTTTTCTATCAACAAATTTTCTTGCAACCTGTTTTACATTTGAGACTTGTTTTTTATTTTGCGCTAAACACGATAGCGTTTATTAATTTTGCGTATCACATCATCATTTTAAGAAAAACTGCAGTAAACCCTTTAAAAATGTTAAACGTTTTCTGTAGAAACTTTTATGTTATCTTTGATTGAAGCTTTAGTCGTACACCAAAACCCCCAATATCGTAAGATACCAAAGTAATAAAAAAAATGTACGACAGTATTAGTTTGTCCAGTAGATATCAAATAACCATAAATAGCTACGTTTTCTTAAAAAAAAACAATCATCATGTTTTGCAGTTTTTCAATGATTAGAGTTACCCCTAAGTGTAAAGTAATACGACAATTGAAACATTTCTTAGCATTATAAAAAAAATACTTGAAACAAATGCAAAACTTGATGTTTGTTTTTTTGCATGTAAAAGAAAATAGCTTTGCGGTGCTATTTTAAATTTCGCAGCTGTACATATGTGGGTGTGTAAGAGAGTTTTGCTTCCGCTTTTTATGTTATTGCCAAAGGTCGGAGACGCTTTAAATGCTATACAGGGCCTCAAATAGGTGGTGTTATTATGCTGTTTGCTGATACTGTTGGCAATGTTAAAGTAATCGGCCATAGCCATAGCAGTCGAAAGTCAACTCCTGTTTGGCACATACAACCGCACACGCACACACAAACACACATTCACACACCCCCATCACACACAACACACAGGTGAAACTTTCAGTTTTACTATACTGAATAAATTGAGCGTGTGTGCCTTCTGGCCAACTGTTAGACACGGGCTCCAACAACTGAAGCATGAAAAAGGTTTTAGGCAAAACTTTTGCCCACAATCACAAACACACACATGCACTCAGAGATTAATACGTTTACATAGTGAAAACAGAAAGTAAAAGCAAATGCAACAGTGCGAGATGTCATGATTATCGAAGACGACAATGAGAATACCCTTGTCATTCGGACATGTTAAAACTCAGGGCATACACACACAGGTGGACACACATATATATACGCATAATACTTAAGAGTCAAGCATTGTGCAAATGGTGTTAAAAATTAAAGCATGCTCTGTGTGCCGCTGAAGTAATTGATTTTCCATTAAGCTTTTGTTGCACAAGTTCACGTCTCATGAAAAAAAGATGAAAGTTTTCTTTGTCCATTCTTGAACCTCTTGCCAAGTTTCGTCCGCTGTCTGTTCGCAGAGATAAGACAAGTTTATTGATGCTTCTTGAGTTGGGCATCAATTTTAATTCGAGATTAAGCCAGCTGTAATTAAAGTCAAAACTTTACTCACGCTTAATAAGTTAACATAAACGAAAAAGTAAAATATAAACTATGTTTCTGAATAAGAAACTAGAAAGGTAATTACTTTTTCTTTAAGTACATTCTGAGTGTACTGCTTAACGTTAGAGCCAAAACAAATTCATTACGGGATTTTATGAGTTTTATACCTCTAGAATTTCTAGAAAAAAGAAGTAACAAAGCTCAAATCGAGAAAACTCGTTTATGGAAAGAGCTAATAAATGCTTGACTTAACTCCAATATTTGATTTATAGGGAGTTTCTCTACCGATATCTATGAAATTTTCTAGATCAAAATTTTGTTATCGACTACATGTGTAGTAAACCGGTAAAGGTATTTGAAAAAAATAATCTCTTGACAAACATCAAGAGTCTAGATTTTATGGTCTCGGAGAACGCCGCGCTCATACAGACAGATAGACAGCACTAAACCTTTTTCCGATAACGTGGGTTCAGGGTATAAAGAAGGAGAAGCTCGATTAGCCCTTGTCATAAGCCATCAAAAGTCGTAAGCAATTCAAATTTGGTGTTTGTGTTCAGCTACGATTTTTTCTATGTCATAAAAAACGTTATTTATGCAAACTTTATTGGCTTATTCTATGTATATAAAAACTCATCCTTCTATACTTCAAGCTGTTCAAATCGATAAGGTGCCCTCCTTTCAGGAGCCACTTTAAACAGTTTGCTTATATATTTATTTTTTTGTTTACTGAGCAATTACCTTGTGCTGAACACAGAATACTAAGCTTTAAAATCTTAGTTAAGTAACTAAAGTCCACCTAGGTGCATACTGTTGCTTGACCTTGGTCAATTTCATACCATAAAATCGCAACTTGAGAGTAAAATAGTCAAAGAAAATGAAACGAACGACAATACGAAAAGTGTAAACATTAATAAAGCTTTTGCAGAGATGGCAAACAAAAACCACTCAACGGCAATAGGCAAGCTTTATGCCACTTTTCGTTGGCAGCTTCAACGACATCTAACAAGTAAAATAACGGTAGTCGCGGCAGTTTTCCACGGAATTCACGATGTTGGAACGACTCTTGACCAACTTCAATGTGAAGACGTTGACTCTCACTGAATAAAATCTTATTTACGCGAATTTGTCACTGTGCTTATTGTATTTGTTATTTTTTTTTTGAACAATTGCAGGGTTGCCTGAAATTGTTGTCACTGCACATAAAGACGAACTTTTGTGCACCCGGCGAGTATCTAATACACAAAGGCGATGCACTAAACTATATATATTATCTCTGCAACGGCTCCATGGAGGTAATCAAGGACGACATGGTTGTTGCCATCCTAGGTATGTACTAACAATGTTAACTCATTTTCGTTGTGTGAAGTTTGAGCACTTTGTGTTTTCAAGTCGCTTTCACTTAAATGGCTATGTTTTCATTATTTTTATATTGTCCAGAGACGTTTGTTGAACTCAAAAGTTCGTTCGGTTTGCTCTTGGCATCTTCCCATTTGTATTTTAGCCAAGTCATCTGCTTATTTATTAATTCACAACGTTGCCTAGACAAATGGCTGCTATTTTTATGCTTATTGATTCTTACTAAGCGATTGACCTTTTGTTCGGTTTTTCTCTCCTTAACTTAACAACACCTACACAATCGTTTAAAGGCAAGGGCGATCTAGTTGGCTCCGACATAAATGTGCATCTGGTCGCCACGAGTAACGGCCAAATGACAGCTACCACTAATAGCGCTGGCCAGGATGTTGTTGTGCGTAGCAGCAGCGACATAAAGGTAAGTCTCGATCCTGAAACCTGTTTAAAATATAAATAAATGTGTGACGGAAAGTAAGGCTACGTGATGCTAAAGCTGCCGTTTAAAATATTAGTCAGTCAGTTTTATTTTACTTAATTATTATTTTGTTGAATTAAGATCTTTATTGCTTTGAAAATTGAACATATTTGAACAAACTTAAATTAACTCGAATCGAATCGAATTTTGTGCAGGATCTTTCAAAACTTGTTAACAAAGAGCTTTAATATTCTAAAGTTGAGCAGCTTTTTCAGCTATTCTCATTTAATTCAGCATATGCTTATGTGCTAGTTTTCGCTTCCTATACGGAGAAAACTTAATGGTTATAGTTACAAGGCATCTTGAAGTCGTTTCCTTTTTACCGCCTGCGCGTTTTAGTCGGTTTAGTTGGTTCGTAATTAAATGGAATTTATTTTTATGTCTTCACGACATTGTCGCCTTTTATTTTTATTAAACTCTGCGCTGCGCTTAAATTATATTTTTATCGAAACGGCTTTTTTAAAGCTGAAGCTGAAAAGTTCAAGATTTTTTTTCCTGCTCATTTGTTTATTTTCATTTTTCCCGTGTTTGTTTGTTCGCCTGTTGTAAAGTTTATCACGTTGAGTGCAGGCAAACGATGCTTCAAGTATTTTTAAGCATCTGCCAACGTTGGATTTGCTTCCACTTGACCGCAACGAGAAAAATTTCAGTCTTTTCTTTGGCTTTCCTTCTAAAATTTAAAAAGACTGTCAGCTAGCCAAAAAGCCGCAGGAGTTATGTGTGGCTTACATAGCTGTCAGATAATTTATTCAACATTTTGACGTCGGCTGTCTGTGCTATAGATTCCCTAAACGACCGTAGGATCATGAACAATTTAAACGGAAAGATCATCATTTAATTAGTGAAAAGCATTACTATTAATAGTATTAGTATTAGTTGAAAAGCTGTTAAATCGTCATCGGGGTTTGCTTAACACGTTTTTACAGTCATTCAGTATTTTTTACTCTCTTCTTTGGCTTTTGCCTTTACCTAAGCTGTTGCTTGTGCCCAGTTTATTTGACTGTCGGCCTTCTAGCCAAATACACCCCAGACATGTAGCATACATTACTTACTTACTCACAGGCAGCAGCTGCCTCAGCGTGTGCTCTCGCTACTTCAGGTTCGACACAAGTGGTAGTCAGCCAACAAAAACAACAACGACAGCGGGCCATGTGAGTGATACTTAAGAGTAATGTGTGTGTGTGTGTTAGGGGGTATCCGTGTGTGTGGGTGCGCGTTTGTGTGTCTGTCTATATGGTGCACTTGAGTATGAAAAGAAGACACCAAGGCGTTGACATTAACACATGGCATATATAATGTTTAGTCGAGTAGACTCGGTGATGCTCTAAGAAACACATTTTTTACATTGAATATTTTTCCTATTAGTTGAACTACGATTTTTTGGTTTTTAAAGAACTAAATGAATGTGAAAAATTAAGTTTATATCTTGGTATAAATCATGGTTTAAGAAAAAAATTTTTGAAGAAGAAAGTTATTATAATAAATGTTAAGAAATTTCCATAAATAAACATATTTAGAAAAAAAATTTAAAATTAAATATATTTAATTTAGAATTAAATATATTTTTACAAATATATTTTAGCAAACAAAATAAAATTATAGCAAAAAAAAAGTATTACTTGTGTTAAGTTAACTTTAAACTAGTAGCAAGTACCATTACTAAGCTTATGGACAAAGTTGTGTTTATTTTCATGGACTCTGACCTTGCCCATAAAGTACATATGAATAGGGTTGCCTTCTTTAGCTAGTAGCTGATTGAGAGGCCTCAGCAGGAGGCAGGCAGGCAACTTCAGTGTAGTGCATAATCATTTAAAATACAATTTTTGTATGTTGTTTTTCGTAGGCGCTTACCTACTGCGATTTGAAGTGCATACACATGGGCGGTCTGGTGGAGGTGCTGCGTCTATATCCGGAGTACCAGCAGCAGTTTGCTAATGACATACAGCACGATCTGACATGCAATTTGCGCGAGGGATATGAGAATCAGGACTCGGATATTGGGCCATCGTTTCCCCTGCCCAGTATTAGTGAGGATGATGAAAATCGAGATGAAGCCGCGGCAGGTGGTGAGCATGAGAAGGAACAGAATGGAAATGCAGGTATACCAGCAGGTGCTCCGCTATCGGCAACTCCATCCCCACTTCACACCATCACACGTTCCCCACTGCTGGGCTTGAGTAGTCCTAGGCATCAGAGATTGCATCAGCGTGGGAGTTCCTTGATTACGCTGCGGGATAGAAACAAGCGACAGCGACCCCTAAACATGGCCAGCAGTCTGGACCGCAACTCCTTTGAGGAGGTCGATCCATCCATTGAGGAGGCGGAGGCAGGCGGTAAGCGTCCCTCGCTGGAACGCCTCGACTCACAGGTGTCCACACTGCATCAGGATGTGGCCCAATTGGGTGTAGAGGTGCGCAATGCCATAAGCGCGCTTCAGGAAATGACTTATTCATCCGTTGCCATGAACTCGCACGGCTCCCTCAAGTTCCCCCCAGCACGTTCCATCCCAAACATCAGCGGGGTGGCAGCAGCACGAGTTGGGTTTGGGCTGGGATTGGGCTTAACTGGAGGTGATTCACAGCTCATAGGCATGGGCACAATGTCCTTGGGCACGGGAACGGAGACAGCGGCCATGCAGCGCTGTTCCTCGCATCCGCCCGAGGTATGGGGTAGGGAGATACAGCTGCCTGCCAAGGTTACGCCACCCAGCTCAAAGGCAGAGTCGCTAGCTAGCGTGGAGGCTCCAACAAAGGTTAGTCGTAGCTCTCAAACCGATTTCTATCGCATCGATTTTCCCACATTTGAACGCTTCGTTTTGGCGAATCCACGTCTAGTCCTGGGTCTGCTGGGCATTGAGCCGGCTATCAAAAATGAAATGGAGCTGCTGCAACAGAAGCAAACGTTGCAAATCTCACCACTGAATACCATAGATGAAATTGCATCTCCACTAGTAACTGATTCCAATTTGGCTGGCTCCAAGGAACCTTTGTTGGGCCATCAAATATCTTCAGCTGGACGCATCTATCCCCCGCTTGACGATGAGAACTCCAATGATTTTCGCTGGACCTTGAAGCACTCGGCGAGTCATCAAAGCTGTTGTAAGAGCACTGACGCCTTGTTAACTTCCGAGGAACAGAAAACTGCACAGGAGTTGCAGCCACAGGAGCAAGTGCCGCAAGTACAACATCGCAGTAAACGAAGCATTCGTCGCAGTGGCAGTGGAGGAAGCAACTCCAGTTTATCGAGCAGCAGTTCCAGCTCCAATAATTGTCTAGCCTCCCAGAGCACAGGTAACCTGAACACCACCACAAACACAACGAACGCTTCGGTTCACTGCAGCAATAGCAGTCACAATGTGGCAAATACGCGACGTACCTCTTGGAAGCTGCAGCATTCACGCAGCGGCGAATATCGTCGATTGTCCGAGGCCAATGCACAGTACTCTCCCCCCGCTAAGACACCCATGCCCGTGGCAGCTGGCAACGTTGCCAGCTACGGTCAGGATGAGGAGGAAAGCGTGGAGCTATTGGGTCCTCGTCGTGGTTCACGTAGCACCCTAAGCACCATGCCCGATTTGGGAGGTCGGTTTTTGTTGGGTGTGCACAGTGGAGCAACTCAGCAGACAATGAATTTCCGTTTTTCCGCTGGCGATGCGGACAAATTGGAGAAGGGAATGCGTGGATTGCCCTCAACGCGCTCGTTGCGCGATCCGAACGGAAAGTAATTGTGCCGGAGGTGAGAGAGTTTAAGTGAAGATGGGGTGGGCTGTGGCTCAAGGTTGCCACAAGCGATGGCAGATTTTTGTGTGGATTCGTTTACATGCATGCCGACTTGAGTGATTTATTTCCTAATTAATATTGAAATACGAAGACGCTTGTACTTTTAATATCTCTAAGATATGTGTGGATAAAGTTACTTACTTGCAGTTTATTAATTTATTGCTGTTAAGTTGTATTTGATTGGTTTGATTTCATGCAGGGGCAACAGGAAACATAAATAACGAAATACGATTATTGTGCTTTATTCAAGTTATTATTCTAAGTACTAAAGCACATTAATACTTCAAGTGGCTCCCAGATTACTTTTTATAGATTAAACAACACTAAATACAAATTAGCGCCATAAGCTCATTAAGTTGCGAAAGCATATTAAAGCACATTTACGTTACACTTGTGAGTTTGCTTCAAGTTGATTTTCTTTCTTTATTTTAATTTTCATTTAATATATATCTAATATAATTTTGCTTAATGTAGATAATCCAAAGATTTCAAGCTAGCGTATTTGTAAGGAATAAAATGATCAAGTGAGCAAAATAATTAAGAAAACAAAGCATATTTATTTCTAGCATATCAGATTATTGACTATGAACATAACATATTTTTTGTAAGACTTAAAGCAAGATAATAACTCTAAACTCTGCAAATAATGCGTGAGGCTGTCAATGAGAAGTGCAAACCAAACTAAAAAATAATATTGAATTTGTAGATATATTTTAATATGCAGAAAGCAAGGATACTGGCAATGCATTTATGCATATTTATTTATTATATGTATATATAAATATACAAAATGTTGACTATTTATTGCAAAAGAAATAAATATTGTAGCTATATCTGAATGTTAATTATCAACTACAGGAATTTGATGTATTTATGTTCTATGGTAAAAAGTTAAATAAATACACACATTGTTCAATATGTGTATTCAACATATAATCTATTCGAATATATTTGAAATGGTAAAAGAGAAAAAATATAAGCTTGAGCTTAATAAAATGAATAAAATAAAATTGTTTTAAAAATGTATTGATATAATATGCTCAGTGTAAAAACATATAAATAAGTAATGGTAATAATAATGCAACATAAATGTAATTGGATGATTCCTAGTTAGGCAACATATGAATAAGCGGCAAATTCTTAGAAAATTATGACTAAAAATATTAAATGTATAAATTCTATAAAGAAGGCATGCTAGTACAACAACAAATTAAAAATAAGAAATTGTAAAATAAAATTCATATAGACATTTGACAATCTTTGCGCTAAAGAAAATATAAGCATGATCTTGAGAACATTACTACTGTTACTTAAAAAGTGTATACTTAGAACTTGTGATTTCATATATGTGTTTTCTGGATAATGATTTGGCAGCAGGCATATATTTTTAAACAGTGGATCTTGTACAGAATCTACCGAATATGCTAATCAAAGAAAGAAAATATCTATCTTAGTTATATACAGTAAAAAAGATAAATTACTTTTGTTAGCAATAAGTATTCGATTTTATGTGTTTAAATGGTATAATTACCAATAAAAAATAAATCTGTAAAGTTCTATCTAGTAGTTGTAAATGCTAGTATTGTATATACATATGTATTATTGAAATATGTAAATGTTCCCAACCACTATAAAGACTTGTGCTTCGTTCTATTCTTGATGTAAGCATTTAACGATAACGATAAAACTTAAGTGCGTAAGTTTGTGCATATGACTTTTACATATGATATATTTATGTATGGTATTCGTATATTTTAACCTTACCAAATCTATTACACATATATAATAATAATTATATTACATGTGTCTTAAATATTAAGCAACATTAAATGTATTTTACTCTGTGCCGCAGCTATATATACTTAAATGTATATATGACACAGGAATTTTTGTCAATAAGTTCAGCGATGTTCTTGAACTTTTTTAAATGTTTTAAATAATGTTATTAAAAAACTAACAAACACAAAAATATTCAATATTTAAATGAAATTAACAATAAACTTGATGTCAAATTTAAACGAGTGCTTTAATTTTATACCTTTAACCCATTGAAAATTGGTAAAAAGAGTATAATGGTTTTGTGCAAAAGTATGTAACAGGCAGAAGCAAGCATCTCCGACCCCATAAAGTATATATATTCTTGATCAGCATCAACCGGGGTCGATATAGCCATGTCCGTCTGTCCATCCGTATGTATGAACGCGTCGATATCAGAGACTATAACAGCTAGAGACTCCAGATTTGGAACATAAGCTCGCCAAATCCCTAGGCAGTACAAGTTTGTTTAAAAATTTCGATAGCTCTTTCCGTTTCCGATATACACATGTGGTCGATAACAACAAAATCTTGAATTTGGATGCACTTTGAAACATTGGACAAAATAATGATAATCTGTGAAAATTTTATTGAAATCGGTTAAGAAACACCGGAGACATGGAGCATTGAAATTAAGAAAGTATGCACTATACGCGTATACACACACACTAGACATACGTCGTCTAGTCGGGATTTCTCGACTAGAACCTTCTTACTTGTTAATCTTATTAAATTTAAGTCGTACCTTAACAGACTTATATTTAGACCACAATACTGTAACATTCTTCTCGGCTGTTAGTAATAATTGGTAGAATTTGTGAAGTTTTTTAAAGTAAGGCGCCAAAAGTATATACTTACATTTATGTGTATGTATGTATTTACATTTTATTATTTTACATAAGGAAAAAGTCTTTATTGCCACACTTTTTTTTTAATATAGACAAGTCTTTTGTGAAGAGCTTGATCTAAAAATTAAAGCTTCAGTACACTAACCTGGTTCTTCAACTTTCGATATTTTTGCAAAGCTAACATACAAACCCAGTTATTAAATTAAAAGCTTTAAACTTTTTTTTATTGGTTTAAAACTTAGTTAGGGTTCAAGACCATGTTAAAAACTATACAACAAAAAAGCTTTGGTGACTATTGAGCTTTTCAGAAGTACAGAAACGCTTTAAGCTCTAAGCGTGTGCTTTATTAGTTGAATCTTTACTATGACGAGTCGAAAAGGGAAATTACAAAGAATTACAATTTTCATTTCTTTATTATGTTAAACCTATAAAAGTAATTGTTATTCTACTTTTTCTTTTTTAGCTTTACTACAAAAAATATGATTTGGTAATAAGCTAAAAATTAATAGATTTTGCTTGCAAGCATCTTAAATTTAAAGTTTGAACGGAGGGTTAAGAAACAAACTTTTGGTAATTTAACTGATAACTTTTTCATACGGCATCACTTTTTCCAACAAGAAGAAAACAAACTTAGTGCACGGTAAAAATAATTATGTTAATAACTGGAAACTATTATGAAACTTATTGCAGTGTCTTTATGGCAATAGTTGAAGTTAAAGTTTTTCCAACGTATAGGAGAAAGAAAGCAAAGAATTTTCCTTTGCTGTTTACATTTCTTTATGCACTTTTTGCACTTACAAATTAAAGAAATAATTTTGTATTTGAAACTTGCGGCCAACCTCAAAAGGAGAGAAAAGAATTCGTTTGCCTGTACCTCCTAAGGCTTGTCTTAGAATAGCAGAGTGAGGGTTTGCATATGCTACTTTTTATTTACACTAAATTAGACTGTTTAGAATTGAATCGAAGATCCCAATTAGAGTAAGCCAATTGCTCTTAATTACACCAAACACAAATGTGTATATGGCATGCACTCTGTGCTTTTGTATTCGCAATTTGAGCTGACCACCTAGACATCAATATAGAGAGAGCCTCAGACTGGACAACAAGCTGGCATTCATAGCCACAACCATAACAATCGGTATTAATTACATGCACTACCGAAAATGTGACTCGCACTGACACAGGCAATAAAATAAACCAATATATAATATGCGATTGAGAGATACCCCGTTAATCATTTCATTGCAAAGTTATGACAAGCAAGCATATTCTTAGATCTTAGTTATAATAACAACAAATATTGTGAACGGTAAATTAAAAAAAAAATAAAATTAGCAAATAAAATTAAAATCGAATGTAATAATTAATATTTAAATATAAACGGATTTTTTTTTTTATAAAAATTTTTTATTGCCAGTTTATAAAATGATAAAACACAAATTTTCATTTTACTTATGTTTGCAAATCTCTTTGATCATTTATATAGTTTTATTTTATTTATTGATATTATATTTTTCAGATACTTAGCTTTTAATTATAGAATGCTGATTATATACATAAACATTTCAGTGAGTTTTAATTGTATTCGATGGAAATATAAAGGGTATTAAAAACGTCAGCAGTCATCGAAGTCAGAGTCGAGCAGCGTTTTACGGTCACAGTCAACAGCGTAATTTCTGCTCTAATTCTGTTGCAGGTTCTATTACAATGGCAATACGCTAGTAATGTGCGTGTCCTGCGTATCGAGGACGAGAAGTCTGTGGATTAATTGTGCCGCTTTTCACTTTTCAAGGTGTTTGGGCAGCTGCATCTCCTAGATCACATCTTCCAGCTGCAGTTGCTGGCTTTTTCTTCTCTTTCCTTGTTCTTTGTTGATGACCAGGAATTGGCAATTTAATTGTTGTTTGGTTGTTTTTCATTCATTTCTATTGCAAAGAAATGTTGGCACTTGAAATCAATTGGCAGTGTAATGCAAGCTTACTGAAAAAAGAAACAAAGAATAATTTCTAATTTATATCTGGTAAAAGGCCAAAGCAAATGCACATAAAACAAATAACAAACTAGCGTCAGTTATCGATGAACACATGCCAAGGGGTCGTGCAACCAATTTTGGATAGCAAAAAAAGTTTTTAGCGCCGCAATAAAAGCAAAAGAATGCCAAATTGTAAGTGGTGTGGGTATGGAGTGTAGTGACTGCAAAAACTTTTACACTAAAATTCAATTGAACTGCAACGAGATGCAGAGAGAGTTAGAGTCTGTGAAGCAGTCAGTTACTCAATGTGGCAGCCAACACTTTGTGCAATCATTAGCTGATGAGAGAAGGGCTGTGTGTGTGTGTGTATGTGTGTGTGCAAGAAATGCTTCACCAAACAGTTTGTGCAACATCGTAATTTCTGGAGCGCGCGTTAAATGCGTTTGAGCAAAGAAACGTCCTGTTGGCATGTCCTGCCGCATGCTGTCCCCTGCACAAGTGTGCGGTTCATTAGACAAAGTTGACCACAAAAACACATACACATACGCACACCCACACATATACAGGCGGCCTCAAAAGGCACACCCTCCTGTCTGTTAGTCAGCTGCTCAATCGCACCGTGCTATCGTATTAAATGGATTCAAGGGACTAATTAGCAAAGCGCCGATGCACTGACTCATTCATGCGCTTGTCCTGCACAAGTGACCACTTGCCAGACTGCCAGTTTGCTGTCGCGAGCCCGTTGTCGCCTGGTTGCCCTTTTGCAGCCTCTTCTGCTCCGATTTGATTAGCCTAATGCAGTTTTTGCTCTAATTGGTAGCTATCTGCCACGCCCACACCGACAGTGAAAAACTCAACTCATATGGAATGGCAAAAAACTCGTAAAAAACTATCTCAATATCCCGGTGCGGCCAACGACTCGGGCAACTCCTGGGGCAACTGCGAAACAGCAAACAAGAAGGTAACAAAGGAACTGCACTTTTTGCAACTTTTGGCGGCAGCAACTCTTGAAACTTTGCCGTTTTGTGGTAACTCTTAGTCAGACAGCTCTTACTTTTCTGTACGCTGTGTGCAGTTGAATAAAAAGGACTTGTAGATACTTATCTGTTCAGCAAACAAATATTAATAAAATATATTTTAAGTGTAATTCAATTTGAAATACCAAAATACTGCGTTTTCAAAGTGATTTTGTTTTGTATATATAAACATTTTCAGTTTCATGAATTAATTCGTGGCAAAAGTTGCGATTTACTGTCGCAAAAGAGTCACGCGCGCTTTCATATTCCTCAGCCATTTGCCATATCAGTTTCCCAGCCATCTCTTTTGCAACTCTGTGCCAAAAAGACTGCTGCGTGGAGTCTGTGAAGCGTATGGAATTCACAAAGGATTCAGTTAATACGTACTTAATAGTCAAGTCATAAATTTTAAATACTGCTAAATGTCTGCCTCAAGACACGTTCAAGTGCGCTTATATGTCAGATACGCGCATGTAAAGCACCACACTCATACATATATCATTCTCAGAGCCGATCAAGCGACTACAGCCCCTCGAAAATCTTAGTAACGTTTGGTATAACATAACGAAACCCCAAGCTTTTGAGCTTCGTGGTTAAATGTTTATTTGGGGTTGGGTCTTGCGACATAAAACAAACAATGGGCGACTCAGTCATTAATTTAAGTTATTACACAAGTTTTAATAAGTGTAGATGGTAAAAGCATTGGACAGTTCTAAGTTGCGTTAATTATTTGCTTCGAAAATATAACAATTCTTCATGTTAAACGGATGGAGATAATGCTGCCATGCGTAAAAAAATAAATAATAAAATTGGTATACATTTCATATTGCTAATATATTGAAACTATTTTCAGTGTTTGTCCATTTTAAACGTTTTTCTTAAAAGTTTAAAAATGTTTATAACTAAAAAACCGCTTTAAAACTTCTGCATAATTAGCATTCCTATTAAACGTGATTTTAAGTCAGCTCAGAGTTTTATTTTTCAGCGATTTTGTTATGTTTTTTACTTCTTTAATTTGCAATTTCAGTTTAGAAATCACTTTGTTTTATAGAAGTTTCAAGGCGCTTTCATAAACTTTTACTCGCTGTCAGTTTAAGATTTTCTTTCTTTGTTTTTTTTTTTTTGCACGAGTGTATTTATGAGCTATGTGTCACACACAATGCATTGACACACACACACACACACACACACATGTACGTATGCATATACATATGTATATACACTTGAGGAACTTCGACGAGCGCATAAAAATTATGAGTTATTTATTTTTAAGTGCATAATTTATGAGTTAAATGAGCTTTTCATATGCGAATGCGTGTATGCTCGACTTTGTCAAGGCATTGGGCGTTGGCTTACAGATTTGTCAGACTCACACACGCACACACACATACATACACTCACAGATACAAATACAGACACAAGAGACACACGCATACGGTGCTTGGATGGCATTTTATTTATGACTTTTACGCGTGAAACTTCATTCGAAAGCGTTTAAGTGGAAGCGCACACAATAAGATTTCTCTTCCTCTCTCTCTCTCTCCCTTTCTCTCACTCTCTCCCTCTCTCTCTATCTCTTTTGGCCACACTTTAACCCCAAAACTTGTTAAACTTTTGTAGCTTTGCTAAACGTGTTACACACACACACACACATATGGGACACTTAAACATGCTCTTTGTGGCTTGGTTTGATGGCTGAACACACACACACACGTTTATCATGCAAATTGCGCCTAATTGTCTGGAATGGGACTTACTTGTGGTTCAACCAGGCACTACGCATATTTTTGCCAGGGGCACCCAAAGAAACTTTCTTTCAGGCATTGCCAAAAATCTATGAAGGCATTCGAGTCGCGCATTAAATTTTAGTCTGGGCTCAAGCCCAACGCAACCCAAAATCAGACGCCACCATGGCGAACATTCTCAACGCTTTTGCTGCTTAGCAGCCATTCTGATTTAATTGTTTTGCCCAACGATTCGAATAAAAAATTACCACGATATTTTTCTTTGTGATTTTTTTTTTGTATTTGTTTTTGTTTTTAACCCTTGTTGCTGAAAGCGTGTCCGCGACTAACTGCATTGTGTCCTGGTTGCCACAAGGCCCAAAAGTTCAAAACTTCAACCCCAAAACGCAGCCTCAGCTCGCTTTGTGTCTGCGTTATTTACCGAATTGAGTTGGCAACTCTCGCTCTTCTTCGGCCAAGTGGGGGCATTCATTTTTAATGGTAAATGCGCGAAAAGCGGCGCCGCTTTAAATGAATTGTTTGGGCCAACCATTGGGCGCACCGGCACCAACAGTGGCATGTAAATTAGAAACGGCTCCCTTTTGTCTTTGTCCAATGCCTGTTTTTTCTTTTTTTGGCTTTTTTTTTGGCTTTTTTGTTTTTTTTATGTTTGATGAGGGCTTCTTGCTTTTAAATACACTTCGTTTATGTGGTGTTCTAAAATACTGTTCAATGCTCTGTGTTGTTATTGATCTAAAAATACTTTAAAAATAATATTTTAAAAATAATATTTTTCAAGTATTTTGGTGTGTATAGAAATATCAAAAATTCTTAAAAGGAAAACTTTTTATTTTAGATCTAAAATTTATATTCTATCGTTTGTTTGACAAAAGCTTAATTAAAAAAATAAAAATTAATAAAAAAGTGACAAGAAATGCTTACAATAAGTCTACTTTGAATATTTTAAAATACTAAGTTCTTGGACAAATTCCTGAAATCGTAACATACAAATAGGATTTTAGCGATCAACCTGATTATACTGCTGTTATTTATTCTTTTTGTGTTGCTGCTTCTGTAGCTGCTGTTTTGTCGATTGCTTTAGCCTTTGGCATTCATTTGGCAACACTCGGTTCGCTGTATCTGTTTGTTCGTTTTTTTTCGTGTGTTTGCTGAAGGGTATTCGCTGCCACAGAAAATATTTCCGGCTGTTGGTTGGCTGGTGTCAGAGCATGCCATCAATCTGACCTGTGCCCTAAGCAGCATAGTACCATCATCCAGCAGTGGCAGTCGGGAATGACAGCATCACTTGCAGCCTCTGGCCTTTAATTTAAAAACTCTTTTACGCCGTCTTGCCTCAAAACGCGCCATCACAGTGCCCAATAATGTGAATTTTATGTAATTGAAGTGGCAGCTGTTGGGCACCAAAAAACAGATCTAAACGAAAGAACACAACAAAAAAAATTGTGCAAAACAGGAAGAAGTGGGAAAGCGAAAGAGAAATGTAATAGCATAACTCTTTTGCGGCTTTGCTTGGTTTTCGGTGGCCCTAAAGGCATTTAAGACAAATCGACAAATTGCGCCAGCGAGTTCACGTTGAACAATTTCAACAAACGCAACTTGTTAAGATCCAAAGACATGATTCCTTCGTTCTCTAATTGGTGAATGTAATCATTATTTTAGCTTTTCTCTATTCCCCTATCGAAAACTAATCGCGTCAATAATGTATGGAGAACCGTTTTTTGAAATTTAAATCTTAATTGAATGCAGTATAAGGCTCCAAAAGCAGTTTTTTCACTTATAATAAACAATTTGATGATGTAGGCATTAAATTAAATTAAATTAAATCTTTAATGTACCATATTATATTATAAATTTCAAGTTCAATCAATTACAACCGTTGAAGGAATACAAAAAGCAAGTCTTATTTAATAATAAAAAATAATATTGGTCTTACTTTATTATACCCTGAACCCATTGAAAATGGATGAAAATAGTATAATGATTCTGAGCTACAGACTCCAGATTTGGTACATAAGATCGCCTAATCCCTAGGCAGTACAAGTTTGTTTTAAATTTTCGATAACTCTTCCCGTTTCCGATATACACATGTGATCGATAACAACAAAATCTTGAATTCAGATATCTTTATGAAGCAGTTTGAAACATTAGACGAAATTATGATAATCTATGAAAATTTGATTGAAATCTGTTGAGAAACACCGGAGATATGGAGCATTGAAATTAAGAATGTATGCAGTATACACACTCACACATACTTGCAAGCACTGACTGTATGCGTAAATTATAGGGTTCAGGGTATAGTGTAGTCGGGATTTCTCGACTAGAGCCTTCTTAATTGTTTTTATTTTTTTTTGTGTATGAAAAAACACCCCAATTGTACAAAAAAGAAAATAACTTTCCAAATTTTATTAAAGATCATTGTTGCTGTTTACTGAATAATTGTTTGTTTATTTCATTGGCGTCTTATTTCGCAGAGCCCAACTTTATGAACGTACTTTATCTTAAAAACAATATTATCAGAAGTCAATTAATTTCATTCAGTTATTAATTTCAATTATGCATGTATCAAATGGCTAAAAATTTAAAATTTAATAATTTATATCTAAGCAAGTTGCAGTAACATAAAGTGTTAACGCCAAAAACCCTGTCAGCAAAACAAAAATTTAAAACCATTTTCCTGTTTCACTTTTCTGTAGCATAGAATAATTCAGAGAGTTAATTGGATAAAGGCATATTACAAGTTTGTGTGCTTGTGTAATTAAGCCTTCAGCTTAAATAATCTAGTTGTTACAGTTGGGATTTAAATGTTGACTCGTTTTTCATTAGTTTTCAATTATACAGTTTGCAGCTGGCCAGCTGAACCAAATGTCGAGTATTGTTTAGGCCAGTCTGCAACATAATTGAAAAATCTGCAAATCGCATTGCGTGCAAATTACCAGCACAAAGTGAACTTCATTACTTTGCATTTAGAAGGCAATTGTTTCATGTTCAACTCGTTGTTTTTGCTGCTATTGTTGATGCTGCCTACGCAAATATTATTTATTTTTTTTAATTTTTGAGCCGCGCAACGAACGCAACATTTTTAGCTTCCCTACAAGGCAAACAAGACGCAGAAAATTGGCAGCCCTAATCCTTTGCCAAATGCCGCCCTGCCCAGCAAAAGCAGCAGCTTCATGCAAACCGTTCACACAGTTCATAAAAATGAAAGCGGAGCAAAAAAAAAAAACTGCATAGTTAGCAATATGCGTCTTTAATTAAGGTCAAAAAAATATACCAAACGCGCTTTTTGTATAATCCTGTCTTTGAGATAAATGACTGCAAAAAAAGGACGATATATATGCAGCGGGCAGTTAAGTTCGTGATAAAGCGAAATCGGGGTTGAGGCGTGCCAATTTGATAAATAAGTGGGCGAGTTCGCCCGCAATTGCTTTTGGCCATGAACGCAATAGTCTAGGATATTTTATTTAACTAAGTACGACATACTTTAATTTTTCGATTCAGAACTTATCGTAGAATCTTAAAAAGAAAATGGATAGACTTTATTTTAAGTTCTTAGCTGCATTAAATTAAATTTAAAAGTATTGAAAATTTGTATTTAACTTTATTCTGGAGAGTTTGGCAAATATAATTATTTGAGAAGCTCCTTTTTCCGTTAAGAATTTCTTAAACCGATTTTCTTGACATTACTTTTAGATATTTTTTGATGTAAAAATCGTCCTGGAGCTGAGTATATCCTGGTCGAGCGCTCTGCTCTAGAGTGCTTACTTTTGTGATGATGTTTTTTTTTGTGCCAGTTTGGTTAATTGCCGAAGGCCGAACATATAATTGTGCCAATCCTGTCTGATGCTGACTTTACTCTCGGCTTACCCCTTTTTATTCTTATTTATTTTGTTGTTCTGCTTTATTTATTTGTATTGGCATTCAAGGCAAGCACATTAAATAAATAAATTAAATTTTACAAGCTGTAAAGGTCATTGAAGCGAACTGCGAAACTGAAGGCTAACCTCATTTTTATTTCAGCCTGGTGAAAAAGAGGCCCTTGCAGTAACCCAGCCCTTCCTTCGTTCGAGCCGATTTTAACGAATTTTACGCATTTTACGTGCTTTCGCTTCATTTGCAAACCTTTTTTTAAATTCTTTATTTTTCTTGTTGTTTGCTGCTCGTTTTTGTGGCACATAAAAAAATTACAGCGCATTACGCAAATTAACCTCAGACTTAGTTTCGTCTTTTATTATTATTTGGTATGTATATATGGACGGTTAAAAATCAGCGACAACATGCAAATTGCGAATAAGCCTCGTGCCACAGCTGCGAGATTTTTATATTAATTTTCCACATTTTTGTTCTTAATTTTTTAATTTTTGTTCGCATTTTCAACGGAATTTTTTGTGTAACATTTTGTTAAAGTCTTTTGTGCCTTCGCAGCTTAAGATTTGATTTTAATTGGAATTATTTAGGCGAACATTTTTGTTTGTTCCAGCGCTTAATTAAAAGAGCCTAGATAAATAAATGTTGTTTGCCGGTTATTGTTTTATTTGTGTGTTCTCTTGTCAGCAGCAGTTTTTTTTATTATAGTAATCGCTTTATTATTTATTTTAATTACATTGTTGGTGGCTTTGATTTAACATAATGAAAGCAAGTGTCAAAAAAGTTAAAGCTGTTTGAAAATATGTATTAAAATCAAGTGTATTTTACTTTAGCTATGTACACAACATATTTAAATTGTATGTATGAATATTTAGTCGGTTAGTCGAATTAACTTAAATAAGTTAAACGATTATACCATAAGGTCAACTGTAAATTTCAATAGCTACAAATCTTTAAATGAAAATTGAGAATAAAATAATCAGAAACCAGTAAATTAAGCAAATTGACCACACAGACTCGACTAGCCAGCATAAAAACAAAACCGAACAAAAAAAGTTACAACTTCAAACAGAAAAAGAAAGAAATCAAAGTTTCGGTCTGCGTCTGGCAGCTGAAGGTTAAGCACGCATGCCACTAAATGACCCACAAAGAGCAACAACTAAGGCAACCATTTGAGAAAAAGAAACAATTACAAAACTGATTAGAAAATCTGAGTGGGGAAGTGGCAGACGAAAGGCAAACACGTGCGGGACATTGTTTTCCTTACGCCCACAGCTCGGCGAGTCCTGGGATTGGGGTTGGCATTGGTGGGGGCGTGGCAGATCTGTTGCTAGACTATCTTTTGGCGAGAAAAACAACAAAACCGCACAATTTGCAAAAACAACAGTGACCATGATTTTCGGGTCGCACACAAAAGCCAACAAAAAGCGTAAAGTAAAAAAAGAAGACAAAAAAGAAGAAACAACAACCAAGAGGAAGCAACCTGCACAAGGCCAAAAACAAAAGCAAAAGAAACTAAATGTTTGTGTCGCTTTGTATGTGTTTGTGTGTATGTATATGAGTGTCTTTTCTGGGCGGGTATCGAAATTGACACGCTCAGTAATGCGTTGGGTTTGTGGCAACAACGATTCAGATTTAGATTCAGCAATAGCAACAGAGAAAGACATGGAAAACTAATCGACTTAGTCGGCGACACGTTGAACAAGGCCTAGTTAGAGTTCAGGATCAGGAGTAGTCCCCATAAAAGGACAAACAAAAGCATTGTTTTGTGGCAAACTTCGTATCCTTTTGTCTCAGCGCCGCTTTAATTCAAGTTGTGTGTCGTGTGTTTGTGTTGTGTGTTATGTGTCCAGAGCTTTTGCTTGCCCCTTTCGGCTTCAACACAGCTGAACAAAATGAGTCTTAGAGCGTTTCGTACCAGTTTTTTGTTTTGTGTTGCTTCGATTCAAAGTTCAGCTTCAGTTTCAGTTTTGGGGCATTCACATTGACATCGACATCGACATCGACAGCGATATAGACATGGACATCGTCTCGGCATTGCACTCAAACTGAAATAAATTTCAGTCAATCTTGCTCGATGCCAATAACGATAACAATAATTGCTGTCCAGGGACAAATATGTTCGCCATTTTCCAATAGCGTCGCACCGAATGTTTCCTTTAATAAAAAATGAACACAGCAGCTGCCCCAACAACACTAAAAGCTTTCGGGTGTGTCCTTTCTCCCTTTCTCTGTGCATGTGTGTGTGTGTTACCATGTGTTAGCATTAAATGTTTTGCTTGATTCCACATTTGTTTGTTCAATGGTTTTGCCTTTGCCTGTTTTTCGATTTTCAGTTTTTCTGACCTTTTTTTTGTTTTTTTTTTTTGGATATTTTTAAAACCTATCGAAATCGATTTGATTTAAACGTTACCCCCTTCTAAAAATAATTATTGTTTTTGTTGTTATTGTTGTGCAGCTTTTTTTTGTTTGTTTTGGCCATTTCACGAAGCGTAGCGCAAAATGTTCTATTTTTGGCATGAGTGATTTTTACCACACACACACACATATGTACATATGTATTCATATAGGTGTTTGTTTGTGTGTACGTACCCTGAGTGATTGCTTGGGCAGTGTGTGTGTGTGTGGTTGTTCGGACAGCTTACAAATTTCAGCAACTTTTCACTTGTGCTTGCTTGAGACCAAAGTGTTATTAATGAATGTCTTAGCAGTGCAAACAATCAAATCGTTTTTGTGTTTTTCTTTCAAAACGATTTACAATTAATATACACTGTAATCAATGGCTTAAAAAATATAAAAAGGATTGAGATATTCCATGGGTACTATTTAATATGCTGTATACTATATATAATAAATGAAGAAGAGCTTTTTTTCCAAATATTTAGATTTCATAATATAAATTTACACAAGTGAATCACAAACGGCTTAAGTTTAATTGATTATTAAATTTCTATATGCACTGCCATTATTAACATTTTGAATCATTATATAATAATTATGATAATTCCGCCTTAGTTTTGAATAGTGTAGATGTTTATTGATGGAATTTGCCACTGATGGTAAATGTGTGATATAATTCTCTCGAAATTTAATGACATTTTTTAAGCTCTTGTATTCTGTTAACAAAATTTGCTAGATGAATTAGTTACCAAATAGAGTTTTGAAATGTATTAGGCTATCTTTTTATCCACTTTTAAACTAAACGTTAATGTGTTGAAAGTTCGTTTTCCTTCTAATTTTACGTCTATGTGACGAATTAAATTGCAAAATCATTCTCAGGATTTTCTGATTTAAGTTTGGTCTTATTTATTAAATAAAGATGTATGGTATGTATAAAATATATTTCATGTAGTCAAATTTTTAAAGTGTAAGTTAATTATGTATATGATCCTTTATATTGATTTTTAAATTGGGAGTTAAGTAAAGTTTGCGCATGAAATGAGCCCAGTAAGAATTAAAGTCATTTGGCTGTGGAAGGAAGCTTCGCCCGCTTCCTTGCATTGAAACGGCACAAAGGACAAGAAGGACACGAAGCCGGCAATCTTGAAAATGCAATGCTTTCAAAGCTGGCATAAATAGCTGCTGTCAAGCTATATGCAACGCAGCTGTTGTTGTTGGTGCAGCTATTCGCACGAGCTGGCTAAAACTTATGGTCGTATGGACCTGGTATGCTGCTGCTGCTGCTGCTGTTGGCATATCGGCTATGGGCAAAGTTTTCTAATTAAGTTACTCACACACCGGGTGCTCAAGCAGTGGGTGCATATGACTGACGTAAAAGTAATTTTCATTGCTGGGGCACAGAAAAAAGTGAAAGCCAAAACCACCACCCAACAACTTTAATCCGGCAACAACAACACAAAAGCCAAACTGCAAACTCAGCTCAGCCTTACAGCCAGCTTGGTGTGTTTTTGTTTTGTAAGTGTGTTTGTGTCTATGCATGCATATGTGTAAAAGGATCTCGAGTAGAGAGGGCCTAGGGCGGCATTGGGCGCTTGGCCTATGAAACGTACTAAAGGCGGACGGGCAGGCTGTGATTTTGATGCGTCTGCGCTGCTTGCAATGAAGACAACAAAGTTGGTACTATGCATAAATATGATGGCCGTGGCAGGGCTTAGCTTTCGTTGCACTACCCAACAGCTGCAACATGCTTAACATAATTATAAAGTTACAAAACACCAAATGCACTTCGACCCCCTTTGCCCGAACCCCTTCGCTGACTTTGTCGTCCTTGTTAATTTTTTAGACACTTTGCACGTAAAGTGTTTGAAATAATCTTAGGCTGCCCAAGACCAAGAAACGTCCTGTGGAAAGTTTTTTTTTTCATTTGTACCCTTCTGGTTGCTGCTGTCTTGAATGCAGCTTGGCTTGTTGTTGTTGCTTGTTTTAGTTTTAATTGGAAATCTCAAAAGATTAGTTATGCTTCGGTGCCAAGCACAGGCTTGTAATTGGTGCGTTGCAATTGAAGTGCTTGCCATGCACGAATGCCTCAATGTGTGTCTTGAGGCCGCTTCAGTTTGGGCCTAACCTCAAGTTGCCAGCAGGTTTGTATATGCGTGTTCTAACACTCACAAAAAGGTGCTATTATTTTGAAATTTGTCTTAAAATAAAAGATACTTTGGTTTCTTATTTTAAGAAAAACAAGCAACCTTTTTTCTATAAACATATTTTTAAAATACATTAAACAACTGGCTTTACATGAAGTACATTTTTGTACGCTGCAGAGTTCGAATTTCTCTTAGTGTATGCGAATGTGAAATTGTATGTAAGCAGGTCAAATAATGGTAACGAAATTTATAGACAAAACTTTTCAAACTTTCTCCCCCCAGTTGCAACTTGTGTGTGCGCTGCGCGCACCGACCTGGTTACGTTACAACATATTACGTATACGTTGTGCTTTATTTGGCTGGCAGTCTGGCAATAGATAATTTCCGCAGTTGCCATCAGGTTTGGCAGTAGCTTAACCGAAATTGATGGAGCTACCAAGTGCCAGTGACAAGTTTGTAACTGTTGTTGTTGTTGATTTAATCACCCACCCACCTTTCTGCTTAAGATGTTTAAGGTAAAATCAAGGCAAAGACAGATACCTATCGAATGCTGTTGCTTTGTTTTGCTTATTGAACAGCTTAGCTTATGCACGCAGTCAAAGCCAAGAAATCTCATATAATTGCTTTAATAGACAAAGTTTCCTTTAATAGCAGCGGAGCTGGAATTTCTTAAGAATGAACTGAACTTTGCAGCAGCTCTGAAAGGTGCCAAATGGAGAATATGAAAGTGGCCAAACGGTTTTGAGGACAGCAAATTAGGAAAGAGGCCAAACTGCAGTTGCCCCATTGGCAAAGTTGTCAGCAGCGCAAAACTTTAGCAACAAAGTGCAATCAATGGTAAATTATCACCCATTTCAATGAGTCGTGGTTTCTGCAGGCGTCAATAGAGCCACTGGCCCTAAAAGTAGTTTTTGAAGTTTTGCCAAAAAATAAAAGAGCGAAAATAAAATGAAGAAAATATATAAAAATAAACTAACCAAGGGAATGGCATAAAACCTAAGGCTGTGCTAAATGCTCGAAATTGTAATGGTGTTAGTGACACCACAAAAAAAAAGGGAAGAAAAATCTAAAGACAACTTTTTGCTGGCCAGCTCAGCTCCAATTGAAAGTATTAATCTTATTTGCAATTTCTTAAATCTGTGGAAAGGCCACAAGAGTACAAAAACTGTTTGCAAAGTTTTTGTAAATTTAGTTAGGTTTCTATGTTAATCGATTTGAGTGTTTAATTTCATTCAAAATTATGTTATTATACTTTGGAGTGCCCATGTTCTATGCCGAGTTCATATGTGTTTATTTAACTTTTTGCTCACTTTAAAGTTCTGTCGAACGCACTTATAGTTCGAGGACAACTCTTCTTAAGCTGCAGCAGTTGAAAATTGTGTGTTGAGTTTTCATAGAAATTAAAGTACATCACAGTAACTGATGACATCGAACCAGTGCTTCGTTTCGCCAGATTTCAGCTTCAGCCCGTAATTAACACTTTAAATAAAGCCGCTTTTGTTGTTTCAATATTTGTATTTGTATTTTCAATTCGCGGTAGTTCTTGTCTGTGTTGAGCAACCCAAATGCTGATATTTAAGGATTTTGAGAAGCTGACACACAGATGAAATGCGTAAAAGAGGGGGAATGGTCCGAAAAAGGACAGCCACAAGGATGCAAAACACTTTGTCACTTTTCCTCCCTGTGTGTGGACGGGAAAATATGGAAATTTTATTGCTCGCTTATGTTTGAGTTAATTTGGCAACAATTTTGTTGAGTTTTAATGAGTGTGCGAAAGCATAAGTCCCACGTCCACTCGACAAATACCAGAGATACAATCCCAGCCAGCCAACCAACCAGCCTTTCTTCATATTCTGTCACTTTCCGTCCCTCATGCGGACAGGGTCTAAATTAAGCCGTTGACAGAGCAACTGGAACTGGCTGTGGCAAGGACAAGGCGATGCGAGGCAATGCTGACTGCTGTCTGTTGTCTCCTGTCTTGTGTCTCTCGCTGATGAGTTGCGGGTTTCAGCGAAGAGTTTCTAATTAAGCCAACGCCTTGACAGCTACTGTCAATCCGCCTGCCAAGCGGCCTTCAAATTATGCGAAATTTTAAGTGATTTACAAAATATTTATGAATGGCATTAGTAAAATCAACAACAGCACATCAGATGAATAAAAATCCTTCATTAATGAACTTAATGTTGATTTTTAGCTGTTTCCTCTAATTTCTGTTTATATAAAGCAAATCAATTTCAAAACACTTGCATACCCTGTTATTTCAAAATGCTGGAAAGATTTAGTTTAGTTCGTTGCTCAAATTGCTGAGCGCTTCAACAGATGAATTAATTAAAACCGCCTCATTTGGCCAGCACAGTCATCTGTCTCTAATACGCACAGCTTTGGATAGGCAGGATGTTTGGGAATGAGCTTTGCTAGATTTTGGGTTCTGTTTCTGGACTCAAAAAGTTAAAATTATGCGCCGCATTTTGGCATTTTCATAATTTTGCCTATGAAACGTGACTTTTGTTGCGGGTGGCTACTCGTTATCGTTCCGGCTCGGCTGTCAAGTTTTCCCCATTTTGGGGTTTCCTCTTCGCTCGTTTTTTCTGCTTTATTCATGCGAAATTTAATTTTTAACCTGATTCTCTTTTTTTGTTTTTTGTTTTTTTTTTTTTGCTTTCTTTTGTACGCATTGTTTGTCAACTTTTTGCTGGCCAGGCTTAACCTTATCCGATGCCGAAACCTGTTTTGGCAACAAGCGCGTGCTACAAATATTGCGCAAATATTTGCAGGCAACGTTGGGACAAGAGTTGGGACGCAAACTGGAGCCACCTAGGCGGCTACTTGATAATGTAGATAGGACGCCATCGTTTGCATTGCATTAACAATTTTGAAACTTATTTTAATTTTGAATAACATTGATTTGTTGGTGGCGTGCACACACACTTTTTAATTTGTCGCAAGGTAATTAAGCAGCCTTGGCAGAAATTCAATTAAGTGAAATTCGAATCTTAAATTGAAATCGGTAGGTTATCTGGCGCCCATTTGCACATCATTGTTTAAAATCATTATAAAATGGCGCTTAACATTTTAATGGCCTCCGAAACAGAGTGAGTGACTGTTGTTTATCGCCGGGGCCCCATAAAAGTTTTAGTTATACTCTTCACGGATTCACAATATATATATAGAGCAGTTAAACGCATACACACACATTCAGCCCAATTTACTCCATGCACGTTTATAATTACAACACTTAAATGCTAAATGATTTCGTGCCCGTTCCCTTAAATAACTAATGGTTCTACTGCTACACTAAAAATTTGATAAAAATTGAAGACTTTTAATCTGTTTTGGCAGCTCTTCACATTGTGTTCACGTGAACAACATTTCATTTCACTTTTTCATTCAAATAAAAAGTGTCATAAACAAGTAAGAAGGCTCTGGTCGAGAAGTACCCACTAGACTATGTCCTGAACCCTATACTTTACGCATACAGTCAGTGCTTGCAAGTATGTGTGTGTGTATACGCCTATAGTGCTTTCTTAATGTTCTCAATGTTCCCTATCTCCGGTGTTTTTAAACCTATTTCAATAAAATTTTCACAGATTGTCATCATTTTCATTTAATAAATTATGTAATTACCTCGTAAAATATTGAATATAGATGAATACGAGCTGGTTAAAGCTATTTTAAAAATTCCATTCATTCAATATCTTCTATTCGGCGGTGGTTTATTATCCTTTATTTTGTTAATTATTTGAAAAGACGAAAATATACAAAAAGCAAGTCTCATTTGATAATGAAAAATAATACTGGTCTTACTCTATTTATCTTTTTTTGTGTCTTATTTCATTATGAAAAACAATTGTATTAAAGATCGTTGTTGTTGTTTACTGAATAATTTGTTGGGGCCCTATTTAATTTTTTTGTGTGCCTTATTTCATTGGGGCCTTAAAGTATGGGGTTCAGGTTATCGGGATTTCTCCAATAGGAATAATCATTTACCTCTCAAAACGTCTAAGCTCGCACATTACGACAGCTGCATAGTTGCTGGTCGCCTCCCATCGCTGTTTATTACCAACCATTAGGTTGATAATGTACTCTACCGAAATGCGCTGTTCCGTTACTGCCTCCAGTGGGATACGATTCGCCTTAAAGCGCGGGCACTCGAAGAAGACGTGCCTTTTCTTCCTTCTGGGCTATATTCGCGCCCAAGACGTGGTGAAAGCTTCTAACGCATCCATGCCCACTAAACCGCTTGGTAAGGTGGAAATTTAACTCGCAATGCTTTCGCCCCAGCCTCACTGCTATCGTCGGTATAAGCCGGTACGTCCATCGACTCTTCACTGACTCACGCCATCGATCTTGCAATCAATCGATTATTTTCTTCTTCTTTTCTTTTCTCCCGGAAGATCCAATGCCTCACGCGCAAGTTCGTTGATGGAAATAATAATTACTTAACTTCAATGTTCCATATTTCCGGAGTTTCAGAACCGATGTAAATAATTTCGTTTAATGTCCCGAACTCTCATACATACGGACAGACAGACGGACAAACGGATATGGCTATATCGACTGGGCTGTTGATGCTGATCAATAATATATATATACTTTATGGGGTCGGAGATGCTTCCTTCTGCCTGTTACATACTTTTGCACATAACCATTATACCCTTTTTACCCATTTTCAATAGGTTCAGTGTATAAAAAGCATTTGTTTTTGTTGTTGTCGACATAGCATTGCATTTTAATACAGTGCACTCAATTACGCATTGCGAATGTTTTCGCGTACGAAATGAATGCTCTTCGACACAGCAGAAAACAGAAAATAAAAGAAAGAGGGTCAACAATTCTGCAACCGTTGCGCTTTTAATAATGGCGAAAATTTGTGCAGGGAATATCTGTTTGTAGGAACAGTGGGTGAATGTGGGGTGAATGTTGTAGAATTTGTGCTGTCCGCCTGGCTAGTTGGAATGAAACTGAAGCGCATAAATTGTTAACGCATGATTAGGCTTTGATTTCACTAATTAGATTTATAGCGAATTAAAATATGATGGCGCCCCCGAACGAAACGAACAAAATTTTAAACTTCAGCTCGAATGCACTTGGAGCGGCAATTGAAATTGGGGCTGGAGCCGCACGAAGAAAAAATCATTAAAGGCACTTTGATGGCAGCAGTTTGCGCACAGATTTGCCAACATTTGTTGGCCACATGCGAAGCTGGCGAGGAGAGCCCGTTTGAGATAGACAAAACAGTGACAGACGTTGAGGGCATTGGTGTCAGGTCAAACCGAGACTAAATCCGTCATTGGGACTCTATGTGATGAACTGGCAATGTGTCAGATGCTATGTCGTCGTTCACTTGTTGGCCCTATACTGTACACTGAACCCTGAACACAGTACTGTGAACGGAGAACACGGGGACAGGGCTAATGGCGCCGAAACGACTGGCAATCAGTTGTTTCTCCTATGCCAGCTACAGAGGAAACAAAAAACAGCAGCAACTACAAAACTAAAGCTACAGCATCAGATACAAATTCATCCGCAGGCATTGACTCAGACTTAGCTTTAGCCTTTTGCGCCAGCTGCGGCGGCATGCATCAAAGTGACGCTTCAAAGCTCAACGCAACTCGAATCAAGCTGAAATTGAAGCTGTTGTTGGCCATGTTCAGCAGATAGATATAACGAGAAGATGCCTTGTGCCTAAAGTGCACACAGAAAAATGTTGACGTGAATCTTATCTTATATTTGAACTTTCTTAATTGTTTTTTTTTTTAAAACACAAAATGCTAAAGCTATCATGGTTTATATCCTTTATAGATGGTCAGTTCGATGAGATTGAACGTAATCATTGAACATATTGAAAGTAAACCTAACACCAAAAAAAAAATCTTTTTCAAATAACGCTTGATTAATTGATTTTGGCAATTTTTCGTTTTCAAGATAACTGCAAGAAATCAACGCAGTCGCACGATACACAACAAAAGCCGATTTAGCGGGCACAGATTTCAGCTTAACCTTTAACATTGTATCTAAATTCAGAATAATACATTCATTTGAAACTTTCTAAAATGTAGATACATTTTTGTGTTTGTTCCGAAAATAAACATAATTTTTTAAGAAAAAAAAAGTTTCACTTTAAGTTTTTAGCAAAATATTTCTTTGATATAATTTTGGAACTCTTGCTTTCAAGTTAGCATTTTTAATCTAAACCATGTTATTGAGTGCATTTTGAATTTATGTATTTAGTAAAATCTCGCAGATCAATCTGGTTTTCGAACGATTTTTTTTGAGTGTGTTAAGTGTTGGTTGATGCTGGTTCTCTGGCCAAGTGTGCTATAAACTCATTTATTATTGCATAAAGAATGACTTTCAATTACTTGCAAGTGAACAAACTTGCTTCCAGCATATTGACAATGCCAATAAACTTGCAGGGGCCCTATTTGAATAGCCAACAGCTGCTCCAACTGCCGTTGTCGTTGCTGCTGCTGCTTCAGGGCCAGGCTAATAGCCGCATTAATTATGCCAATTTAAGTGCAGTGCTCACAGTCGCAGGCCAAGCGTAAATCGAGCAAATAGTTCAATTCTTATGCGTACTCTAATTCGAACTGGGCTTACGAGCGACATAGACAAATGAAGTGTTAACTGACATTTACTTACTTTATGCCAGTTGCATTCAGCATTCACCCCTCTCTTCATCACTAGCCGCCTTCGTCGTCTTCTACTTCTTTCCACTGCTTGTTGGCACATAAAACACGCGAGTGTTAAGCGTGCAAGTCCCGTTTGTGCGATAAAACTGCCAATTGCTCGATTTGCATCGTAAAAAGTGTCATGCAGCAAGAACCTCAAAAACCACCCAACAACCCACACCACCACACACACACCCAAACTTCATCAGCAACAGCCGCCTCTAAAATCGAAACTGTGTCAACGGTAAAACTACAAAAAGGAGTGGCCAACATTTGCTGCCAATGCTCAGACGGAGAGAAAGCATTATACTGCTGCTGATGTTGCATGCTACAGCTGCCGCTTTTAGTGCTGCTTGCACACAGATAAAATAAGCGCCATAAATAATGCCGTCAATTTTTATTATTTTTATTGCCACATATATACAAAATCGGTCGACGAGTTGTGTTTTAGATCCGACACGGTTTGTCCTATTTGTTACCAACATAAAGCATCGCCTCCATTTTGAATAAGTGAGAAATTGCGTATTATTTACAGCAGCTTGCGTTCAAATCGCTATTCAAACTTATACTGCGCTTTTGTAGGTAAGTCTTAAAAAATGTTCTTTTCATGCGCTCAAATGTATGCTATAGCAATCAATAATGTGAACAGATTGTGATCAATTAAAGTTTTAAAGGAATACATTAAATAATAATAATAAAAGATGTTGAAAAGCCGAAAAATAAATAAATACCAAAGTGATAAGTCCCAAGAAATTAAGAATTGACGCAAACGTATTTTGGTTTTCATTTTGTGTAACGAATGGTTTCAAGTTAACCTGTATTATAATATTATACAGTATGATACATTGAATATTGTGCAAACAACTAACTATTCTCGCAAATGCTTTTAATTTAGTATTTGTTCGATGTTAGCCATCAATTTACATAGCTAAGCCGCATAATGCGGACATTAAAATATTGAAGTGAATGGATAGTTTATTTTGCATAAATAATCCACAATTTAATTAAGGTAATGAGCAGTTTTTCATTTTCATGAAAACTGGATTAACGCCAAAGCCGCACAATAAAAAATCGCAATATTATGACAAGGGTAAACGGAGGGGTTGAAGTTATATCTTTTGGATTACTCGTAACAAGGCGCTGCCACGAAATATTTATATTTTAACTTGCTCACCATATTTATGTAGGAGTTGCATACGTGATAATTAAATATTCATGTCATGTCCATTTTAAGTAAATAAAACCAGCGTCAGAGCCATTAATGTTCTTATAACAACAGCAACACAAACAATAGCTGCGCAGCAAACAACACAATGTGAACTGAAAACCAGATTGTCATTTTAATTTTACACTGATAATGTAATAAGCCAGGCGTGCTCTTACCTATTAAGAATGGATTTAAGAATTAAGCGCCATCAAATTGCATCTCGCCGCCTTCATGTTCCTCATCCAATCAGCGATGAGACTGCCCGCCAATATGATCATAAAAACAATTTTTAAATAAGTGTAAGGCGAAAGCAAAGTAAAAATCATAAATAACTGAGCGGCAATACAAAATCGGCTCGGTGACAACCCAAAAATGTAGAAAGTCGGCAGAGAAATCGTAACAACATTTTTGCCCGTTACCAAAAGGCGACTTCATTATTTATTTTGGCGCGAAATTTACGAGCGGCACGGAACGAGCTCCGATTGCTGGAGTCCGGCCGCCAAAACATTTTATGACAGAACAAAAAAAAAAAGTAAAGTTAAATGCATTTTTTCACGCGCCAATAATCACAAAGCCCGTCGTTATCAAATTTATTGAAAAATGGGAACAATAAAAAATAAAACGTGCCATGGAAATTTTCACGGTATCGACGAAATTCATCACAAAAATAAATTCATTTGTATATCAGGTAAATGAATATATACTTTTTGTACACAATTCCTTACCTGTGATATTTGAACCCTAGTTCGGAGTATATAGAATAGATGCTATATAAATATTACATTTGGTGTTATATTTTCATGCCAATGTTTTTGATCGGATTGCAAACAAAAAACAATATACAATTTATTGATTGCTCATTTAAATCGCCCTCAGTTTCACTCTTACTGATATTGTTATTGATTTATTCTTCGCATTTTTTTGGGAGTTACCGCATAATGCATATCAATGGGCAGTTGGGAAGTGAGCTGTAAATGGGTTATATTTTTGGGGCCGAATCAATTTATTTTTGATTGAAGTTTGAAAATGATATATAAACAGTTTGGCAAAGCATATTTATAGTGCATATTTTGATGGCTAAGCAAATAAAATATAAATATTGATGAGAAGTGGATAATGTTCAAGTGTGTGGGAATTTTGTGGTTTTTAGATATATTTTTGCAGTTTTGACTAAAAGTAATTTTGCCATGAAATGTGTAACGCATAGAATCAAGCATATCCGACCTCATAAAGAATAAGTATTCTTGATCCCCATGGCGAGCTGAGTCGGTATAGCCGTATCTTTCTGTCTGTCTGTTTTTACGCAAACGTCCACAGTTTTCGAGCTATTGAGATTAAGCTTTGGTCAAATTGGTGTTACACTTAAATCGTTTGTCAACTGTATCATATAGACTTTCTTACTTATTTAATAACTATCATTAAAAATATAAGAACAATATCAAAAGCAAAATTCTTACTGAATTGATATTGTTTCACACATAAGGCAACAATTTTAGGCTTACCATAAGCCAATTCGTTTTTCAGCACACTAATAAAACATCTGGCATGTTTATACTGCACTTTTTTTGAGAATTTATTTATCTTTATATAACATTATCCAACCTAAATCAAATTCGGATATTTTTGATTATGCACTTTTGCTTTCATTCATTTTAATTATTAAAACATTTTGTATCTTTTAGGATATAGCTAAGTTGTGTTTTTTGATTATTTTTGCTTTGCTTTCGTGCACCTTTCGCCGTTCAGCGCTCGTTGACTGTTCGGAGCTTTAGTTTAATGGTATTCTTTTGTGGCTCTGTTAATATTTGTGGTAATGCCACGCCCACAAGTAAGCGCTGCTACTAAGTGAATACAGCCAAAGATTTAGCACTTTTATTATTACGCTCGAGTTAAATTTCAAACTATGTTGCAAGTTTGCTCGCTGCACGTTATCAGCGTGGAAATGGCCAATGGGGCGGCGCGGTGGTGGGCGTGTCACGATGGCTTTTATTCTGGCTAGCGTCTGTGGTTAAAACTCGCCGAAAGGACCAAAAAACACGCTCACGTCGTTACTTTTATTGTTGTTGTCAGCGTTGCTGTTGCTGTCGTCGTTGTCGGCTATGATGTTGCTTCTGTTTGTTACTAACTCCCTGTTCTTGGGTGCTATTGTTGGTGTTGCTGTTGTTGCTGCTTGCAGTTTTGCTAAGTTCTGTGCACAAAGTTTCCAGTTGCGCTTCGTTGGCTTCATAAATTTTTAAATAATCAGCACACGCATGCACGTGCGGCACTCGCAGAGCGAGCAGAAAAATACACATACAATAATAACAAGCCAGGGTGCCCGACGGCTGGATACTCTGTTAACTTCAGTTTTGTTAAGTATTGTGCTCAAAGTTTTCAGTTGCGCTTCGTTGGCTTCATAAATTTTTAAATAACCCGCAATCCCATCCACGTGCCGCACTAACAGAGCGAACAGAAAAACACATATATAAAAATAACAGCACAGGGTGCCCGACGGATGGATACTCTGCCAAATTGCATTAAAAGCTTCAGCACATATGTATATAGTAGTTCCTATGTATTTTCTTTTCACTACTGCTTAACCATCATGTTTTTCTGAAATAATTTGTTCATATATATATATATACATTTTTTATATACATTTTTTATATACATTTTTTATATACATTTTTTATATACATTTTTTGGTCACAACAAAGAAGAGAAGAGAAGAAGAAAGACTTAGAAACCCAATATAGCTTTAATAGTAAAAAGAAGCACTAAAAATCGTTTACTTACAATTTTCTTGAGTCTTAACCTTTTGAGAATACCTTAACGTGTTTCTTTGTGCTATTTGTTCTTTTTATTATATTTAAAAATTAGCAATAACAATACAAATTTAACACATAGGATGCAATCATTTTGACTTTACATGGTGACTCGGCAGTTTACTAGGAGCCATTTGTAGACCAACTAAAAGTTTGTACATATGTATAGAAAAACTTTTTCTGTTAATCGTACCTAAAGCCGAAGTGCTATGCACTCCAAACTTTCCGTCTCTGTATATGTGCAACTGTGGAGTATTTCTTTTGATTGAAATGACAAGCCGCAGAAACAGAGGTAGAGGCAGCAGCAACAACAAACAACAACAATAATTGGCATTTCAATAAAAAAAAAACAAACGCAATTTGTGCAAAATGTTGTCAAAGCTATTTCAATTTCATTTGCAGCAGAAAAAAAAAATAATAATACTCACACACAAATCCAAACACAGCACAAAATGCTTGACAAAAAGATAATCACGCATCACGTATACGCCTTGTGCTAAAACACACAAACACATAGCTAGGCAGTCAGACAGGCAGACGAACCGGCGAGAAAACGAGAGCACTGTTGGCTGTTGGCTGTAAAAACACACGTAACAAAATGATAATAAAATCGTACGAGTTCCTTGGCGTGACATAAGACAAAACGCAAAACGCAACTGTAATTTTTGTCATTTCGGTGGCGACAACGTTTGCCAATAGCGTCGTCATTCGCCATATGTTCACCGTCTTGTTTGGTTTGTTTATTTCACTGTTGTTTGTCTGTTTCTCTGCCAGCCAGGTGACGCATGCACAACGTTTTGCCAACAACCACAACAAACAGAAGCGCATCCAGCAGAAAAGTGGTTTAGGGTTTGCGATAAGTACGTGTTTGGTGTGTGGAGTGTATTTTTATGTGTTCTTAAGTCTAGCCGAAAATCTGCTTGCTTCTCATTTATTTGTAAGAATTTTCAGACTGCAGTTAAGTCAAATTAATGAATTGATTATTTTATTGTATAAGTGATTCATAGAAATTGCTCACCGCAATTGCTTTTTCCAAACAACTTAGGGAACAAATATAGATATCTGTTCTATTATTCCCTGAACCAATTAAAAGTAAGAAAAAGAGCATATAGAGAAAAAACCATCGCCAGGCCCGTAAAGTAAGTATGGGAAAGGAATGATTCGCACTCACGTTCGCAGTCGCACTGAGACTGACTCTTTGATCAGTTTCTCTTTTATTCCTTTGATCGACTCCTTTGTTCGGATTGCATATATTGCGTTCCTAACGAAGCTTTTGGTATGTTACAGTTATGTTTACAATGGGATACTCATGGCTTTTAAGTACAGTGTGGTCTTACGACCAGGTGAGTCGAAATAGCCATTTCCGTTTTAATGTTTTCATGAAATCTGTAACGTTTAGAAAGTAACATCATAACATCACAAAATTCGCATATTTTGAATTTTCGTCTTTTTTAAACTGTTTCTTCTTTCCTACAGTCAGAATCAGGCAGATCTTATAGCTGCCATTAAAACGTCAAGTCTAAGTAGGAAATATGTGGGAGTTTCAGGCAAACGTCATACACGCATTCAAGATGATATCGGCGTGCTGCCTTGTTTTTACAAACTGAATACAAAAGTAATCTTAAAATTTGGCTGTTTTTGGTATTTCCCAATAGAGTTAAACTTTAGTCAGATAATAATCAAAAGTGTGAAGGCAACAAAAAAAAATGTGTTCGCAGACAAACTCAATTCAAGACCCCCAGGGCGCATTTGAATTTTGCATATGAGCTGGCATGTTGTAATTCCCAAATGCTGTGAGCTGTCGCTGTTAGCGGTTGAGCATTTAATTTGCATTAAAAAAACATGTGCAACAAATAACACTTAAATTAATTGTTGTCAGTGCATAAAACATCAGTTAAATATCATAAAAAGCAAAAATTAATTTTTTTTATGTTATTATTGTTTGAGCTGGCAACTACTTTTGTCGCTATGTTTTAATTTTGTACAATTTACGCAACAAACAAGTTGACTGTTGACACTTAATGCACAAATGTGTCAACACATTCTACAGCAACAGCAACAATAACAATAAACCGGTTGTAATTGCGAGTGCATTAACCGTTTTATGATGTGTTGGGTTTGTATGTAAGATAGATGTGACATTCTTTAATTAAATGCTGGCAGCGCAAAGCGTGTAAATACTACTTGTTAGCCATTACAAATGGGGGAAATGTGCAACAGACAAGGAAAAAGTTGCCAGGTTGTAAAAGAAGAAGATTAAATGGCTACAGCTCTCAAAGTAAGTCGTCAAAGTACGGAAATGCTCACGTTTTGCTCATTAGCATGTAATACCAGAGATGGCGAGCGAAATATGAAGTTGTGTTAGGCTATGTTAGAAAACTGAAGCTAAAGTCCTGCTCCCCACTCTGTGCTGCAGACATTTGCTAATTAGCGCAAAAACAACAACTCGAGCGCTCTCTCCTTCAGTCAAGCCAAAGGCTACAGCTGCAACAACAAATTAAAGCACACAAATTTAAGATGAACATGAGCTAACCGGCGAGAGATACGTGCCAGAAGTCTGCTCAAATGTTAGTTAATTGAATTGAACTGCCCCCAGGGAGCAAGTGCAGGTCAGCAGTCATTAGCCATCATCATGTAACAGCAAGTTGTGCATGTATAGAAATATGTGTGTGTTTGTGTCTAATTACACAGAAAACTATTAATGTATGAAGTGAGCTTTTTTGTAGATACTAAATGAAATCAAAGTAAACAATTTTGGAATAAAGTAAGTTTCTTTTGATGCTTATTTATTTAACATATTATAATAAAAGTACCATATGAAAACATAATTCAATGCCTTTTAGACAGCATTGAAAGTAATTAACTTAATATGAGTTTATAAACAAGTAAGAAGGCTCTAGTCGAGAAATCCCGACTAGACTATACCCTGAACCCTATACTTTACGCATATAGTCACTGCTTGCAAGTATGTGTGAGTCTGTGTGTGTACGCGTATTGTGTATAATTTCTTAACTTCAATGCTCCATATCTCCCGTGTTCTCAACCGATTTCAATAAACCATTTCATAGATTGTCATTATTGAAACAAACTTGTACTGCCTAGGGATTAGGCGAGCTTTTGCTCTTATAGTCTCAGAGATCGACGCGTTCATACATACGGACGGACATGCCTATATTAACTCGGCTGTTGATGCTGATCAAGAATATATATACACTTTATGGGGTCGGAGATGCTTCCTTCTGCCTGTTACATACTTTTGCACAACACCATTATACCCTTTTTACCCATTTTTAATGGGTTTAGCGTATAAAAAGAACAGTCAGTGTTTTTCGTAGTTTGCTAATTGAACACGAAATTGTATGCCCAATAAAATTAAGTGCTGAAGGCATAATTAATTAAAAGTATGTACATTGTACAATTAAATTCACTCCATTAAATAGTTGTAGCTAATGATGTCATTAAATACCAGGAAAATACAATACTGAACATATTCTTTGTAAGTGTTCTTAACAATTGAACTATAATTCTTGAAACCCAATTTAGGAGTTTTTTTTTTTTTAATAATTACAATAATAAATATTACTTTCTGCCTTTTTATTGTTCAAATGTTTTCAAATTAAATTTATTTTAGTCCAAGTTGATTAGTAGTAATTGACCCATATTTAACAAGATTGTTCCATTTTTCAACCGTGTTGTTTTTGTGAACTGCCCACGGCGGAGTCTGAATTTTGGGCGTAGGTCGCATGTTAAAGACTCTTCTTCAGTGTTTGTTATGCGTTAAAATAACAATTAAGCAATTTCTCACCTGTTAACAAACGGACGCACTTACACACATACTGATACAAACACACACTCACATACACACTGGTAGACAGAGAGCGTAAGCCGAATGCAGACAACTGACCAGGTGTTGTTGGTTCTGGTAGCTGTCGTTCTGGAATCAAGCAGCCATAACAATGCCTAATGACTTAATGAAGCCAGGTTGAGAAGGCAGTCTAAGACTCTGGCACGGCAAGTGTCAAGGATTTGACAGGCATGTGGGCGCACAGTGCAACGCAGCCCATTAACTTTGCGACCAAACCAAAGACATGACATGAAGCGTGGCTCAGCCCAAAGCCATAACACCAGGCCCACAACACTATAACGGAGGCATGCTGACGATCTTGTGGCAGACAATGGCCAAACTACTAAAAGCACTTCTGCAGCCAAACACGAATAGCTAAGCATAGGAGTGAAAGCATAGCGACAGGATACAGGACGCACAACACAGGACATAGGACTCATGACATACTAAGCCAACAGCAACAACAGGCCATAAGTTGGTCATAAAGCAAAAACCAAGCTGAAGCTTCTGCGAAAAATGCTAATATTGTTGTTGTGGTCGCCTTTGTCCTTGGCTGCTGATTATGGGCAACAACAGGTTCGCGTTGCGTGTAATGAGCATGCCCTTGAAACACAACCTGCCGGCATAAATTACACTCAACAGCCAGCCAAAAGGTGAGTCCAGGTGTCAGGACAATAAGTGTTGAAGTAACCTTCGCTCCCCCATTCTATCGTATACATTTACTTACATACATACAATCATGCACAAAGCTGAAGCATATCAAATGGGTTTTCTACCAGCACGTAATAAATTGAAACAACAAATGCAAACCAATTATATGGGGAAAAATATAACAGGGAATTTGGGACGTAAATCAATGTGATCAAATTACTTCAATTGATGTACCAATTATAATTAATTAATTAATTAAACGTTATGCGATTAAATATTTGACATTTTTTGGATCTCTCTGCTGAGTGGAAAGTTCATTACTCTTAAGCCCAGTTATTGGAATCCCCGTTGAATGTGTATGAAACTTGTCAAAGTGAAAAACAATATAGTTCTTCTCAAGAAATATCTATATGAAAGATTCTATTGTAATAACGAAGAGTACATTCAACTGGAATATGTGACAGATGACACATACCTATCTTTTTAAGAGAGCAATTTCCTGTGGCTACGTATAATCCGAAAATGTTTGTGGATAAAATATTTAGAATAACAAGTTTGAAGAGAAATATATACAACATTTCTAGTATTTCTGATCGGAAGTGAAAAACTAATTTGGTAGATTAACTTAAAAGAATCAATTTGACTATTGATTGGTTTGCGGAAAAAATGTTACTGCTAACATTGTTCTCCTAGCCGAATGAAAATGAAGATTTATTAGTCTACTATGGTAAGAACAAGTTAATGTTATTGTCCCAGTTAAGACTCCTGAGTGCAAAGAACGAATATGGTTTTCGCACCGATTTTATGCTATCCGGATGAATCCCGTATTTGGGATATCTTCTACAAGAGCAATATTCAAGAATCGGTCGTACAAGAGTACGAAGTTCTTGTTATGTCGAATTTCTTCCACAAGCTGATAATGAGCCCCAGGGCAGCAGATATCGCAAGAAATATGCTTGCAAATATTATGCTTTGGGTTCATACGAATACTCAAATCTTAAGCCCATTCAAAGCGATCTAGTAATATATTATCATTAATATAAATACACAAAAAGGCTATTATTCTATAAAAAAGATATTACTTTACTTTATTGCAATTAAGATTTAATAAGTTTATTTTCTTGAAAATTGCCTAAATCACTTTGTAGTTTTTGGGCCGGCAAAATAGGTGCAGCCGATGTGCATAATTTTACATCGTGATTTATGCTATCTTCACCAGAGATTAATTTATTACAGACGAATAATGTAAATAATAAAGGTGATTTTCTTGTGGAATACCAGAAGTGACCTAAATCCCCTTTAAGACACAGCCCTCAAAGTTCCTAGAATTAGTAATCTTTGATCCGAAGAATGTGACATAGATCATAACGCCACGGACAAACTAAGCAATTTATGCAGTCTTACAAAATTTTTATCAACTTTTTTTATTGGTTTATATTTAGGTATGTCACACATATTTAGGTACAAATATTTGCAAATAAGTAATAACATTATTCGTTTACTTTTTTGTGTGTAATTGTGTTTTGAATATTTAATAAGCGCAGCAAATTTAGTAATTTGAGATGACAGACGACACCTTATCCATCAAAGGCAAGCTAATACACATAATATCTTCGGTAGACGGCAGTCGGGTTGTGCTCGCTCAAGTAAATAATTCTTTTCCAAATTAAATACATACTCAGGACAATATAAACAGGACTCAGAAAAATGGTACATACAGAGAAACAATTCAATCAACGCAGTATGTGACAACAACATCCAAGCCAACAAACACATGAAAGGTATCCATTTAAGAATGCTTAACAAGGACGTGCACACGCACACATACACATCGATTTGCTCGCAAATAGCCTGTAGTCAATGTCATCTGATATTCTGCAAAGTTAGTATTAAGAATATTTTCTTCTCTCTTCACAATGCTCATTTTTCAATAACATGAAAGTTTGGTGCTTGTTTGATGCCAAATTCTAACAACAATTTTATACACACAAATACGCACTTATGAGACATATATATATATGTGTGTGTGTGTGTTTGCGTGTGCTTTGTGGCGTTGATGTGCGAAACACCTGCTTGTTGTCGTAAGCATCTTACTTTCTACGGAGTGTGAACTTCAACGACCGCAACAAAAAACAGCTTGAAAAGCGCGCCGTAGAGATGTCTCAACTAAAAGATAATCTGTAAAAAGCAGTAACTATGTTAATGTGTAAATATAATATATAATAAAAAAATATATATTAAAAATATATTTAAATATATTAAATTAAATTAAATTACCTATTGTATTATATAAATGTTGCACGCAATTGTAATTAGTAGTTTTATTCCTTGAACGAATTGAATATAAATCAATTTATATACGATAGTATACCGTTATTTTTATTATTTATTATTATTAGTGGGTTTCTCTAGATGTTCGCTTACTCGTCACTCCACAATAGGAAAGGGGCAACACAATAATTTTGTATAAAAAAGGCAGATAATATTAACATATGCTTAGTTATATGATTTAACAGATATTGGTAAGCACGCAAGCGAGAAGTATATCATATTTGAACTTTCGCACAAATAGAATTCTTTTTATAGTAAGAGGGTATTAAAAAGTCTTTGCTAACATCAAACGCAGTTGAGATAGCAGCTCGTTTTTTTTTTTTTTTTTGATACGCACAACGCTATCTACGCACACATCAAGGGTTTATGTTTGCAACATGCCCTTGCACAGGTTGCTGGGCATCCCCGTTGCTAGCACATACACTTTTTATTTTCGTGTAACAAATTGAAAAGGCATGAAATGTGCCAGCAACTGATAATCAAACTGCCTGACTACGCCCCAAATATATAAAACACCTAGCAGCACCTGATCCAAAGGTGTAATCGAAGCAGCTGTTAAATTAGTTTAGGATGTTGAAATCTGTGTTCATGTTTAATCAATTTCATACAAATATGTTAATTCCCCACAGCTTTAAATCTGGATTTATGTCACGCGTCTAATTAGCATTAATCGACTTTGTAAATTAAAAGCTGTGCAACTGCTGCTGCTTGTAAATTATACGTAAATGTTTGCATAATTACTTTTCATTACGCTATGCAACGGTTGAAACCCGCTAAGACTTAATCTTCCTTATTATTTAATTACCTTAAATTTTTATATTTTTAATTTCATTGTTTATTTGTGACGAATTTTTTTATGTGTCTATTAATTTCTTATTATTATTATCTATTACTGAAACTGGCTATTTTTTTTCTTATGATTGTGAACAGCAAAACAATAAATTTAAATATATTTCTCTTATTTTATACAAATCAATCGCAGCCTGCCCAAACAGGAAATTTTGGAGTTCTTACTTAAGTTGCAGTCGTACCGAAAAATTGTGTTAGATTGTGACAGAGTAAAATAATAAGGCAACGAAATTGAAAAGACCATTGACTGAAAAGCTATCATAATGCAACATGCAGCATTCAACATGCGTCACAGGCATTACATACATATAGCTCACAGTTTATCACTTTATTTAATAAATGCTCGCTGCATGTGGCATTTATTCGTTTGTTCCAGCAACTGATGATTGGCTCATCACTACGCCGTGCAACCCCTGTTGCAAGTAGCTAAATTTATGATGCATTTGACGGCTTGGACAAGCGCCAGACTGACATCAGCAAAAGGAACGTGGATATGGTAATTACTTAAAGCGACGGCTTCAAACAGGGACTAAGGGGAAGCTCAACAAACAACCCGCAAAGCTCATGGGGATTGTCAACAGCAACAAAACGCTGAAGATGACAAGCAGGCAGCCAAAGGATATACATGCAGTCAGCTGCACAGCTTGACTGCATTGAGGGACTACAATTACGCGCTGACTTGAGATGTGCAGATTATCCTATGTAGGCACTTAACCAAAGGCCAGAGACAGAGCTGGGACTTGCGGCGGAAAGTTAAGTTAAAAAAAAATACCAACAACAACAGTTTGGGCAGCTAGTACACACACGGTACATGCAGCCGTCTTCTAACACTTGGAAAATCAAAGTGAGAGAATTGGCAAAGCCTTTACTTCAATCCGTACATATTCTTTAAAAAGATAGTGAATTGCCGATCAAAATATATGCTTAATTCGTAATTAATAACTTATAACAGAAGCTGAAAAATCTTATAAATTCCAGAGCAAATTTGTTGTGGGTAATTAAAATTTAAAAATTTTATTTTACATTCTTCGAAAAACTTCTTTTGCTGAAGAGATATACGACCGGAAGTCTAAATGTTTTATGGCAAAGGGAATTTTAAAGTTTACTAAAATTATTTATTTGTATAAATAATAAATATTTTCGATGGCTGTAAATATTTTTATTGAATAAGTTTTAATTCAACTATTTTACTTTTTTTTGAGTGTAGTTTGGCTGGATAATAGCGTCACGAGTAACTTGAGCCGGAGCAATGCCCCGCACAAGGCAGTCCAACACTCTGCACCTCCTTCAGGCGCTGCTTGAAGGCAAACTGCTGGGGTTTGGTGTGCGCCACATGGTGGCGGGAAACATAATAAATAAGCAAGTGTGCAAGCGGAAATATTAAACAGCGACTGGAGATGCAGTCGCCAGCTGGCAGCGCATGCAACAACAACCATAACGAGCAATTGTAACGTGCAGAAAGAGAAATTACAACAACAACAAGCGTAGCAATAAGCCATGAAACTCATTTCATATGTTATGAGTTGTGCCATGACATTTATGCAGCAAATGCACAAGGCGATGCTTTCTTTTGCCTTTTTCTGTGCGCATTTCATTTTTGCTTTTTTATTTTTTTCGTCTTGTACTCAACTATAGCATACTTCTGTATGCGCTTGAGTTGATTGCAAAACTGCCAGGGGCAGAGACAGAGCTGCCACACGCACACACACACACGCACAGCAAAAGTGTAGAGAGAGGAAAATGGAGGTCGGCAAGAGGTCAGGCAAAGCAGTAGAGTGACAGTCTGACAAACGGAAGTGCTCATTGTTATACTGTCAATGTCCTTAGTCTCCACACAAAAAAAGACTCATTATTCACCAGCCACATGACGTTGTGTCAACGTTTTGCATCCTTTCGATGAGCGATAAGAGTAAACAAATATCAAAAGAAATTTAAGAGCGAATTGCAGCTATGTTTCATATACTCTACAGTGTTTTAATTAATGGAAATATGTATACAGGTGAAAAATGTTAATACGGCTCAGCAAATCAAAGCATTTACTTAATTTTTACTTCAACTTTTTTTAATTGTTTTGCAAAAAAAAACAAAACTATTAGCCATATAGGCATTTTAGTATTTCGTAGTGTAAATTGTAGGGCATAAACACAAACTGATTGCTCTTTACAGAATTTACTTTATGCTCCAATTAGTTGCTTCCGTCAACATCTCCAACTCACAGTTTCTAGAGGCACTCGTAGTTTCTTTTGTTGAACGGAAATCAAAATAATGTTTTCATGCTGATTTATGAATCTATTTACAGTGACCGTTAGACTTTAGACATTGGCTGTTGGCTTGGCCTGTTGTCCGATTTGCATGTGATTCATGCTCTGAAAACCATGAATGATTCCCTTTGTTGTGCCGCCCTCAAAACATGCAATACTTCTCGTTGCTTGAGACAAGGAACAAATAAATAAATGTCTTTGGTTTTCAAGTCATGTTTATAAGCATTGCTGGATTAGAATCTCACGGCTTGACCGAGCAAATCCTTAATGGGCTTCAATATGTATGCGTAGGGCCACAGCTGGCGGTTTGAGAGCCAGAACAAATTGTTTCCTAGCTTGCCACATTAAGTTGTCAAGTTTTGCCAAAGATGTGCAGCTTATGAAGTGCTTCTTCAGCCTGTGCATCCAATATATCCTTTCATTCATTGATTTCCGTTTCCCCTCGCAGTGCTTTGCTCATGTTGAGTCATATATTTAATGCAGTGACCGTATAGTTCACATTATAAAACTCCAAAGTGAAATAAGATGTAAGAAATATGAAAACGAAACAAAAGAATAATAATAGTAAAAAGAATAAAAAGAAACTGTAAGAGGAATTTAAACTATTTGTTATTGCTTTTCCACCCAAACGCTTCACGCAACAACAACAATAACTATTCCGAGTTCAAGGATCCGCACGTGCTGGGACTTAGGACCCTGGTAGCAATAGCAGCACCACCACCAATTCCGTTTCCGTTTCTTCTACGACTGTTGTCCATTGCATGAACCCACCAACCAACCTCCCCCCACCCACCATTTCAACTGAACACTGCCTTCCTTCGGTCGCTTTGAAGTCGATTTTTTGTATGCGTTGCCATATACACGGGTATTTATGAGTATTTTATTTTGATTCCATCTGCTTTTTGTTTCCGCACTTACATACACACGCCCTACGAAGCACGAAAGAAGAGTAACGAATAGCTTGAGCTGATTGCAAGTTAAAGAAGCCAAAGTACTTGTCGTTAAAAGTATTGTTTATGTTAAAAAGGGTTAAGTGGGATTGTTAATTTGATCAAAGTTGTTCCACAATTCTCCTATTGGCTTCATCATTTTGGGTACGGGACTTTGTAGACTTTGTAGATACAAAAGCGATTCAAATTGTTTTCATTTAATATTAATACTAATAGTTGAAATGGCCAAGAATCACATAAACAATAGCTGACCAAAAAATGTTGGTATTGCAAGGAAGTAATAATAATAAGATTGGCTGGATTCTTCAGTCATGGGGCAAATGACCAAATTTAAGTTCATTTATTTTTATTGTTTTTGCAGCTTTTGGCGAAAATTTACGGCCAGCGAAATATTTATATGTATTTCTTTTTTTTTGCAGAGTTCGGTCAGTTTATATTGTATTCTATTTGTTGTTATTTTTTATTTCATGAAAATGTCCTCAACTTAGCTCGCAGTGAAAGTTCTGAATGAATGAAAAAAGTGTATATAAATATGTATGGATGTATATACAGCGTATAGAAATAAATTACTTTTGCTTTTTCCTTGCCGCTTTCTTTACCGCCGAAGGGGCAAGCGCCAACATTCTATTTTATTTTGCACTAAATTTTAACAGGATTTAGCCTCGATGCTCCTTGCTGTCATTGCTAACAAGCTTGAGCCTCCAAGGCGATACCCGTCCACCCACCGTTCCCGCCCCTTCTTTCCTATTCAGTGTCCAGCTGGTCTTGGCTGCCTGCGTCTGGAGGGGCCGGAAAGGGGCGGTTGCAAGGGCGTTTGTTCAAGTCGAATGAGTTTTGTCGCAAATCCGCTTACGACGACGCCACAACAACGAAAAATTGTGATGGCAGGCGAGCTGCTGCCGAGTTGAGTTGATGGGAATGTGATGTAAGCCTGGCCTTGTACATGACTCCACGCCGCAAGGGTGGCCCCCTTCTACACGTTGGCATATTTACAGGCACATAAATAAATTTCATAAATCCTTTGCACTTTAACACTTTGCTTTAACTTGACCAGGAGGAATTGGCCTAATTGTGGGTGTTTGTGTGATTCTTTTACTACAATTATCATTACAGGACCTAGGGCATAAATAAATTGTCTACTATTTGGAAGCTTTTTCAAGTCATCAAATACTTTGAAAAGTCTCGTGTTTGTTTAATAAACATCAATAAACTCTGAGCTGACTTACATGCTTGGAGTTTAAAACAAATTTAAATTTTAATAAAAAAAATAACATTTTCGCAGTAAATCGTTGAAGTTATAACAAACTGACTTACTAATAGCATCAAAGGCAAAATGATAATTCACCGCCTTGATTGATGGTTGAATTAAATATGGTTCAACATGAAAGTCACACGTTTTAAAGTGCACGCACTTTGATTGAAATTTATTTTATATTCACTTTGCTGTTTATCTATTAAATAGTAATATAATGTTAATTAAGCAGAAACGTGATCTTTATGATCCAATCGAACAACGAAACTAAAGATCTCAACGATATTACTGCTTCTCTCTTTCTATCACTCTGTAACAGTCTGTTATATGAAAATCTCACTCTCTCGCTCTGTGTGCACAAAGGGGAAAAGTGTGCAAGTCAATCCATTGAGTCGGCTATAAGCTGAATTCAAAGCATTCGGATTCAGTCAACAGGCAGACATTTGACATGCATGTGACGCTGTCGATTATGTCTCGACAGAATGCCAGGTTCCAGGTACAGGCCGCAACCTCTCCAAAGATCAAGAGCAGCTCGGCCTGTTGAACTTGCTTCCACCCTGTATGACATGTCAACGCCAGCTGACGGCCTCTGAAAATGTTGCACGCCTATCTTGATATTTGTGCGTATTTTATATTCAACATTTCTTCTTTGTATATACTTGGTAAAGAGTATAATAACTGAATTACGAAATGTGTAACGCAGTAATAAACAATAAAATAATAAAAATAATATTAATTTTTAATAAAACAAAACCTTCAATTGAATACAGCTTCATTACACAGTCATTATGTTAATTAAGATTAAATATAATATGGTTCTAAGCAAAAGTTTCTCTTCATAGGGTGTCAATTGTTCTGTGTTTCAAAGAGTATTGAGTTAACGGTTCTGTCCCAAAAACTGTGTTTTTTCTTCGTCTTTTCTGAATATTTTGTTCCTTTTTCTTGTTGGCCTGCCTTTTTGCGCTCTAGCCATGTGCTCAGTGGAATGAATTTTACATGGCGCTTAACATTGACTCTTGAAGTTGATTTGCTGCAAATGAGCCCTGATGTTGCTGCCACACTTTGATGCAGTCTTCACAGCGCAAGCTGCTAAAAGTCGCTTGACAGTTGCCAGACTCACAGATGTTCATACCCAGGGAGGAACGACTGGCAAAAAGATTCGGAGGTGAGTTTGGATTTGGGTTGTGTGCTCACTGTTGCATATTAAAGTTTTTCGTGTGGAGTCTGTTGCTTGCCTTGCCACACGCTCGAATAATTTAATACTCTACATGCCATTGCCGAGTTGCAAGCTCCAAGTTACTCCAACAGTTAAACCAAAAGCAAGTAGATTCATTGGCCAAAATGTCTACATATATCTAAATAAATGTGTGTCTGTGTGTGAATGTGTGCACATTTGGCATGCACTGTGTGTTGCCATTTGACTGCAATTTAATGCGCTCTCAAAAGCTGCTGCTTGTTATTTTGTTGCTGCTACTGCTCCGTGTTTGCAAAATGACAAATCACATTTATTTATTTTGTACCAACACAAATATATGTTTATATGCATGCATATAGTGTACGCATTTATAATGCCAACTGTCTGACTATAGTTAAGCCACCTTCAGTTTAGTTCAGTTCAGTTGAGAATAGGACTTTGAGAGAGAGTTAAAGGCTATGCGAATGATTATTTTGACACGTGACTCAATGATTTGAGCATTAAGCGAGTTTTATCTCAGTTGTGAAATCGATTTGTTATGCAACAGCTGCCAAGCAACCATTTAATTTGTTTACAATAACTTTCTGATAAAAGCATTTAAATACTGGAACAAATATATTAACGTTTTCTATGTGACTGTAGAATAAATGCAGACAATAAAGTTGAAAATGTTTTTTTGGATTGTTTTTCATTATGAAAAATCTTTCTATGCAGTGTTTTATTATACTATAAAAAAAATAAGAAAATATACATAGAAAAAGTGATAAATAACCAAATAGATGTATAAAAAATATCGAGTACCTTTACATTAACCATAAGCCGCAAAAAAACAAACATTTCTTTTCATTTTTTTGTAAAGAAACATTATTGCTTGTCAACGACTCTGCTCTAATGTTTGTATAACTTAAAGCTTTCCAACCATATACCATTACATTTTATTGTAATATGTTGTTATATTAAAACACCAGTTGGAAAGCAATCGAGAACTTAAGCAAAGCTGGCTTAAGATTCTGGAGGTATTCAAAGATTTTTCCTCCATTGTTTATAGCGTTATTTTTTATTTTTTGTGATAAATGTGAATAAATATTTTCAACTTATTATCCGCATTTGAAGTTTGAAACCCAGTTATAACGAAGAAGGTTGCTGCGAATTTGCCTTATTATTAATTTATGAAGCAAAGTTTGAAAGTGTGTGATACTCTGAGTAAGGCTGCTGTTGCTGGACAAAATAGGTCAAATTCAAGTGTTGTTCTCCAAAGTAAACAACAAATTTAACGAGTAAAGCAATGCTTTAAATTATGTGATAGCGTGGGCAAAAACGTCGAAAAGGGTGGGACCTTCTGCAAGAAGGAGCTCTGTTGATAAATGTGAGACGAGATAATTTTAATGACAGATTGGCGTAGGAGTATTTTAGCGAAAAGTTTAATTAAGGCCCTAACGACAACTAATGGCGCATAAGCCAAAAAACCTGAAATATTAGTTGTTAACATAGACAGCTGTGGGGTTGTGTGAGGGGTTAGGGTGGAGTATAGTGTGTGTGTGAGAGTGGTCAGGAAAAAGACAAAGCACACGATCAATTTTCATTTATGTGCCGGCTTCAACTTAAATGCTGCCAAAAAAAAGGAGGACTACAAAAAACTTAAACAAACTGTGGGAACATCTCGTGGCAACAGTAACAGCAGCAGCAGCTCGACTCAATCAAGTTAATGGCGACCAAATGGGTTTTTGATGCGCTTCGCGCGCTTCACTCCGGCCAAGTGCCTTCATAAAAAATGATTGCCATGCGGGGCCAGGAATAACAGTTTCAGCTTTCAGCGTTCAGTCAGTGTTTGGGTTCAGTATCAGTTTGAAGCGTTTGGCCTAATGAAGAAGCGGTGGCCATTTAATGTGTGCCACTGAGGTATAAAAGGAAAAAGCTGGCTTAGTCCATACATTTCGAAAAGCCAAAAATATGAAGAGCATGGGCGTGGCTTCCCAACTTTCTTATTGACAATTTGAGCATTTGTGCGTTAAATTCTTATGACGCATAATGCTTCCAGCTGTTTCCCTCGGTTTCTCCCGTTCCCTTCCCTTCCCTTCCCATTTGGTTCATAGTTAATAACACGGCACTTCATAAAGCCTCACGCGCCACAACATTGAGGTGTGTCCGACATGCGGCTTAATATTGCCGTGTGCTTACATTCCCTCTTCATCTCCTGCTTCTCCAATTTTTTCTTTTACATTCGATTTGCTACGCTTGCGGAACTGGTTGTGGCTGGCTTAACCCACAAATGTCTAATCAAATTAATGGAACATTTTTCTTTCCTTATGGTTCGGGAAAGAGCTTGGTGTTATATAGCTTCCTTTTGGTCGAGTTTTTAACGCATTGAAATCTGAATATTTGTAAAGCTTCAAATTCTAGAACCTGTGTTTTCAATGTATTACGCTCTGATATGAATCGCGGTTCTAATTTTTGAGCTTTTTTTTTATTAAAATATCTGCTGAATTCTTATTCGCATGCACATATTCGACATTCGATGGGAAGTCAAAATTAAATGAAAACAAGTTAAGAATGTCGAGTAAGCTTAAAAAAACCTTTTTTGGAATCTAAAGCAAAACAAAAATTAAAAACACTTAAAAGGCGTTGAAGCTAATCATTGAAATTATATTATAATGTGTCAAAATCTGCTTTCAGTTCTGTTAAATCGAAAAGGGAGCTTATCTTGAATGTCATATTAAACAAAAACAAGCGAGCAATAAAAAAACATCGGTAAATATCCAGAATATAAACAAACTAACAAGAAAATAATCAATTCTGAGTATATGTTATTTGCATAATTTTTTTTGCCGACAAACATATGAACGTAGAAATAAAACATTTTTCCCCTTACGTCGCCGGCAAATTAAATTTAAATAAAATAACCCTCCCCCAAAGCATATTAAGCCGAATAAAATCAATTTTTTGACTTATTTTAAATTTAAAGAAAAACATCCAGAAATTAGAACTGCCCCGGAACCCGGAACCAACAGGTTCTTATTAGTGTTTTAATTTTCATTGATTCATTTAATTCAATTAGTTTAATAAAATGGTGTGCCTAATTATATTTTTTTATCAATAGACCATTTGGGCCCGTTTCGGTTTGTGCAATGTCTGTCATGCTGACCGTCCGTCTGTATAAACGAAACATTTTAAAACTGGGGAGCTACGCCCACTGGTGGGCTGCTTAATCGATATCAAGTCGATACACCTCGATGTAAAAATAAAAAACTCTTATAAAACGTCAACAGCGTGAAATTGATCACTTAACCTTACCAAATCTGATAGGTATATTTGTTTTCTGAACTTGTACCTCCGGTATCACCGTATAAAAACTATGGGCTTTCTCTTCGCGGGGGATGTCCTTCTTGCTCCGCAATTACGCTCAAATCGATCGCACGTCAGTCCTCCTTTTAACGAATATATTTAATATTCTGCATAGAATTGAATGCAGCTTTCAACATAAAACGAATGCAATTGTACCAAATGCATGTAGCTTTAATTGCATATTTAAAGCCATTTTTCTTACAAAAATAAAAGAAGAGGACGCTAACGCATAGCCTTTTTGTGTTACAAATAAGAGAAACTGTGTGAAGCCCATGACAACTCGCTTTCACTTTATGACGAGCAGTTCGTTGTAGTTGATCCATCGAGTTTATTCGTTGTGTTCATTCGCGTGTTTCATGTGCTAGTTACGGAAGTGTATCAAGATGCAGCTATTGTTGTTTTTGTCCGGAGTTATTGTCTGTTGGCGCTATTATCATGTTGCATGTTTGACCGCCTTTCGGCTTGTTGTTGATTGTTCGCCTTCTCTTTTTGCCGTCGTTTGCGGAACGCTTTTAATAAACTGACTGCCGCATTGGAAATTGTTTTGTCACCTCTGTCGGTAGCAGGAATGCGTTCTGATTGCAATTAACTGATTCTGAAGTTTTTGCTCCGGGTTTTCCAGTTTGCGTGTTGTTTTTTGCGTGTAGCTGGCACAATCGCTCATTGTATTAAAATTCAATTACTTTTCCCCGCTCGCGTTTAAGCAATCCGCTTAACATTTACCGCAACCAAGGAGATTGTAATTAATTGCATAATCACTCAAACAAAACCGCAAATCTCCCATGCCCCTTGTCTTGTAAATGAAACGCAAAGAAACAATCAAAATTCCAAAAGTCAGTGGATTGAGCTCCCCGCTCGCAGCCATGGGCCTCCGTAAGCGTGACGACAATTGTACAAGTGTTTTTAATATTTAATTGCTTTTTAAATGAGTCCGGACATTTTATTTCATTTGATGATGTAAACGTTACTTAGAGCACGTCCAGCAGCTGGTCCCTAAAAGCTCGAATTCACGAATCCAGCAACTTGCTGCCAACTTGGCAAATTATTCAAAGCGTCCTCGTGGACCGTGGCCAAGCCGGCAGAAACAATGGCAGATGTGGCAGCAATGGCCAACAGAGAGCTTCAAGCAATGGCCCAAGTGGCAATTTATCAATTAAAATTGTGCTCAACAAAGACAGCTAACAACAAATTCAACACAATGAATGAAGAAAGCATTGAAATTATTTGAAAGTTGAAAACTGTATACTCTAATGATCATTTCATTTGATAATAGTAAGGATGTGACAAAAAGAACGAAAGTAATTTTTTATTGTGAAGAAACAAATTTGAAAAGATAAGCTCTTGTTTGGTTAATATAGATATATAAGGAATACCCATTTCAAAAGAGTATACAAAAATAAAAAATTAAGAGCACAACAGCAACGAGTGTCACAGAGTTCTGCCTGCCGACCACCTGCATTGTCAGTTGTTGCAGTTCGTCCTGTTGGCAAAGTTAATATTTGCAGCTCCGGAACTCGCATTGGTTTGGGTTACGCCAACCTGCCCAGCTTGTTCGAATTGACATCCAGACCACCCTGCTGTACTTGTTGGTAGAATTTGTAGTTGTTGCATTAGTTTTCCCGTTACATTGCAGCCGGCATCGTCAAGTGGTAATTTAATTAAAGCTCAATCGCACGCTGCATAAATCTCGTGACTCAATAAGATGCGAATCTTTTATAGTGACACAAACAGCTTCAACCGGACATTACATTAAATACTTAATCAGCTACAGATGCCACAGACTTCAGATTGTTTCCAAAATGGCTCTAGGGGCTAACTCTAATTAAATTAGTTCTTAAGGCAGATATCATGGAATAATAGATTAAGAGCTTCACTTTTAAGTTGAATACATAATACGTTGTTAACCAAAACAAATTAATATGAAATATATTATGTTAAGATTGATATAAATATTTTGATGTGTTTACTATTTTTGGGTTATTGCAGGAATAAGCAAGTAAGAAAGATATCTTTGGCATGCCGAATTTTTTTTAAGATCTTGCATTTGTATGTAAGCTATGTATATGATATAGTGGTTTGATATAGCCGAGAAAGAAGGAATAGTTTAGGCTAAATTATCTCGCACGTAAAATGTGCAGTATCAAATCGAACAATATTCCAATATATTATGTCTCAGCTTTGAAACAGCACCAAATTAAGTTGTGTTATTGTGCTTCAAAGAACAACTTCAGTTTCAAAAGCAATTTACTTATGACTTTTATCTCGTGCTCTTGTCGCTAGGCAAACTGAGCAACATTACAAATACTTTATATACGCATACGTTTGTGAACATCCACACTCTCATGCAAAGGGGCTGTCGCGATTGCGATTCAATTGCATGCAAATTTGCATAAGTTGTCAGTTAACATCTGGTGCGAGGCATTCTACAGAATCCTGTGGCTACAACTTCAAATGAGGCTTGCATTTTACATTTTTATCACTGTAGTACTTTAAATGCATAAAAAAAATTAACTCGTGGGAAGTTTAAAATATTTTGTCCACTTTCACTTTTTGTACACACAAAAATATTGTTTTTTATTCAAAACATTTTTTTTTTTAGCATAAGCCCAAATTCTAAGAGCGGGGAACTTGTAAAATGCAATCTGAGCTAAGCTAACTAAATGAAAGAAAGAGGGAGAGAGAGAGACAAAGAATCAACAAAAAAAGCTAAGCAAAATGTTTTCAATGCCCACAGCTGAAAGCTAGAGAATTGTGGTAGAAAGCTAAGGGACAACATGCTCCCCATGGAAATTTCAACGGCGCTTAACCCCAAAGGACCCAATTGCAATTGCAGTAACAAAAACAACAACAATAAGGAGCGCCACTAAACAGAATGCAATTTGCTTACTTGACCCAAATTGTTGTGAGATTTCCTTTGTATTTTTATACCCTGAACCCATTGAAAATGGGTAAAAAGGGTATAATGGTTTTGTGCAAAAGTATGTAACAGGCAGAAGGAAGCATCTCCGACCCCATAAAGTATATATATTCTTGATCAGCATCAAGAGCCGAGTCGATATAGCCATGTCCGTCTGTCCGTCCGTATGAACGCGTCGATCTCAGAGACTATAAGAGCTAGAGACTCCAGATTTGGAACATAAGCTCGCTTAATCTCGAGGCAGTACAAGTTTGTTTTAAATTTTCGATAACTCTTCCCGTTTCCGAAATACACATAACAACAAAATCTTGAAAACTTTTTAATGCAGTTTGAAAGATTAGACTAAGTAATGACAATCTGTGAAAATTTAGTTGAAATCGGTTGAGAAACACTGGAGATATGAAGTATTGAAGTTAAGAAAGTATGTACCATACGCGTATACATATACACATACTTGCAAGCAGTGACTGTATGCGTAAAGTATAGGGTTGAGGGTATAGTCTAGTCGGGATTTCTCGACTAGAGCCTTCTTACTTGTTTTTTTGCTCTTGTTGCACCACACCACAACAGCAGCTACCATACCATCGCACCACCTACCGACCCAAGCAAGTTTATCGAAAGGGTTTGTGTACTGGGCCAGAAGCAAGACAAGACAAGTAACAGGTCGAGCTGCCTGCTGTCCAAAACAACAATGAAGCGTTTCTTTCACTTCCACTTTCATCCATTCGCCGTTGCGACTTTCACTTTTCGCTGTTGTGTGCCATTCAGCAGCATTACATTTTAACCACCCCCTCCTGGTTTAGCTTCTTTCTTTTGTCTATCCGTATCCGCATCTTCGTTTAGCCCATTTGCACACTTTTGCTGGCACTCACATATTGAGCTTGGCTCATCCTGTGGCACAAAATGCCTGCTCTTGTTGTCTACTTTACCAGAGGGGAGAGGTGTGGTTCGAGGTGGCTCGTAGTATGCACAACTTCAGCAACAGGCAGCTAACACAGCTGCGTGCACCTGCATCTTGAGCTGGTCACGTTTTGCATTTCTTTTGCATTTTCATCTTCTGATTATTGCCACTTTTTGTTGCCCCAGGCAATTTGCCCCTTCTTTAGCCTTTTTGCAATTGCCACAATAGAAATAAAAGTGAATAAAATTTACTTTTATTTCTGTTTCTCGTTTCTGACGCTGGCTTTGGCTTTGTTTAGCCAAAACATCATTGAATGGTTTGTTTTGATCGTTTACACTTGGATTCCTTCTCCGCTGCTGGCCAAAGCAATATTCGTGATTTTCTTGTACAAACAAAATACACAAACAAAATACGCAAAAGTTTTTACAGCACCCAAAGGCGCAAAAGTGCTGTGCAGCAACTTTTCATTAAGCGGCAATAGAAACTGAACAATTTGTCAAAATTATATCAAGTCTACCTTGGAATAATTGCTAAACTTTATGATATCCTATAAAGCCATTCATATCTACAAATAAAATAAAACAAAATCATATATTATCATATAATATATAAATATTATTAAAATTAAATATATTATCATATATATATAAAATATAGTTTTATGCAGGACAATTGTGAAAGGTTTTTTTTTTTTAACTTAAGC